>OV170232.1:15971382-16381382 GCA_921882275.1 Brenthis ino
TATGAGGCTTGTGTTATGAATACCAGATAGTTGATATACTACACATATATAACTTTATTTACATATAGGATAAATATTATAAATATAAACGCTCATCACACAAATGAATGCCCCCAGCGGGACTCAAACCCACGACCGCTAGCACAGCAAGTAGAGTCACTACAAACTGAGCCAAACATGTCATCAGAATTTATAATTTTATAGGTTCTTTTTTTAAGGTGTAAAAGATGATTAGATTTCGTTAATTGAAGTGTCTATTTGTTATGTCAAAATAATAGCTTTTTACTAAATGCATATGAAATTATATACGAACTTATAAGATATACACAATTTTTAAAAAATTTGTCTGTCTATTTGTTCCGGCTAATTTCCCAACTGGACTGATTTTGACGGGACTTTCACTGGCAGGTAGCTGGTGTTATATGGATATATAACTTAGGCTAGGTACTTTTATTTTAGGAAAAGAATTAAGGTTCCGTTCAAAAAAATGTAAATAGGGACGCACCCAAACGAAGCGAGGATAAGTCGTTAGTAAATAATAAAAATAATTTCACGAGTGCGCGTAAACGTCTTTCCTAGTGTGTTATTTTAATAAAATTGATTAAAAATTTTACATTAAATATCGTCTATTAGGTATTATATAAAAATAGTTACTCGTAATAATACTCGTTAAAAGTAGCAACTGTTAAACTGGCTGTTCTCAAGAGAATTTCTTTCAACCAAGGCCACTGGTTCTTACTTTTTTACTTTTTTATAAATGTAAGATTTTACGATTCAAAAGTGTTTTTTTTGTCTGAAAAATAAAATATATTTTATTTTTTTAATAAAGTTTGCTCCTCTCGTTCTACTCACTCTACAAAGGAATAAAACGGTTATCTTATTTATTGGTTATGTTCAATTAGAAATAACACAGTAAGTTTTAGCCGCAGGCATTATGTAGTAAGCAGTAACCAGTTACTGATTATGAAAATATTATTTTTAAAAATTAATTGTAAGAGGGTATTTGCTAACAGATTTTAAGTCTTCAACGCCATCTAACAATTTAATACGACAACGCTTACATGTTTCTTAAAAATTAGAAAATAAGTGTTGATTCTAATATTAATGTACCATTTAATATATACAATAATTTTTTTTAATAAATTTGAGTATATTTGAGTATTTTTTTAATAAATGTTTTATAAAGTTATAAAAATGATGTCTTGTAATGAGTGTTACGTGTAATGGAACCTTTGAATCTTTGAGTAAATGACAGCTCGAAAATAGAGTTGTCTCCGATCGATGTATTTTAAATTATAATGTCGATAAAAGCTTTATAATTATTCAAAATATTCGTAAAATTATGCAGTTTTTTTCTATTCAAACTAGACTTTATTATTTACATAAGAATTGTTTAGATGGCAACTATATTATATACGTGAATAGCCCAATATTCTCAGTATTGTTTTTAAATAAGAAAACTTACAGTTTAAATATAAAAATGTTATTATTTTAAGTAACATTTATTACATAGTTCATTTTAGTATGTTTATACAATAATATTTAATAACATTTATAATATTGTCAAAATGTAAAATTACTCGATAAATTATCATTTCAGTGGCGCAACTCTACTATCTTTCATGTTTGTTATGCTAGTTCAATTTGAATAGTAAATTAAAAATAATGAGTGAAATACTATTTTCTAAAATAAAATATTAAATAATTATGTTCTATCGGTGTTTAATTAATTAAATAACACAGTATTAAAATATGGCAAACTTAAAAATATGTCGAATTTGTTTACAAACTGAAGCTAAGGTTTATAGTTATGTCCAATATCAACTTAAATCTTATTATGAAGAAATTTTAGCTTTAAAAGTAAGGATATTCATGTATTTATTTTTTATTGAGCTATTATCAGTATTATTTGGAGCATATAGCTAATAATATCAATTAATAAAAAAGTATTCATAACCAGTTTTCTAAGTATCCATATTATTCTTTTACAGCTAAGTGAAATGGACAGCTTACCCCAGTATTTTTGTTTCCAGTGTGCAATACTTTTGCACAAGTATCATAAGTTTAAAGAAAAATGTCACTTTGGTCAAAAAATACTGCAAGAGATTCTATGGAAGGGCCCGGTAAGAGTAGAAAGTTTAATAAAATGATAGACAGGAAAGAAAGTTTTTTAAATATAAATTTGTAAACAATAATAATTATATCTTTTACTTAATCAATACCTAATAGTCTGTATTGTCTGTTACTTATTAGATAAAACTATATTATTAAAAAAATGTTATACTTGTGTTCTTTTACATAATTTCAATGTAACATTTTAAAAATAATATAATTGTAACATTTATTTATATTTACATTTTGACATGTACATTGTTTAATTTTTTATTTTTCTTATATAATATCTATTATGAATATAGCAAAGTAATAAAGCAATAGTCTTGGATTTTTAATATGTTATACATCTTTTAGATTACTTATGGAACTATAAAAATGATTGATAGAACAAATTTAAAACTTTTGCATAAATCTCCACAACAAAAAGTCATATTTATTGATGCAAGTGAAAATGGAATCCATCCAATAGACAATATTTTAATTAAAGAAGAGGATAAAAACGAAGGTGCCACAGAAAAAATAGAAATTGTTGATGATAACAAGAATTTCGACAATGAAGATAACTTTGAAATAACCTTTGAAGACAACAGGGAAATTGATGTTTCTGTGACTGAAACAGTAAACACTAGTAGTCCTGTTTTAAAAAAGACTAAAAACAAAATAAAAGATAAAAACACAAGATTGAAAGCAAAAGAAAGAAAATCTAAAGTAAAAAGGAAAGAAGACAATGTAAAAGATAAAAATAGTAATAATAAACATGATCAGAACAAAGAGAAAGTTGTCAAAAGATTAATTTTAATGGATGCGAGTAAGTGGAAGAAGTTTGACCTGACTGAAGAAGATGCAATACAGGTAAGGTATATTAATATGTATATATAGCTTTTGTGCTAAATTAGATAGAAATACCTGGGCTACCGAGCTTCGCTCGGAGTTTTTGGTCCAAAGTACATTTTTTATAAACTCAAAACTTGAATAAATATAAAAAAAACAAAAGTAAAAACTTTGTATGCGACCGAGATTCGAACCTGGACACCTATGATTATTGACCCTACACCTTGGCCGTTTGACTACGATTCTTATGCCCGAGCGTGCAAATTACCGACCATATTTTGTGTGGAATAATGCAAAAGAAAACTGCATGAAAACTCGAAAACACGCGTTTTTTCAGACATAAGACTAATCTAGATCAATTAATCGCCCCTGAAACCCCAGTAATCCAAATTTCATGAAAATCGATGGAGCCGTTTCCGAGATTCAGATTATATAATATTAGGTGTGCCAAAAAATTACGATTGAGTTGCAGAAAAATGTTAAATGGCAAATTTGTAGTACGTTTAAAATCCTATAAAAAAGTCCTTGTCAACTTTTTCATATCATCAATAACAACAAAGTTACTGGCTCACGAATATTTACTTTTTCAATTTTTTGCTTTTACGAACTGAAATATCGATAATTAAACAAAAAGAAAATGGTACAAAATTCGATAGATCATGTATTTTGTATTATCAATAGTTAATAGTGACAGACTTATTTGACATATTTTAATGATTTTTCAAGTATATTATAAAATATATTGATAAAGGACATAAAATATCAGTAATAGAATTATCGTATCCGAAAATGTTTGATATTTTGAATTTTCAAGTATTCACATAAAGAACTAACAAACTAAATATAATATATACAATTATTTTTTGTTAATTTTTTACAGGAATTCAGAGCAAAGTCGTATGATGAAAAATATACAGCTGCTGCATACAAATGTACAGATTGCTTAAAGGGTTTCTCTGAAGAGGACATGTTGAAACGCCATATTAAAATTAGACATAGTGAGGTATGTCTTATACTATTTTTAAATTCTATCTTAAATAATAAATATTTGTATAGAAAAAAAATGTTATTTGTTAGGGTCCTGGTGGACATATAAATAAAAGTGGACTATATACAATCATTTAATTCTGGTCTCGTCGCATCGTCTTGAATACGTGTTAACATAAAAAAGGAATAGATAGCGCTAGATTTACTCTAGAGGCACTCGAAGCTAGCGCCAAATTTTTATTGGTGGCAAAATTCGGAGAGTGCGAAAAAAAATTTTCTTCGCGTTATCGACAATTTTTCAAAAAAATAATTATTGTTAATTAAAAAAAAACTTTATCGAAATTTTACCCATTTTATGCAAAATTTCGGTAATTGGACGGCATTTTTTATTATGCCCAGGATTAAATCAGGTAGGTTAAATTCGGAACTGGCCATAGTCCACCATGCTGGCCAAGTGCGGGTTCGCGGATAAGGCTCGCTAATAATAATACAAATTTTCTTTTCAGTCTCAAGGCTCAATAGAATGCCAGTTCTGTCGCATGCGGTTCAAAAGGAAATGCCGTCTGCGACAACACATCCGTGAACATTACACTAAGTTCAAATGCTTGCGGTGCAACTTTATATGTGTGTTAGAGTGAGTTGATATAAAATATATATATACTTATAACAATTTTTTAGCTACTTATTAGAACTAGTAAGATATTTTAGTTATGAAGAAAGTATATTTTAAGGGGTTTGGTTTTTTTTCTAAACTTGCCGTGCGCGATGAAATTACTGTATACAGATTGAAGACACTTAAACAAATAAAAAAGATGAGTAATATGATGTCCTAAATGGTCACGTTTCCGAGTTATTTGATAAACGATGATAATCATTAAAAAATACAAAAAAAAATCTATGAATAAGTGAAAAAGGGCAGTATAAATATATTTATATTTTCAGAAGCACAGCGTTAAGTCATGAGCAATTTCATAATGGTGTCACAAGGAAATGCAAGTATTGTGGAAAAGAATTTCGGTAAGTATATTTTGTTACCATCGATGAAAAAAGTACTAGATGCACAATCAGCAACGAAAAATATTCTCACTGAATGAGCGCTCATTTGAACATTTGAGCGCGCTTCTATTTTTATTTTTTGTGAAAACAACTTTAAGCCTTGCATTTAAGATTCAATTCACATTTTTGTATGTTTATTTGAACTAGAATAGTTATCTAAACACAATTGGTGATATATGTATTTATTTAAAATTATACATAATATATGTATAGTGTATCAACTATCTGGTATCCAAAACACAAGCCTCATAGCTTACAATGGAACTAGACGGTAATGTGTGTTAATGTCCTAATATTTTTTTTTAAAGGTCGGTCAATAATTATTTACAGATACTCATCAACATACTATACACATTTACGCACACACAGAAGCCAGTTCGTGTGCACTCTGTGCGGTTCCTCCTTCGTCAGCGAGGCGGGTCTGCATCAGCACAAACGCGTCAAACATTGTACCAGCGATGTGAGTAATGTACACACATTTTTACATATATTTTTTTCACTAAAACCCAACAGAACCTCCCATGTCTTAATGGGGCGTCGCAGGATAGCTTCCGCACTCAACCACTCGGCCCCGACGGCAGGTCTGCCGAAGCAGACCACAACAACCATGGGGTTGCTCCAACGGTCCACTCTAGCAACTCACCGGCAAGAAGAGAATTTAGTACAACATTGTGTTTTAGTGCATAGTACTTACGATCAAAAAAGTATTAGATACACAATCCCATGCAAAAGTTCTCTTAAAACTGTCACCGATTGTGTTTAGGTAATTGTTCTAGTTGAAATAAATATACAACAATGTAAATTGAACCTTAAATGCAATGCTTGAACTTGTTTTAAAAAAAATCGCGCTCAAATGTTCAAATGAGCACTCATTCGGTGAGGACGTTTTTCGTCGTTGATTGTGTATCTAGTACTTCTTTGATCGATGTTAGTACTGGCTTTCTTGCCAGTACTACCCATAAGTAAATACGTTCCGCAACGTTAAAAAAACATGGTATCTCATTATTTATGTTTAAAATGGTCGCCTGGCGTTTATGAAACATTCTTCTTCTTCTTCTCTCTGCCCATTTCCCAATCACTTCGGGTCGGCACAGTACATCTTCTGTACTGCTGATAGGATTTGGCAAAAGTTCGACCGGCCGCCTTACGCCTGCCTGACGTCAACCCTCCTTGGGAATGCTATTGTTTATCTTCTTAAAGTATAGTATAGAAGAGTTCATGTCTTGTAATATGATGCACTTTCGATTTTGTTGTCTTTTAAAACATTTTTTATACTATTACTTAAAGTTTAATGTTATTTTCGGATATATTTTCAAATCAATTTTATTTAGAAGAATTTTGTTTTGACGTTGTCAAAATACTCTTCTAAGTAATAATTATTCTCTTTATTCAACAGATAAGCTTAGAAAAAGAAGACAAAGAAGAAGAAGCCAACAAGTTCTGTTCTAGATGTAACATCCAATTTGAAACTACGAAAGCGTATGAAGAGCACTTGTACCATTCTACACTACATGCGGATGAGTGAGTTGTTTTATTTAAATGCATATTTACTTCAACAGCTCAGTGGTAGGTCCGTGGTAACGCGCTCCCTTTAAACCGAGTGAAGCGGGTTCAAATCTCGGGTCTCGCACCTCTGATTTTCATGTGCAAATCGTTTCCGACATGATTACCACTTGTCTTACAGTGAAGGAAAATATCGTGAGGAAACCTGCATGTCTGAGAGAACATAGCAGGTTTTCGAAAGACATGTGAAGTCCGTCCGCACTTGGCCAGCGTGGTGGACTATGGCCTGATCTCCCTCGTATTGTAGGGACGCCCACGCCTAGCAGTGGGACGTTAAAAAGGGCTAAACACAAATTGTTTTAAAATTAACTACATTACTAACTGTTATAAATAGTTCGGTTCAAAAGATTTTAATGAAATTCAAAATGAAAGTAGTTTTTATCCTATAATATTAAATTAAATAAGCTTTTTTGACGTACGTACCACACGAGAGCCACGGGAAGACATAAACGATTCGCACGTGAAAATATCAGAAATGCGAGACCCAGGGTTTGAACCCGCTTCACTCGGTTTCCCAAGCGAGCGCTACCACTGGGCTACCACTGCCTTAAGCAATTTAGTATGGTTTATTTAGTTATATATATATAAATTTATAGTTTTCAGATATGAAATTAGTAAATAATTCTTTATGTCATATTATTGCAGAAATGGAACTGAAATTGACGTGACTAAAACTCTTAACATTTTAGAAAGAGCTACACAAGAAAAGGTAAGAAAAGCACGTGTTTTGATAAAAAAAACTAGAGTCCATAGGTTGTTTCCCCGAAGTTTGTACTTTCACTCCCATTTTCACCCCCTTAAGGGATGATTTTCGGGATAAAAATCCTATGTCCTTCCCAGGGTCTCAAACTATCTTAATACCAAATTTCATCTAAATCGGTTCAATAGTTTCGGAGCCTATTCAATACAAACAAGCAAATCTTTCCTGTTTATAATATTAAGTATAAATATAACAATTTTGAAAACTTATAATGTTTTGTTTCAATCGATAGCTTATTTTGAGTTATTAGGTAATCTAAAGTACAAATAAATTAAAATTTGTCATTTTCAGGTAACGAGTTTGTTCAAGAGAAGGTAAGTCTACATGGTCATCTCCAAAGAACAACTATAAGATCTTTAAGCTGTCTTGGGTTTATACTGTTAATTTTTTTTGTTTTGAGAATGAAAATACTTAATGTAAAATGAAAAATTAGAGACCTGTGTGCTTTTACCCGTCTGCGGCGAAGCCCAAGGGATAGTTATATTTTTGACCCGTATACATTGTCTTGGTAACACGAATATCATGGCGTATATAGATATCATAAAAAATCAAAATGGCGAATCTGAAGCGCCAATTTGAACCTTGAAAAAAAATTTTTCGTCCGAATCAATCGACTGGGATATCAAAATACAGGTTTTTAAGAGACGATTACAAAAAATTCCTTCTTCAACTCGTTCTCATCTTTTTAGTTCGTTTTTTTACGTAGAAGCTTTTAAAATATTCATTTCCAACTGATCGCTAGAATATTGGCGTATATGGATATTTGAGTATGAAAAATACTTTTGTGTGATCCATTTGCGCGAGCGAACAGTGCCGGATTCAACCTTAGCGGCGCCTCTAGGCATAGCAAAAATTTTTATTATTTTATTATTATCGAAATTTCGAATAAAATGTTGAAAGCTTAATTTTTTTTATTATTATTTTTTGAAAAATTTTGTAAAATAAAAAAAGCATTTTCGATAACGAAATTTAGTACACAGATGAACTATTACCGGGATTAAATTATAAGCTACTTTTGAGCACCAATAATTGTCCCTACTTTCAAAAAGAAATTAAGTCAATATTAATTTTTCTAGAAAGATCGATGATATATCATTCAAATCTGGCAAGAGATGTAAAAAGCCGACCACATGCCACCAGTGCGGGAAACACTTCAGCACCCAGTCCGCGTGCATGAAGCATCACTTGGAGGAACACCCTGGAACTTCATTCTGTCCGCCCAATTTGAGGCATATTTGTGAGATATGTGGCGCCTCGCTTGCTGTGAGTAGATTTATATCATTTCCATCCCATTCTATTAATATTAAAAACTAGGGAAGTTTTAAATAGATATAAATAGTTATTGCGAGTGTACCTTAGGAGAAAGGCTTATGCTATTGCGGATTTGTCTGTAGGCCTTATTAAGACCTACAATTTTCTAGTACATGGTTTTAATGTATCTTTTAAAGTTTAGTCATTTTAAGATATATAAATTTCTAAGAACAACTCGATAGAACCAGTTATTGACATACTATAGTCTTATCCCGTGGGAATTAAAGATTTTTCTGTAGTGAAAGTTATCCTAAATGTTGACTCGGATAACCAGCTATCATCATACCAACTTTCATCAAAATCACTCCATTGGTTTTTCCGTGATGCGGTCACAGACAGACAGATTAAAATTCTAAAAACCATAGATTCGGCCTCTGTATCTATAATAATGTTTATTTCAATAAGATTTTCCAAAAAATATTTAATTTACAGATTCGGCTTAGTTACAAATTTATTATATGTATAGATTAACACATATAATTACAGCCCGGTAGTGTGGCGGTACACAAGAACATGCACACGCGCGAGAAGATATTCGCGTGTTCCACCTGCGGCCGGCAGTTCTACGAGAGTGTGGGCCTCAAGCGGCATATGTTGGTGAGAGATCATAGGTTCATAGAGTTACTAGCGGACATAATACTATCTTAGATTAACGCGAGTATTTCGCATTTTAAATAAAACTATCCTTTAGGATTTTTGCAGATTTTTGATGTTTTTGCGGGTTTTTTCGGATTTTTTCGCAGAATTATTTCAGATTTTTCCGTAGATTTATTTTGCATTCTTTCGTGAATTTACTTTGAGACTCCCCTGGCCATCATTGCTGTAAACTTAGTAAAGCATTCGAATTGCCGGGAACCAAAAATCAAAATAAATCCGCGAAAAAAACCGAAAAGATAATTGCTTTTAAAATAGATTTAGATAAAATCCAGTAACACATAGACTTCTTTTAGGCACTCAAGTATATAATAATATATAACATTATGAATAGTTTAAATATCTATTTCAGACACATACAGGAGAAAAGCCTTTCGCATGCACGTCTTGTGACAAAAGATTCACACAAAGTGCAAGTTTGAAGCTCCACTATAGAACCTTTCATCTTAAACAGCCGTATCCTAAAAGGTAATTGCTTAAATTGTACCTACTGTAATATGAAATTTGTAACAAGTGTAAATTAATAATTTTAAAAACCCCCGACCATCTTGGACTGATTTACATCAAACATAGCTAAGATCACTCCCGACTAATTCACCTTTCAAGCAAAAAAAAACGAAATCAAAATCGGTTCATCCGTTCGGGAGCTATGATTAACACACAGACGTGTCAAACTAATAATACGCCGTCGTTTTTGCGTCGGTGGTTAGAAAGAACAACTGCTGACATTTTGAATAATTGCTGAGATTCTCACTCACTGTTTTTTGTAAATAATTAAATGTCCAAGACACGAGAGAGTAACACCGCTAATTCAATTTCGAATTGTGCACTTTTTGAGGACACTTTTGAGACGCTAATTGTATATCAAAGATATGATTACTAAAATACTTAAGAGATGTGGTTAGATTTAAAGTGTAATATAATGCTTTTTCTGTTATTATCATATGTTTTTTTTTATTTTGCAGAAACCGAAGAAAAAAGGAGTAATCGAGAAAAAGTTTCTACTGAGGTCGAATCTTAATTTAAATTTTGAATCTCAGTTAAATATTTCTTTCTTAAACGCTTATTTTACAATTCGCAATAATATTATATTTAGTAATATTTAATCTGTATATATAATGTATTATAATAATATGAAGTAAAAAGTATTAACTTATACATGTTTAGTTTTAACATTTTGAGAAGCAATTAAAATAAAATATATTATTTTTATCATCCGTATATTTTCGGCCAAAAAATCATGATTCGGCCATAAATTATTATAAGTTTCAGCCAAGCGTAAAATTAATATAATTTATATTATTTGTATTATATTATATTGACTAATTTGTGTTTTATAAATTCTTTTAAAGCCATATTTGCTCTTTCTCTCCATATATATAAAAAATAACAAACAGGATTTCAGTGTTCAGAAGAAATATTAATATTTTTTAATGTCTAAATCAGTTTCGTCTTCTGCCGAAAATAAGACTAAAGCCGAAACTTCTTTTTCGTTTTCGGCTGAAAATCCATTTTCGGTTGGACACTAATTATGAATTGTAAATGAATTATTGTACATACTTCATAAACTAATTTGTGCAGAGTTCGTCAGTTCGATTTTAGTTCGAGGTATATTTATAACACGCTTTCACTAACTATGTAATCAAATCCTGGAAGTCGATTATAACTTATTTCCGAAATCATCGTTTCGAATTTAAAATCGATTTTACAGTTAGAGGATAAAAATCGATTACATAAATAGTTAAAAAAAATGTTTTTCCTAACCGTACAAATTTGAGATAAATAAATGAAATATCTATCTATTATTATACATATCTATTATTTATATTTACAAAGATCCCAATATTAACGTTGTGTATATATATTTTTGGAGACATGCATGGCGTCCAGTTCTCTAATGATCCAAGGATTGGGAGATGTAAGAGTTCCGAGTGAGACATTTTTCTGTTCACAACCAGACCGCACTATGCCTTGCAACACCAAACCTCCTAACTGTGAATAAAATATTAATTACTAGAGGAGAAAAACAAATCTATCCCACGGGAACTGTACATTTTCCCGGGATAAAAAGTAGCATATGTATCATTCTGATGTATGACCTATATTATTGTAAAGTTTCATTAAAATCCATTCAGTATTTTGCGTAAAAGAGTCACAAACATCCAGACATCCATACTTTCTCACAAACTTTCGCATTTACAATATTAGTTAGTACTTAGTAGGACTAGTCTCTGGTGTCTTGCATTTATAATATTCCCACACACGCTTCCCTTGATCTTCATCTATACTAATACTAGCGACTCACCCTCGCTCCGCTCGGGTTCGTCCCTGGGGTGGGGTCTGGAAGGGCCACCCTTATCCTTATCACTTAGGGGTATGAAAAATAGATGTTGGCCGATTCTCATAGATACCGGATAAGCACAAAAAATTTCATCAAAATCGGTCAAGCTGTTTCGGAGGAGTATGGCAACGAAAACTGTGACACGAGAATTTTATATATTAGATCATATTATATATGTCGGTCTGTTACGTTTTCACGCCTAAACCGCTGAACCAATTTTTATATATTTTGGTATAGAGTATCGTGGAATCTTCCAAAAGAACATAGGCTCAATTTTGTCGTAGAAACGAAACTTTTTTAATTTCGTCTGATTCGTCTGTCTGACTTTTGGAGGTATATGATTAAAATTTGATGTATGCTAGCCATTAGACCAAGGGGATAAATTATTACAGAATTAATACATAAATATCTTATATCAACATACATATCAAACGCGGAGCCACAGATAAAAACCTTAAAAATACCAACATTTTGACCTTTTGATCGGCTTACCTACGTACAGTATTTAGGCCCGACTTACCTTCTTATAGTAAGTACTAAAAATATTGAACAATATTTTTTTGCAGATCTTACTTATAACAAGTTCATCTTTATCAATTTCTATGTACTTTTGTATCAATAGTAGTAGTAGTAATAGGTATAGTGCAAAAAATATAATAAACTATTTTTTTTAAATGAATATTTACACTAGACTCGCAAATAACGGGTGCTCCGGGAGACGCAAAGCATAGCTTTTCCATACTCGTGCCGCAGGACACATCGGTGGAACCGCCTCCGCCCATGTTACTGCAGGCGCCTTTAGATACTTTTAGTATCGTCTGCAAGGAAATAAAAATTAACGTTTAGTATAGATTTCCCAGAGATGAAATATTTTCCCCCAGTAAAAAGTGTCCTGTATGTTGACCCGGATAACCAGCTATCATCATACTAAGTTTCATCAAAATCCCTTCAGTGGATTTTTCCGTGACCAGTGAGAAATTGGGACCGATGGCTTTACGTGCTCCGGGACACCGGGTGAACCACTACGAACTTTCCGACTCCGGGCTATTACTAAAAAGTTCTTGACAGATAAACTCAACTATTTACTACTTGAACTTGGCCCGACCCGGGACTCGAACCTAGGACCTCCGGATCTGCGGTCGTACATTGAACTATGACTTTGAGTGACACATAGGGACTAGGGATAAAATAAAAAATGAGTTACCGAAACAAATTCATCATTAGTATCATAGCCAAGTGTAAAACACCTTCCGCTGATCTCTCCGAAGTTCAGGCAAGCTCCTCGCGCAGGGGTGACTCCCCAATTCACTTCTTCTTCTAGTACAATTATCCCAAAATCAAACCAATGTGTGCCTGAAAAATATAAAAAAAAACAATAAAGAATAACATTTTATATATCAGGGTGGGGTATAAAAGTGTGGAAGCAAGACAGACGAAGTCCTTTAATAATATTAATTCTTATATTTTTGTTTTTCCTTTAATATTTAGTTTGTCTTTACGGAACCATACTTTAGTAGGTTTACGATGTCAAAATCACAATCCTTATTAAAATTTGGACAGAAAGATCTGTCGAGTCAGTTGAATTCTACAGGCATTCTCTCTTCAAACTGTTTATAGTCTTTTAAGCCAATATATGGGCAATCTCTCCCTGTTTTCCAATTACAGAGCATAATGCCGCACTTTGCGCACAAAAACACTTAGAAACACTTATATTTTCTGCTACTGAGTGGGTTGGTCACACCAAAGCAGTACCTACTTTTCAAAGTGCTCGATTGTGCGGAGCGTTGCTGTAGTTGAAAAATTCGAATTTAAGCATTATGCTGCATAATACGCTTTAGTGTAGTAATGATATGTGTTGTGATGATTTAGTGTTGACGACACGTTTGACTCAGTTTGTAGTGACCCTACTTTCTATGCCAGCGGTCGCGAGTTCGAGTCCCGCTGGGGGCATTCATTTGTGTGATGAACACGAACGTTTGTACTCCAGTCATGGGTGTTTATATTTATAATATGTTAATGTATGTATTTAAAGTTATATATGTGTAGTGTAACAACTATCTGGTATCCATAACACAAGCTTCGTAGCTTACTATGGAACTAGATGGTGCTGTGTGCTAATGTCCCAACATAATAATAATTGGAAAACGCCTTCATGTACTCTGTACATTAAAAAAATGTTTTTTTACTTATACCTGTATTGTACTGAGGGTGTAACTTTCGATGTTTTGCGATGTATTTTTGATTCGGATTGGCAGATGAAGGTATCCGAGCGTACAACATGTGATGCTGCGCCGATTTCAAACAAGTAGCCGCCGTTAAAATAATACGAGAGCCGATTAGTGATCCAGCGCAAAACACATCTGTATCCGTGTTTTTTAAGTCAGAAACTCTGAAAATAAATATTTAAATTTGACGACACGTTTGGCTCAGTTTGTAGTGACACTATTTGCTGTGCCAGCGGTCGCGGGTTCGAGTCCCGCTAGGTATCGAGGTTAACGTAAACTTTTGCGCCTACTTGTACCGAACTCGAACTCGAGATATTATAATAATACCTATAAAGGTAGATTAATAAATGAAACTGCTTTAGGTACTTAGTATATATAAATATATATATATATATATATATATATATATATATATATATATATATATATATATAAAATTTTTAGATGGAGGTATAACATTAAAATCCTTCTATTTAATACTTTTAATCCAGTCTCTTATTGTAATAACTCAAAATATCACCGGCCAATATCGAACGTGACTCCTCCTTCCTCCTATCTTCCTCCTCCAACGTGACACTGTCGAAATAATTTGTGCTCAACTGGCACGCATTAAAGCCATTAAATAAAGAACTGAACTGAATTTACTTATGTAAATACATTAAAATAGTTCAAAGTTATTGTGCAGATGCTCGGAAATGTTTCTGGCAAATTAACATTAACCCACAACAGATGGCGTGTGATTCATATCGCCAAATATTCGCGTAAATCTAAGAAAGTAGGTATTACCACGAAATAAATAAATAACATAATATTTTACTCACTTATATAGTTTTACACACCACGGGCATCGGTCATGATCCAAAGCTTGGCAACTGTCTGAAACAACGCTTTAATTATTATAAATACGTTCTATTCCCTTCATTCATTCAATAAGCCATGGAACCCTAAAACAATGATTCAACTAATTTGGATATAAGAATAGATAAATTTTATTTAAGTGGTATATCTTAACAAGTCAATATCCTTCCTCTTCCCCTTGAAAAGAGATAGCATGTTCGGTTATTTTATCATTATCTATTATCTTTTTATTTGTATTTGTAAAACTAACTTCTTTAGTCTAAGAATATTCATGTTCTTGTTTGTAAGTTGTAACTAACATGTAATAAAATCCTGTAAGTAAACTTTGTATGTATACATGAGCGCTTGGAGGGTAGGGGAGGAGGAGGCTGTACTTGTTAGTTAAAAAAATAAAATTATATTCTATTCTGAAATCCCTGTTTAAAATTACATATCTGCGAAAAAAGATGCGAGAAAAGATGATAAATAATGATATGAATAAAAATCTGAAGTTGATCATTTAAAGATTAGTTATTAAGTTTAATGAGAAGAAGCAGATGCAACCGCCTGGAAATCTGCCGCCCATGTATTTTTCTGTCGATAGTTGCACTTAGGTTATGTTTTGTTTTTCTGGTTATTTTAAAATTGAACAATTTTTATATACCTAAGTATTGTTTATTTTTTATAATTATTTTATTTTTTATAATTATTTTATTTTTTATAATAAAATGCTTATAACTCTGTTGGTACTTTTACGCACATGGCTGTTTTTTGCATAACTGGGTCCAATTTGTCCTTACCACTACGAGTGTCGTTTATCACCGGCGGACCTAACGCAGAATCTTGAGTGCAACACCACATGAAAAGCCCCGGACAAGGTTTCGTTGTCATTTCTCTGTAAAAACAATATCTTTTTGTTAATTAAAGTACTATTACAAATGAGAATACTTTAATACTTTTTTTTTAGATTTACGCGAATATTTGACAATTTAAATAAAACTATCTTTTCGAATCATTTCGCGGATTTATTTTGATTTTTGGTTCCCGTGTCGGCGGCGACGCGCGGTGGCGACGAGCGACAAGCCTCGTTAAGACAACTTTAACCCTTGCATTCAATTTACATTGTTGTATATTTATTTTAACTATAATAATTACCTAAACATAATTCGTGTCAGTTTTAAAAGAACTTTTGCATGGGATTGTGTACCTAGTACTATGCTGCCTGGACTTAAATATAATTAGTATTATACACTCTTGCCGAGATATGAAATGATAGATTTGGCGATTTAAAAAATAGCAAATTTACCTAAATTCAGTTTCGGCTATCACACCTCCCGGCATAATAGTGTGGTCTTCATTGCAGTACGACTCCTGTACGCATAGACCGTCTCTTCCATCTTTCGTCTTGCAATCCAAGAAATGGGTAAATCTATCTGTAATAATTTTAAAGGTTTTATAATCTAACTAATAAATGTAGCAAGATAACATTTAAAAACGTTTTCGCTAACAATTAAAATAGAAAATATAAATACATATAATACTAGCGACTCACCCTCGCTTCCCTCGTCCCTAGCTTGATTCCCTATACAAACTTTAATCCTCTTTTTCACCCCCTTAAGGGATGATTCCGGGATAAAAATATATCCTATGTCCTTTCCAGGGTCTCAAACTATCTTCTTACCAAATTTCATTTAAATCGGTTCATTAGATCCAGAGATTACCCCCTACAACGTCACAAACTCACAATGTCACAAACTTTACCTCTTTATAATATTAGTATAGATACTTATATCCATATCCATGGATAGATGCGCGTATGTGTCGTAGACATTATAATTGTATTTAAAACATGAATACTAAAATATCAATACATACTACATAATATAACACATTGTCAAGTGATAGAAATCGTCATCTCCGGGATATCCTATCGTATTATGTGCTTCTAGAGTAGGTATTTTATACATAACTATATTAATTAATATCTTTAAATATGAAAATAACGTCGTCTTTGAGTTACAAATTAGTGCTTAGATTCCTGAACAGATTTCGGTGAAATTTGGGTAAAGATATAGGTAGTTGATCTTTTTATTCCCGCTCTACATGGAGCTGCCGCTTTTTACTACTTATAGTTTCAATAAAATTAAAATATTTTACCTACCGCCTAGAGTCGGATCCAGGTTGAGGTCGTCATCAAAACTAATTTCTTGGCTGACTAAGAACGGTAGCGAAGTGATCACCAATAACAGCTTCATTGTAATCATCTATAAGAAATAAATCTTTGTGTGAAATAGAAGATTTGTGTAAGTGAGAAGTGTAAGTGAAAGCATTGGCGGAGAGATTCTCCACCGCTAAGTGACAGAACCGTGATTACCACTTGTTTTACGGTGAAGGAAAACATCGTGAAGAAACCTGCATGTCTGAGAGAATTTAGTAAAATTTTGAAAGACATGTGTAAGTCCGCCAACCCGCACTTGGCCAGCGTGGTGGACTATCGCTCGTGCCCAGCAGTGGGACGTTAAAAAGGTCTGAATACAAGCCACAGAACTAACTTCGACCGATAAAGCCTGTATTTAGCGCATGTAAAAGAGTATAAATCTACAGACTATAAATTACTTAAACTGTTACAGTAAATAGTGTAAATATAAATCACAAGTGAAGTGAAATGAGTTCCCAAATCAAATCACCAACAAATGTTAGTAAGAACTTATGAAATACTAATGACTTACCCTCACTTCACTCAAGTTCCCAAATAATAGCCTATATTTCTCCATGCTACTCTATCTGTCTGCTAAATTCCATCCAAATCTGTTCAGCCATTTTATTGTGAGAAGTTAAAAATGTACATAGATACATACAAACATTGGTTTTTCGTAATAATATTTTGATAAATATCTAATTACTATAGGTAGGTACTCATAAAGTTAAAAAAATAACCTTTTATTAATTATTAAATCATAGTCGAGTTTACTGTCATATGCGATTCAGAATTGACTGGTCTTCCTTCCTCTTATTTAAAGCACTATTGCAATTTGTTTTTGAAAACATGAATCAAATTTCCACAAAAGTGATTCATTATACCTACTGCAATACAAAATATTGTGTCATCTGAAATAATAATACAAATGTTTCCATTTATTTTATCAAAATACTAGCGACTCACCCTCGCTCCGCTCGGGTTCGTCCCTGGGGTGGGCTCTGGGTGGACCACCCTTATCTTTATCACTTAGGGGTATGGAAAATAAATAGTAGCCGATTCTCCGACCTACTGAATACGCATATAAAATTTGGTAAAAATCGGTAAAGCCGTTTCGGAGGAGTACGGTAACTAACATTGTGACATAGAAATTTTATATATTAGAAGATTAGCTTTAGTCTGCTTTGTTTGTACTTTATTAACTGGTTAATATTGGTCTATTACGCTTTTTTTAAGATAAACACAAGCATATTTCTGCAATCTTATTTATACCTATGAAAGATTCACTTTCAATAGAATTTAACTTAAAAAACTGCTATTAAGACTGTTTTGAGGTATATATTGGATATTATTAACACGAGGCATTACATTGTTATCAAAGTGCTGTTTCTATAAATATTTTAACACTTTGACCTCTATTAGGTACTTATTTACCTAACAACTGCATCAGTAGTTGTTTAGGCAAAGTGAATAGTTGCACGCTAAATTCCAGATTCGAAGTGTCCAAAAATTATTTGCGGGTAATTTAAATTAGGCTTAGATTTTTTTTAATTATGACGGATATTAAATAGTGTAGGTAACTAAAATTAATGTAATTCACGGTTCCAGTACTAACAAGCAGCTAGCATGTAGGTATAGGCACATTATGAAAAAGTAGTTTGTGGGTTTTCGATTTTAATTTTTTTAAGCGGAACCCTAATTCTTTTTCTACAAAAAAAGTAGTCTATGTTACTCCCTATAACATCAGCTATCTTCCAGTAAAAGTCCCGTCAAAATCAATCCAGCCGTTTCCGAGATTATCCGGAAGAAACAGACAGACAGACAAAAAATTGAAAAAAAATGTGTTTTTTTTTATAAGTACCGTATATAATTTCATATGCGTTCAGTAAAACGCTGTTATTTTACCATTACAAACAGACACTTCAATTTTATTTACCTATAGTGTACAGATGTAGTTATACTGTATAGATTACAGCAGAAAAGCGGAGGAGTGAATTGTATGTTTAAAAAATGAAACACAACTACGAAATGAAACAACACATACCACATCTTATTCTCATTGTTATATATTTCATAATTTTATAAACTACCATATTACGCAGAAAAATAATCCAGTTTAAAAACAATACTCACCGTAAAGTTTTTATAACAGTGACTAATAAACAAGCACAAAAACGATGATAGTTTTATAATAATTAATAAATAGTTCTCAGCTAAGAAAATTTCATCATAAAATCATATTCACATATAAGGTACACTAAACTTAGAATTAGGCATTAAATTTATAAAATATTTGTTTCTTGATTATAATAACCACTAATATATTCTATATCTTTTTCATTTATTAAAGTATAAATAAAACGTGTTGCTCTAACGGTGTACAAAATGTATGTATACAATCTCATCATATTATTTATTGGACCAATGTTTGATGCAAATATTGTTCCACAGCAAATTCGTATAAATTATTTGATTTTTGGATTCAAAACTCAAATATGATCAAATAAAAATGTTATATTATTTTTTGATTATGTAGCTTGTGCCTTTTCTTCTATTCTTTAAAAAAAAGTTTATTTATTTTTCTACGACATTAGTTTTGTACCTAGTTGGTTTACGTCATTGGACGTGATTGGACCGACCTACAATAGTGACCTTCCCATATGTCGCTAAAACCAGTTTCCTTGTTTCTTATTAGTTTTTGTTGTAGGTTCTGTTCGTAGATTTTAATCTTTCTTAATATCTAAATACTAGCATTTGCCCGCGACTACACTCGTGTTAATAGTTTATATATTTAAATAGCCTATAATATAATCTTTATAAATGAAAGACGAATTTTTCCAATTTGAAACGTTCACGTCAGAGTGACGTCAAAGTATCCTATATATAGGTACCTATCGTGGATGACATATTATTATGACGACTTAAGTTTGTAGCGACAAAATAGCTAATCGCTTTGTTTGATAATTATATTTGTTTGATAATAATAATACTCTGACGTCACATTCGGTCTGACCAATGGCGTGCGTTTCAACTACTTTGAATTTCCCACCTATATTTGCACTTTGCAATAATTATTTTCTTAATCAAAAAGAAATTACATAAAAAACCAAGACCTTTCATTTGATATCTTTATAACGGTCCACTGATCACTCTAGTATCAAAGAAGTTGGAACACCCATGGTAAACTACCCACTGAGGTCCCATTGCGTTTCTTGGCTTCTCGATGCTAATGAGCTCTTGACCCTACCATCACGACAAGATGGCATGCTATATACTACAGTAAAAATAGAATTTAACTTTGCACTAAATTTCCGATCCATTCTTTTATTTTATAAGGTTTGGGATCACTTACTGAGTATAAAATCACAAAATGCTGACAAATTCCGATAGAGCTTCAGGCGCCATCTTGAAAAAGCTTTTTTGGCCGAACTGCACTTTAGGGCAAAAGTTATTGAAACTATTTTTGTAGAAAATAAAATTTTGCATCTTTTGTTTCCTGATTTTTTTTTGTAAAACTTACCTTTTACGATTTATAGCCCATTTAATGAACCGGTCCTTCTATCTCGGCCGATAACTCTTAAAATATTGGTTTAATCAATAAAATGCATCTATTCATTTTTAAAGACCCATTCATTTTCTACAACTTTTGTTTAAAACTTTTTTTAAATTACCATACGATCCAGCTATTAAAATAAATTAAAATTTGTAAATAAAAATATTGGATCGGAAATTTAGTGCTCAGTTGACCAAAAAAACGTCTATTGTTACTGTAGTAATATTTTCACATCGTTTTATTATTCCTTCGATGTCATTATTATATTTTTGCTGTTAATATGAGAATAGATATTAATATGTAAATGAATCATGCAATCAGATAATGTCGGACTGTCCGTTGTCATATATTTTTGCTTGTGAGTTGTGACTGTATATACGAACAGTATAACAACCCACAAGGACGGTTCAATCTAAATTTATTAGAAAACGTTCCACCGCTTATAAATGGCATAATTAAATATAAGTGATCTTGAAGTTAGTGAACTTTAAAATTTTTTATTGCAAACTGATACAGGCCGGAGTTAGCATCAAACATTCAACACCTAGAATATTTGCGTCGGGAATAAAGTATTTTGCCACTTACGAATACATGCGTTTAGTCTCGTATTATCTTATTGTACTGGGTACAGATTACAGAGTTATAGGTACATTTTTCGTTAAAAAGCAATGTTTCGTTTACATAAATCATATTCTAATCAAATAAACACAACGTTGTAACAAACTGAAAATGGAATATCGACAAATGCTAAAGCATCCTAAAGGATATATTTAAAGAATTGATTAAAATATCGATTACGTCTCGATATCCGTTATATTTTTTAGTCTCACCGAAAACATAAAACAAATCTATCCCACGGGAACCGTACATTTTTCCTATGTAGCCTATGTGCTATTCCAGACTATAACCTATCTCTGTCAAATTTCATCCCGATCCTTCAGCCGTTCGGCGCGATTGAATAACAAACATTTATTTGAACTTTCACATTTATAATATTACTGAGATAGTAGACCATGGATAAAGTGATAATATATTTAAAATAATAACCTTATAGCATAATAATTACCTCATATAAAAAATATATATTATAATAATTTCACAATCGAGTTGCAATTGAGATTAAAATCTTTATTCGTTATGGCACATCATTATTCATTACTTAAATGTCAAATTTATACTATTGACATTTGACATAGAATTTGTATATTTCTAATTTCTATCGAAAATGTAAATATTAGTAAATATGTTAAATGATACTCATTTTCTTGTGATGTAGACATTATTTTTTGATATTAATCACTAAAAAGAATGGCTGATTTAAAAATATGTAGAATATGCTTAAGAACGGAAGCAAAAGTTTATAATTATGAGCAATACCAACTTAAGTCGTACTATGAAGAAGTTTTAGCCTTAAAAGTAAGTAATAAATAACTTCATCTCCACTGTAATTAAATGTACCTTAGTATCAGATATTTAAAATATTAAAAGATTCTTTGTGCAAATTCATTCGTTGAGTTTATATTATTGGTACAAACAAATGCCGGAATTTTCTAAAGTATACCTAGTTAGTAGTTACTATTTTATATTAAAGTGTTTTAGAAAATTTTATTTCTTGTAAGCACAAATTTCTTGTTAACATTGTTACTTATGTTTATTTAATTCATGTTCAAATGTTTATATTAAAAAATGTACTTATTTATTTTAATATTTTTTCAGGTACCGGAATCCGATGATTTACCTCACTTTTTCTGTTTTGAATGTGCAATGCTATTACATAAATTTCATAAATTTAAAGAGAAATGTTATTTTGGACAAAAAGTATTAAAAGAGATATTGTGGAAGGGTCCTGTGAGTTCAATTTTTTAGTTTAATAATCTAATGTTACGTTCACATTATCTTAAACTGTAGTATATCTATGTATTTAAAGTACCTTGTCCTGGCTATTTTATTAAACCCTGGACGAAAATCCTGCACCTAAAGGACTAATATTTTGACAATATAATTTTAAATTATTACACAAGTAACCGATAATTTGAAAAATATTTGTAATAAAGAAAAAAGACATTAAATTCCTTCTACAATTATGATTATTTTAATTATAGTAAATATGATTATTTATTTTTAGATAACATATGAAGCTGTATATAAAATAGATAGATATGGTTTAAATTTGGAGTCTCCGTTAGAAATTATAATTTTAAATTCAAATGAAGAACAGTGTATAACAACTATTTCAATTAAAGAAGAAATAAAAGACCAAAGACATGCAAAGATTGAGAATATAGAGGTTGATGAAGACACATTAATAGAAAATACATTTGTAGAAATAGAAATAGACACAGATAAAAAAGAAATCTTAGATATAGATAATGAAAAGGAAGATGTGGTATTGATAACGAAAAATAGAGAAAGTAAGAGACAGAAAGAGAAATGTGAAGTGAAAAGTTGTTTAGCAGATAAAGATAAGTGGAAAATAATTGATTTGACAGAAGAAGAAGCTGTTAAGGTAAGATTTTTAATATTTTTCTAGTAATAAACTATATTTTAAGAGTGGAATATAAACACAATTTTTTTTTGAAATTTTCATGTTAATTAATATGTAATATTAATTAATATGTAATATTTGTAACCAAGGCTAGAGATCACAAGTTTGATTTTTTTCGTTTTGGTAATTTACTATCCAAAGTATTTATTATTACTAGTTCACCCAGTGGTCAAATTTTGACCATAATCAAACATATTAAACAAAGAGAAAAAGAAAATCAGATGATAAACAGATGAGAAAAAGGTACTGAACTGTTTTGTCTTTAATTTTCTGTAAAAAATTAGATTAGAAGTATTATATCCAATTTTCTTTATTTATGACAAAAAGCTTGTCAATAACTATAAAAAAACATACATACAGACAAACATAGTACCTCCTCCTTTATGGAAGTCGGTTAAAAAAAGGGAATTTGGTGGACAAACAGAGGAAAATAAAGGTAAGAAACTGTTCGTCTTTGCCTATTTTATTCTTTACTAAATTTTTATATGTTTTTTTTGTTTCAGGAATTTAGAGATAGAGCAAGTGATGAAAAGTATGTAGCCGCTGCTTACAGATGTACAGATTGTTTTAAAGGGTTTTCTAAAGAAAACATGCTCAAAAGGCATAAAACACTTGCACATAACGAGGTATGGAATTTTAAGGGATAAACATGTATGCATAGTGATTTTTTATATAAAAAATAATATTTATTAGGCTATGTTTATCCAACTTCCTGAAATAAAGGGTGTTCGATTGGGCTGTATTTTTTTAATGACCAGTTTATAGATCTTTTTTTTTATAATGGGAAATGCATTTACACATACTACCTGTAGACATACAGGTGCTTACCACTAAAACCCAACACACACAGGGGATACTCCACCGCTCTGGCCAAATGAACTAACCCTCACTAAGCCAGCATAAAGAGCTATGGTCTTATCTCCCTAGAAAAGTTCCGTGCCCAGTAGTGAGTGGTTAAAAAAAACTGAATACATACGACCCAACACCTTGTAGTTAGTTGCTATTTGATAAAATAAATATTAACATTTATTGCAGTTTTTTTACAACCATATAATCACAGACTATATATTATTCCAGTCTAATATGTTCGAGTGTCGCTTCTGTCACATGCGCTTCAAATGGAAGTGTCACGTGCGCAAGCACATGAAGCAACACTACACTAAATACGAGTGTCTGCGGTGTCACATGGTGTGTCCCATAGAGTGAGTAGAGCGATTGTTTTAAACGTAAGGGCATGTGCACACTATGTTTTATATTTTTTATACTAGCGATTTGATTTATCACTTAAGGTTTAGCCAACGTTAGACTTGTACATTTCTATGGACGACTTGACAGAACCAGTTATTGTGTTTTCCCGTGGAATGAAAGTACTCCTTATAACATCAGTCATATTTGCCAGTGAAAGTCCCGTCAAAATCAGTCCAGCCGTTTCGGAGATTAGCCGGAACAGACAGAGAATAAAGAACAAACTAAAAATATGTTTTTCTTATAAGTGCCGTAAATAATTTCGTATGTATTTAGTAAAATGCTTTTATTTCGATATTATAAACAGACACTTCAATTTTATAATAGAATAAAAATAATATTATTTCTGTATCGATGTAGAGATAAAAATCAATTGATCTTTTAGTGATATATAATTATATTTTACAGAAATACAGCCATCCTTCATGAGCAGTATCACAGCGGAATACTGTGGAAGTGCAAGTTTTGCACTGAGGAATTTAGGTATGTCAATTATACTAAATAGGTTCCTCCGTTGGCTAATGGCTAATATATATGGCAATAGAGGACCTGGGTTCGAGTCTCGTTTCGGGCCAATTTGAGTTTTACGTTTTTTCTGATAAGAAATTCTCAGTAACATCCCCGAGTTAGCAACGGTTCTCCACTCGAATATGAGAGTGACAGGAATAGAGAGTGCACGTTGTCTGCGTGTATACTTGTGTACTATTATCTCCTGCTCTGGCTAGCCTCGGTGAGATTGGCCGTTGTGGTCGAAATTTGTAAAGAGAATATTAGATATTATTGATTGAGACAGTGCCCTGAACACTTCGTAATAGGAAAAACCGACCACCCTATAGACAATAAATTAAAAAGTGGACTGTACTAAATTGGTTTATTATTACACAGTGGTAACCCGACTATATAATAAGCGATTCTTAACGTGAGTTAGGTAGTTCAGCACGTCGTCCAGCGATCTTAAGCTTTTATCTCGTCGTCCCGCACCCCCCGTTCCTAAAACTATATGAGGCATTGTTCACGCACTAATGTCAGGCAGACCCTTGTCTTTACCAGCTAATGTAATTAAAGTAAATTTACTGGTAGTCTGTTTATTATAGTAATGTTTGGTGTAGAATTGAGAACGTTGATACAGTTCGGGCGATCAATGAAACGCACTCATTTTACTTATATAATGTGTATTCTATAATATATCAAAGCGGAATATTTCTCACTCACTCGCTGATTACAAATTAATTACAAAATCTTGGAAAGTTTTAATGCTAGAAAACTTGGACATTTTTTTGGAAATTCAATCCCTAAAAGGGCAAAAAAATCTTCCGTTTGTGTAGAAATCTATTATTTTTACGGTTTCAGTGACCAAAAAATCTCTCTGATTATAAATGATGGCTATTCTTATGGAATTCTATGATATTTTAAGGCACTCGTCAACATACTACACACACCTGCGCACGCACAGAAGTCAGTTCGTGTGCACTCTGTGCGGCTCCTCCTTCGTCAGCGAGGCGGGTCTCAACATGCACAAGCGTCTCAAACATTGTACCAGCGATGTGAGTAATATGTTACACTAGAGCGACTCACCCTCGATTCCCTCGGGTTCGTCCCTTGGTAATTTTTTTTTTTTCAGTGGAACCCTAATTCTTTTGCTGAAATAAAAGTAGCCTAAGTTACTCCTTATAACACTACCTGCCAGTGAAAGTCTAGTCAAAATCGGCCCAGCCGTTTCGAAGATTAGCCGGAACAAACAGACAGACGAAAATTTTAAAAATTGTCTTTTTTCTTATAAATACCATGCGTTTAGTAAAAATCTGTTATTTTGGCATTACAAAGACAAACAGACACTTCAATTTTATTTATCTGTATAGATTTCTTTGACGTTTATGATCGTCTGGTACTCTTGCTGGCTATTAATGTCATCTGGTTTTTTTAGGCTTCTGTACTGGACTAAGATCCCGCTGCAAGATTGCTACGTTCATGGCGTATTTATTCATAATCAACTTTTTATATACAATAATAAAAGGGACTATATGTCTTGACCGGGGTGCCTATTAAAATGTGCCCGCTAGTATGTTTAATTAAATAAATAATAATTGAATTTTCGGAACAAAAGTGAAGCATTTGTTATTAAAATGAATTATACTCCACTTCACAGAAATATACGTAGAGATCTTGAAAAGTGATAGCTGCCGTTGCGCACTTGGCCGCAACCTTTTCGAAGCCAGGTGTGAGCAGGTCATATTTTGTTACGTTTATACGTTCATGGCGTATATTCATCATTTATACATATAAAATTAATAAAAAAATTATTTTGATTAAATACGCTATCAACGTAGCAATCTTGCAGCCGGATCTGGATCCATATTTAGAAGGAAAAAAAGATACCCTTATAGAATCGATCACTGCATTGTCCGTGTGTCTCTTTCCGTCTGTCCCTCTGTCGGTCTATATGTCTGTCTGTTTGTCCAAGACCGTTTTTAATAGATACCTGTGGAGGTGTCAAGTTGAAATTAATAACAAATACTCAGATCCGCAATTTCTTGGAGTTATGAGAAAATCAAACTTCTAAGTTAACGCAACGTCCGTTTGTTCCACGGTACTAGTTAGAGTCAATAGTACAAATTAAAAGATTTCTTGCTTTTCTGTAATTGTAAGATACAATGTTTGTTGGTGAGATTTTATTCTTACTATAAACTCTATCGATTATTAAATAAAATAGTGAAGTTACATTTTTACCTGAACTTATATTTAAACCTTTCTTCCATGACCAATTTGCTTGTTCCACTCTATATAAACTTTTGAGACGTCTATAACCTCAGTCTCTTCCGTGACCATGATTGGTGTAAAGCATACGAAACGTCGAGAACCAAAAATCAGAATAAATCCGCGAAATAATCCGAAAAGATAGTTTTATTTAAAATAGTCTTAAAATTTTAGGAATGTAATTTTCTTCCTAGGAATCTCCAGACGATGATGAAGATCTGAACGCTTTTTGTTCTCGATGCGATATTCGCTTCGAGACCCGAAAAGCGTATGAGGAACATTTGTTTCATTCTGCTCTACACGGAGAGGTTGTCGTGTGAGTATTGTTTGTAGTCAGTTCGATTCCCGCATAGGGAATTTCAACTAGTTTTCTTTTAGTAGTGCATTTCTATTTTGGTACTAATTAATTACTATTAGAAATATCATATTAGTGTGTATTTTCAAAATAACCATTTGTGAGGGCGATCCTTTTTTTAACGTCGAACAGATTCATTACTCAACAGAATTAATATAGATTAATATTAATATAGTAAATAATATTAATATAGATTAATAAGATTTATAGCTGTGTTTTATCATCATATATTTTACGAAAACCGAATGCTTAAATATAAAAAATATTGTCATATTTAATGGTCTTATATGCAAGTTCAAAACAAATATGTATATTATAATTATGTATGAGACATGTTGTGTTGAAGTCACACAATATCTTTGCTTAAAGTTACATGAGATAAAGAGGCAGTTGAAAATAAAAAAAAATAAATATATATATATTTTTTTATTATATCACGTTTTTATATTATAATATTAAATGAGCAATTCTTGTATACATATTCACATATTATAACTTTATTACGTGTATATTGGAAACGGTTCTAACGATTTGGATCAAATTTTGTATTTAGATAAGGTTTTGCTTTTTAAGTTTAATTATATAGGGTTTTTTTCAGAAAAAAGGTCAATCTCACATTTTTTTTATAACTAATTATTATAAGAACCTTTTTCTGCCTGCTCTCATGCTGACAATGTTATAAAGCGCCATCTAGTGAATGTTAATGGTACTTCCATTGTCGCCAAAGGATGATAACTTACTGAGTACTACATATAGATATATTATATACATTAATACATAAATATGTTGGTACATTAACACACAGCACCATCTAGTTCCATAGTAAACTACGAGGCTTGTGTTATGGATACCAGATAGTTGATACACTACATACATATAACTTTAAATACATACATATATTATAAGTATAAATACCCATGATTTGAGTATAAACATTCGTGCTAATCACACAAATGAATACCCACAGCGGAACTCGAACCCGCGACCGCTGGTACAGCAAGTAGGGTCACTACAAACTGAGCCAGACGTATCGTCAAAATATATAAATGAATATTTTATCGAAATTAATTATACTTTACAGGGATGGAATTAAAATAGAGAAGGCTGTACCTATCCAGAGGAAGATTTTGGCGAAGAAAGTTCAGAATAAGGTTATATATAGTTCTAGTACTATATAAAAAGGCTTACCGACTTAAAGGTCACTTTATATGTCATTCTTCCACCTATCGAGGTGGATTTTTATCTTGGGATTTATATTAAAATACTTAATCATCAAAAGTATCTACTAAAATTAAATTAAAAAAAGCAGTCATGAGGAATGACGACAGAAGTGAAAATTTAAAACTATAAACAAACAGTTGCTATTTTTTGAATATTCAAATTGTTTGATCTTAAATTAAAATTTGTAAATTAAAACTGTTTACATTTATCTGGTTTTGATATCTATCGGCGCTCTGAGTGTTAGCGTTGACACGTCACGTGACCACGTCGATGACGACTCACATGAATTTACTCCCCATCTAAACGTGCCTATAGAAGTTTTCACTTCAAAATGCTCGAACGTATGCTAGAGAGTACTTTCTGCTTTTTTTATATGATGAATGTGTGATTTTTTCGTGTAATAACAGATTTTAATGATTATTATAAAATCTGTGAAAGTCTATACATTGATATATAAAAACATTGCTACACATTTTCTAAGAAATATCTCTTCAAAACGTGGCGTCGACATGTCACGTTAAGTCAAACCAAAGAATAAAATTAAAAAATCGATAGTTCTTATTGTCTAATTAAAATCGATAGTTCTTATTGTCTAATGAAAACAAATTCGAACTTACTCGCATCACATAAAGTACATTTTTAAATGAAACAACATGCGTTTTAATTTTGTTATTCGAAAAAAAATGAACAAAAGATATTTGAAAAAAAAAAGCATAATTTTCTAATTGTGCACTTCTTTTGAGGGCACTTTTGAAACTTTAATTATTATTTATATAAATCTTCAGTTTTGTATATCAAAGATCCATATAATAATTTTAATAAAATGTCCATCCCCTAAGTGTTTAAGGTTATTTTGAAGTAAAATTCGGCATACCTTTTAAGTTAGTCATTTAAATAATTTATCTTTTATTAAATACTAGCGATTTACCCTCGCTCCGCTTGGGTTCGTCCCTACTTCCTTTTTAATGGTTAGTATAGATTTCTCAGAGATGAGATATTTTCTCGCAATAAATAGTATCCTATATGTTGACCCGGATAACCAGCTATCATCATACCAAATTTCATCAAATTCCCCCCAGTGGTTTTCAGGTGTTGCGGTAACAGACAGCCAGACAGACAATAATTCTAAAAACTATAGATTCGACCTCTGTATCGATAATAATGGTTATTTCAATAAGATTTCCCAAAAAATATTTAATGTTTCAGATTCGACTTAGTTACAATTTTATTATATGCATAGGTTAGTTTACTACAATTTATAATAAAGGTTATTTTGTTTCAGATCACTAATTTATTAAAATCTCGGTAAGTCACTTTCTCTTAAATATAAATAAAAATAATCTTAATCTTTATATATATAATTCTTCTGTTATATGTATATAATTCTTCTGTACGTGTGTTTGTCACCTGACTCCTCCTAAAGCGCTGGACCGATTTGGATGAAATTTTGTGTGTATATTTCAATGGGTTCCTGGATGGTTCGAAAACAAAATTGGACCCGGTAGGTGGCGCTGCTGTTGGTGTGTCAAAGAGTTGTTTGTGTTGTTTTTTTGTGTTATTTACTAGCGATATAACTTCACTTCACTACTCCTTCACACAGAAACGGCTGGACTGATTTTGATGAAATTTAGTATATAGATGACCTGGTGTAACACATAGGCTACCGTTAGATAAAACTAAAATATCTGTGTTTGAAATTGAAATATCAACTTTGTTCTGCATAGTATTTAGCTCTTTTTTAACGTCCCATGCTAGCCGAGTGCAGGCGGACTTCACATGTCTTGAGAAAACTTGCTAAGTTCTCTCAGACATGCAGGTTTTTTTTCACCGTTGGACAATTAGTAATCATGTTGTAAACTATTCGCATATGGAAATATCAGACAAACAGACTTGAGTTACTTTCGCATTTATAATATTAGTATGGATTGTTCTAGAAAGTTCGATGACGTTCCAATAAAACCGGGGACTGGCGGGAGAAAGAGAAGGCAGAAAAGCAAACCGACAACATGCCATCAAGTAAGTGTTAAAACTAAGTAATATAGATGTAGTGTCAGAACTAAACATGAAGTAAAATTTAAATGTCCAATGTGTTAGTTGTGTCTAAGTGCTTATATAATCTCACAAAAAAATAATATTTTTAATGATTAACAAGAATAAATTGAGAAATTATATCTAACAATATACTTATATGTAATAGTTTATGACGACGACAAGTTTGGCTCAGTATGTAGTGTGTACTTGCTTTGCCAACGGTCGCGGGTTCGAGCCCCATTGAGGGCATTCATTTATGTAATTATAATGAATGTTTGTACTCCAGTCATGGGTGTTTATATTTATAGTATGTATGTATATGTATTTAAAGTTATATATGTGTACTGTATCAACTGTCTGGTATCCATAACACAAGCCTCGTAGCTTACCATGGAACTAGATGGTGCTGTGTTCATGTCCCAACATATTTATTGAAGTAAAACTTCTTTAAGCACGCTTGATTTGGGGGGTGAGCTGGTGAATGCGTTACGAAAAAATGTACGTACGTTCGTTGCCATGGTAACCGTTGTTATTGTCTGACAAATGATGTATAATATTATATTCTTTTTTTAAATGATATTCTATAAATATATGATTGTAATATGCCTTATATGCATTAGTTTTTAGTACCTCACCTTAGATCCTAATTATTTAAAATCTAAATTGAATTTCGTAAAGAGTACCGAAAACCTATAGAAGTTTTACTTCTTGTGCGTGTACACATACATACATGCACTCTTTAATTTTTTTTAATTTATATATCTTTCAATATGTCTGTCTGTAGTGCGGTAAACACTTCAGCACACAAGCGGCGTGTATGAAGCACCACCTGGCGGAGCATCCGCGAACGTCGTTCTTTGCGCCGGCGCAGAGACACATTTGCGAGATATGCGGCGCCTCGCTTGCTGTGAGTCGTTAGCAAAATTATACAATGAAAAACGTGTGTGTGTCCTTATGTACGCACGTAAGAAGTTATACTTCTTTTGCGTAACAGAACAAAAATAGCCAAAGATTTCATCCCGTATGTCACAACTCTCTGTTTGTAATAGGAATGTAGCCAACTTCATCATATCGCTTTCAGTTAACTTAACTAAAGCTTTTTGGCTGTCGGTGTGCACGCGCATCGTGAGAAATTTACTCTCATATTTTTTTCCAAACGTCATAAAAGAAGTATAACTTCAGTATACAATTTCGGTGGCTATAATTGGTGTTACTCCGGATTATTGTATATCTAAATTTAAATTTTATCTAAATCTGTCCAGCCGTTTCAGCGTGAAAGAGCAACAAATATGCGCACAAATACAAACTTTCACATTTACAATAGTTGTTCTATATATGTACAAGCCAATAATAGTTCTATATACATACCAAATAATTTGAACAAAATCCACGTAATCTGTAAAATGGGCAGGGAGGTGATGAGAATCCAATCAGTAGTTTTTGTGTACTAAGCTGCATAAGTTACTATAGTTTTTTAACTATCCCACGGGAAGTCTTTAATTTTCCTGGATGAAAATAATCTAAAATGTTGACCTGGGATATTAGGTACCACCATGCAAAATTTCATTTAAAGAGGTCCAACAGTTTCTGAGATTAGCCCGTACAAATAGACAAACAGACAGAGAAACAAAAAAATGAAAAAAAAAACTGGATTTGTTCTATTTCTCTTCTTACATCCCCCTGACTCGTTTTATAGCATTTTTATATGTACAGACATTCGACCTCTACAGTTTTATTATATGTACTAGCGACTCACCCTCGCTTCGCTCGGCATCGTCCCTAGCTTGATTCCCCATAGAAAATTTCATCCCCATTTTCCCTCCCTTAAAGGGTGATTTCCGGGATAAAAAGTCCTATGGCCTTTCCAGGGTCTCAAACTATCTTCTTACCAAATTTCATCTAAATCGGTTCAGTAGGTCCAGAGGTTACCCCCGACGATTACAACGTCATAAACTCACAAACTTTACCTATTTATTATATTAGTATTGATAGATAACTGGCTTTTCCCACATAACCACCTGTATGTACACATGAGGTATGCGTAAATGCATTTCCCAACATAAAAAAGGGAGATGATGATTTAATTTTTATACTCCCAAGCCGGGCAGCGTGGCGGTGCACCAGAACATGCACAGCCGCGAGCGGGTGCACGCGTGCGGCGTGTGCGCGCGCCAGTTCCATTCTAGCATCGGCCTCAAACGACACATGGTGGTGTGTACAGTTTATTTACGATTTTCGTATATATTTTTTCCGATATTAAAAATGATTTTTTTTTAAATATAAAAAAATAGTAATTATGGAAGGCCCACTACCAGACCTGGCTTAAGTTGCATTATGGATAGAAGTTTAGAATGGAAAATTTAAAAATAAATCGAATAATACGAAATTTAAAATTGAAATGACAATTAAAGTTTAAAATCGATTTTTATCATTTAAGTATATATTTAGTTGAAAGTAAACTTAATAAAAGCTTATTAATCAAATTTTTGGGTTCGTCTCTAAGTACTTTTTAACGGTTAGTATCATCTCCTTTTGACGTTGTAAGGATGGGTGTTCGAAATAACAATAGATGTGTTGCTTCGAGTACTGATTTAATAATAATAATCATAGTATTACAAACTTACTCTAGGTATTTATACTTACATCTACACCACAGATAATTAAGAGATGATTTCCAGGATAAAAGCTATCCTATGTCCTTTCCTAGGTCTCAAATTATCTTCGAATACATACAAAAACTAATTTTTTTCTCTTTATAATATTAGTAAAGATTGTAATGTGTAAAACAGACGCACACGGGAGAGAAACCGTTCGCGTGTTCTCTGTGCGATAAACGGTTCACGCAAAGCAACAGTATGAAGCTCCACTATCGCACCTTCCATCTCAAACAGCCGTATCCTAAGAGGTAAGCTAGTTTTGCACCTGGTTTTGCTTGCGTTAAAGTTAAATATCATCGATCAAAAAAGTGCTATAATTATATATATACCAATCCCATGCAAAAGTTCTCTTAAAACTGTCACCGATTGTGTTTAGGTAATTGTTCTAGTTGATATAAATATACAATGTAAATTGAACCTTAAATGCAATGCTTAAAGTTGTTTAAAAAAAATTAAAGCGCGTTCAAAATATGTTCAAATGAGCGTTCATTTGTTGAGAACATTTTTATCGCTGATTGTATGTATATCTAGAATTTTTTTGATCGATGTTAAAGAAAAATATACGAAACTGCTTTGTTTGAACGGGCGATTAGAAATATATAGAAATAATCTATCCGTATAACAAATTCCATCCAAATTCGTTCAGCCGTTTCAACGCGAAGGTGCACCAGAACAAGCTAATCTATGGAGCTAAAGGTATTTATAAAAATCGATGTGTGTATGTTCCCTATAGACTCTAAAACGGCTGGAGCGGTTTTGATGAAATTTTCTAGCAATCTTCAGATTACATCGTAATTTTTACATTACTTACTACTATTAACACCATAATTGTTTTTTTAACATAGTACTGTAAAACCCAAGTAGATTTCTTAAGACGTTTAAAGCCCAGTTACCTGCATTTGTCCAATATGGTGGACTCTAACCTTAAAACATATGAGAAATTCCTGTAACAAACAATGGAAACTCAAGGGCTGAATACTAACAATAATTATTATATGCATATCTATGAATGAAAATTGTTAGGCACAAGGGTGTGACCTTATCCATTTCGGAAGCCAGGACTGTTTTAGATTTTTTTTTAGTGAAAATCTCAATGTTCAGGGCTCGAATCTTCCCCCCCAACGTGCGTTCACCTTGTCGTGGTGGGGGGGGGGGGCTCAGTAGTGCCCGGCAACCCAACCGGGCGCGAAGCTAAGAAACGCACAGGGAGGTTGCCCACTTCGTTGGGCGGTGGGAGGTGGCCCTCTTCGGGGGGGCGGTGTACCTTGGCAGACCTGCCGTCGGGGCGTCGTAGTTGAATGCGTAAGCGATCCTGCGACGCCCCATTAAGACGGGGGAAGGTTTTGTTGGGTTTTAGTGGGTAGTACTGGCTGTATTACGCCGGTGAGTCCCACACGTCGTGCGTAAATGCATTTCCCAACGTTAGGGCTCGAATCTTGCTTTTTATAAGTAAGCTTATAAATGAATCCTTACACGAACGAGGCACAGCTAATTTGTATATAAAGTATAGATAGATCATAATAGATACGGTTTTATTTAGATAATCTAGTCTTTTAATAAAAGATTACACATTTTTGAAGTTATACTTCTTTTGGCACGTTTGAAAAAAAATATGGGAGTAGAATTTTTAGGACGCGCGCGCACACCGACAGCCAAAAAGCGACATGATGAAGTTAGCTGCATTCCTTTTACAAACAGAAAGTTGTGACATACGCAATGAAATATTTTAGCTATTTTTGTTCTGTTACGCCAAAGAAATATAACTTCTTACGTGAGTACATAAGTAGACACATGTTATTTATTTAATTTTTGTTAATCTTTAATTTATTACAGAAATAGAAGAAAAAAGAAGGATGATCAAAAGAAAAGTATGTCAGAAGACAGTTGTAGTGAAGAGCCTCAAGAACAAAAGGAATCTAAAGAAGCGGGAATCGAACCCGCACTCGCACAGGCAGAGAACAGTGACATTAACTATTTGACACTCGGCTACCAAAAATATTAGGTTTAAATAAAAGGTACTTATGAATAATTATAATTGATAAATATTTTATAGATTCAAGAATGGGAAAGAAAGATTGAGATTTTTTTTAGTTTTTATGTTGATTTTATGTAAATAGATATTGGGATTGAAAATATTGTTATTGGTGTTTTACTCAGACTGAAGTGTTCAATGCAATTCTCATGTAAATGGCTTCAAAGCGTGCCAGTTGAGCGCAGATTATATCGCCAATGTCACGTAGAATGGAGAAGATATGAAGGAGATTGGTCGGTTAAATAAGATTAATAAAACTATATTAAATTACATAGGTATAATGTGTGGATTTAGACTAAAGAGTGATATAGATGGAGCCCGCCAAAACGTTACGTTAAAAATAGTAGCGAGATTTGCTGTTTATGTTAAATAAATAAAAAAATAACCTATGTGCTATTCCAGACTATAATCTATCTCTGTGCCAAATTTTAACCAGATTCGTTCAGCCGCTCTGGCGTGATTGAGTAACAAACATCCATCCATCCAAACTTTCATATCTATACTAATATTATATGTAAATGTGGTTTATATCCCTTGAGAAATGATAAATTCATCATACAACCAAATTTCATCTAAATCGGTTCAGCGGATTAAGCGTGAAAAGGAAACAGACAGACAGATTCTTTTATACTATATTATGGCGACAGTCCAAATTCAATTCCGCCATTTTGAATCCCATTCTTTATCTGAAGGGGTTATTTATATTAATTACAAACAATACAGAATGTTCTACATATTTATTATTAAGTCCAACACTTGTACTTACAATATTTTGTCATTAATCTATTGATATGGCATTATTGATTATAAGATTTATTAAATATATTGTGGTTTTATTTGATAGAATCCTAATTATTTTGTTTAATCATTAATATACGAAATAAATTAAACTATCGTTCCTTCATACTTTCAGCTTACCATGGAACTAGATGGTGCGGTGTGTTAATGTCCCAACATATTTATATTATTATAAAATATGCTCTCTGAGGCAGCAGGTAACAAAGCCAACTTTCCACCTCCGAGCTACAGCTACAGTTTTCTGACAGAAAAATCCTGTAACTATTAAGCCTGACACAGGAATCGAATTGAACACTTCATAATCTGCAGTAAAAATCTAGTTACTGAATACTGATCTAAATAATAGATTAATGATGATGATTGCTAGTGTGAATCACATTTTTCATGACTTATATCATGGGTTTTAAAATAAAAAACTTCTTTTACATATATTTGTGGATTTTGAAAATTAAATTGTGTTTCTCATTTTAGCGTCGATTATTTTGTTCCATTTAAAATAATAAATAATTTTTAGTTTTTTTTTATTTGTTTTAATATTAATCTGCGATTGGCTGGTTTTAATGAGATTGGTCGCCGTGGGCAAAAATCAGTCAGCAACACATTATTATTATTAAAAAAATATTTATATAGGTACTTGGATATTGAAAAAATAAAAAAGAAAACTCATAAAATAATATGCATGTCATTATATTCACAGAAACAAATAACATTTTATACATACACAAAACTAGATCAATGAAAATACATAGCTCTGTAAACCCTTAATACTAATATTTAAAAAGTTCAAAAATTATTTTTCAGAAGAAAATCTAAAATTTGTGTTTATAACATTATTATTTAATTAAGACTAAAAGGTTTCACATGTGCTCACTTTCATATGTTCAGAATGAATTATTTTAATATATAAAAATCGATATTTAATTCACTACTAAAATAAAATATCGATACATATCCATTGATAAGCATTTTTATGGCTTTGGCCAAAAAAATCATGTACATATGTATATTAAATATATATATATTAGTTAAAATTTTCTTATTAGAAATTCGCAGAATGCATAAGCTTTAAAAAATAACATAATTTTGTGAAACAATCATTTTTTCCATACAGAATATAATACTCCACATGGAGGAATACCCCCGCGGAAAAATTACAGTCCTTATAGAACATGACATCAAATATACAATAATTAAATCGTATTACACTTTAAATAAAACTATCTCTTCGGATTTTTGCCCGACGTCGCTTTACAGCAATCATGGTTACGGGAGAGACTAAGGTTTTAGACGTCTCAAGTCATATTTATTACAGATAAAAAACCTCAATAAAACCGAAGACGCCGTAATTGGTGCCGCCAACGGTAGCTGATCACCTAGCTGGGCCATCCTCAGGGTAACTGAGGGTCTCACCCTGAGCACCCAGGACAGCACCTCCTCACCTTCAGTACCTGAAGCTGGGCTGCCAGATCGTATAATTGGAACACAAAAACGTGTATAATTTGGTTGTCTTATATATCCAGTGATTGCCTTGGATTATTGGATACAACAATAAAAATCTAAATCGAATAACAAAAAATGTGTAAAACGATTTTAGATATACTTTATGTAATTTTTGAATCTGTTATATTGTGATATCATTTAACGTTTTTCGCAGCAGGTGTCAATAAGTAACCTAAAATTATTTAAGTTGGTACAAAAGTATATGTATTAATTTATTTTATAGGTGGTACTGTGGAGTAACCTTTTTTTCCGTTGTCAATTTTAAATTATTATCACACACTATATCTCAGCAGTTTTGAAAATCCACGGAAAGAAAACCGCGACAAAATCCAAAAAGATTTATTCTTATTTAAAATGTCATATTCACATCACATTATAAAGAAGATAAGTGATACTAGAAAATATTAATCTTTAATTACCAATGAACGAAGAGTATCGATACGGCCCCATTTCCGCGCCCGAATAACGAAAGAAAATATATCATACGATTTGACCTTTTCTTTATATATTCTATAAATAATTAAATAAATATGTTGTGACATTAACACACAGCACCATCTAGTTCCATGGTAAACTGCGAGGCCTGTGTTATGGATACCAGATAGCTGATACACTACATATACGTATATAAGTAACTTTAAATACATAAATATTATAAATATAAACACCCATGACTGGAGTACAAACATTCGTGCTCATCACACAAATGAATGCCCCCAGCGGGACTCGAACTCGCGACCGCTAACACAGAAGTAGGGTCACTACAAACTGAGCCAAACGTGTCGTACTGAAAGTAGACTGTGTGTCTGATGAGATTAATATATTCATCTTCCTACTCTTGTAAAAGCTCTCATTAGTATATTATTATCTTATCAGGCACACAATCTACTTGTGGCGAATCACTAAAAGAGTTTTTATATGTCGTTTCGTTTCGCCGATTAAGAAAGTTAATTTTATAATGATATATTATGTAATGTAATATTATCAAAATTCAATTCAAAATATTTTATTCAGCATTAAATTATTACAATTTTTTACTGAACGTCATAAGTCTACTACCAGTTCGGAAAGAAGAAGCCTCAGACCTGAGAAGAACTGGCGAAAGAAACTCAGCAGGTTTACACGTTATTAAACTGGTGTAAATAATATTCTATTGGAGTTGGTTTTAATTTTTCCCATACTCTAACTACTTTCAAAATATGTAAAAAAAAGATCAAATCGTGTGACATAATTTTTTTCATTATTCTGAGGCGAAAAATGAGGCCTTATCGATATTCTTCCTTTCAACACTAAATATTTAGTATGAAACACAACCTAGTATTACTTAACATACTGTACCGTACCATATAAATGATGGTAACGCGATTCAAAAACCTAGTGAAGCGGGTTCAAATACCATCGCATCTCTAATATTTTCATGTGCGAATCGTTTCCAACATGATGACCACTTGCCTAACGGTGAAGGAGAACATCGTGAGGAAACCTGCATGTCTGAGAGAACCTAGCAGGTTTTCGAAAGACGTGAAGTCCGCCAATGGTATGATTCTTGATTGAACTATGGTATGATTCTCCTTGTATTGACGTTAAAAAAGGGCTAAATATCTAATATATGTATAAATATCTCGTGTTCGGTGTTTGTAGTCGCAGTCCTCCGAAACGGCTTGACCGATTTTAATGATTTTATTTTTTATATTTGGTAGGTATGAGAATAGGTCGTAAAGTATTTTCCACCCTCCTACCCCCCACCCCCATTTTTTAATCGCAATTTTAATATTTTTGTATGAACAATATTATATAAATACATAGCTGTTTGAACGCGGGCATAGCCGCGGGTTTTACTAGTACATATAAATGAAGTCTAAGAGTGTGAACATATTTTCCAAAATAATTGGATATTTCCCAACCTTCAATTTTCTACTTTCCCGAACTCCTCCCACTATTTCGACCATTATACAACGTTATTCTATTATATTAAGATTGATCTACTTATCTACAATTGATATAGCTCAAAGAAAACCGAAAACCATTAAATACGCACGTAAGAAGTTATACTTCTTTGGCGTAACAGAACAAAAATAGCTAAAGATTTCATCCCGTATGTCACAACTCTCTGTTTGTAAAAGGAATGCAGCTAACTTCATCATGTCGATTTTTGGCTGTCGTGAGCGCGCGCATCGTAAAAATTTTACTCCCACATTTTTCAAACGTCAAAAGAAGTATAACTTCAAAAATGATATATCACATATTATTCCATAGTTTTTTTAGCGATACCGATTGTAGAAAGTAAATTTATCGAAGAGAGAAGATATAACTTAGCTACTTAAATATTTATATAGACATTATAAACGCTATACAGGGTGCTAAAACAAAGCTTACACGCTATATATTTAAAGTTAATAGAAGTCTAACTCTTTTCTTCTTCTTTCTTCTTCCCTTCTGCTGTCTGGTCTGGTCTTCTCCCTAATAGATCTCGCTTTGCGGAGAAATTTCCCGACTGGAATTAAGAATAAATTTTAAGCTTTAAAGTAGGTACATTTAGATTTTATTGTGCGGAATCCTGATGTTTTTACTGGAATAAAAGTAGCCAAGTTAATCCTTATAACATCAACTACCTGCCAGTGAAAGTACCGTCAAAATCGGTCCAGCCGTTTCGGAGATTAGCCGGAACAAACAGACAGGCAGACTAAAATGTTAAAAGTCGTGTTTTTCTTATAAATACCGTATATAATTCCATAGGCATTTGGTAAAAAGCTGTTATTTTAACATTACAAACAGACACTTCAATTTTATTTATCTGTATAGATAGTATAAAACAAAGTTGATATTAGCATGTCTATATATTCTTAACTAGCTGTGCCCGCGGTTTCATCCGCGTTAAATTAGTTTCATTATAAACATCAGTTTTACAATAATGTATAAAAGTCTGCCCGATTTGTTGACATTTATGATTACTGCTCCGCTCACTTGAGTAGTAGCATAAAGATATATAGCGTTCCTCAATAAACGGGCTATCTAATACAAAAAAAGTTTTTCGAATCTGATTAGTAGTTCCCGAGATTAGCCTCTCTATAATAATCATCGTTGACGTCACATGGGATGCTCTTCTATACTTATATTATACAAGTATGATTTTTTTGTTGGTTTGTTTGTTTGTACCTAATAAGCTCCGAAGCTACTGGACCGATTTATATGAAATTTGATAAGAAGATAGTTTGAGACAATGGGCCCTTACTGGATAAAAACTATGCTACGTCCCTACATAGCATAGTTTTTATCCCGAAAATCATTCCTTACGGGGGTGAAAATAGGGATGAAAATTTTGTATGGGGAACCAACTTAGGGTCGAACCCGATCGAAACAAGAATGAGTTCGCTAGTAGTCTATACTTTTACCGCGGGAAAATATCTCATTTCTGAGAAAAAATACAAAAACTTCATTGTAAGAGTATACTAATATGTAAAGCCTAAGAATTTGGTTTTTGGTCATCTGAACGCGGGCGAAGCCGCGGGAAATGCTAGTAATTAATAAAAAATGTCGTGCTGAACGAAATATTACACTCGTTTCTATCTCTCATTCACTAAGCGTGCCGATTGTAAAGAGCGATAAAGAACATCGTTCTAAAAATCTCTAATATAAATATATAATACATATTATGTATGTATGTACATAAATCCACATACCGATTCCATATCGCTAGAGTCAGTGTCGGAGGACGAGTCGGTGTCCGTGTCGCGGTAATGTCCGAGTCCGGGCAGCACGCCCAGCACGCGCATTGAACCCGTGCCCACCGCCGCGGGTATGCTTACACTGGAAATGGTTAGATAGTAAAGAAAAATTGACTAGTTTCTATACAAATCTCTTGTAATAGCTTCAAAGCGTGACAATTGAGCACAGATTATTTTAAATAAAACAATCTCTTCGGATTTTTTCTCGGATTTATTTAAATTTTTGGTTCCCGACGTTTCCAATCATGGTCACGGGAAAGACTGAACAAAAACCAAAATAAATCTACAAAAAAATACCAAAAATATAGTTTTATTAATTGTTAATCTTACCATAACGAAATATACTCGTAAAAGAACAGTTAATTAAAATTATTTAGTAAGAATAGCTTACTTGTTATTATGGACAATGCCATTTTTGGGGGGAGATGCTTTGTCTTTTTCTTTCTCTCCTTCCATTTCACTCGCCTTTCTTTTTCTCACCACCATCTGTAATTAAATACATATTAACATACTTTTATCAGATTACTTGTCAGTACAGGTGCCTTAACCTTATATAATAAATATGTATAATATTATCTTATATAATAAATATGTATAATATATACGAGTATATCTTCTTTACATAGTATAAAACGCAACGAATTTAATGCAGTTTTTAACAATAAATAGAGTGATTCAAGAGAAAGGTTTATATGTATAACACATGCATATTATAGTACAGAAAAGCCGAGGAATTCAAAGATTTGTATTTATATACTAACCGTTAAAGCGTACCTAGGGACGAACCCGACTGAAGCGAGGGTGAGTCGGTAGTAAATAATAAAAATGAGCACAAAAAACATTTTTTGAAAATAAGACTCAAGGAATATATTAAATTAATGAAGGTAGGTTTGGATTAAGGTGAAAGTTTTTCATGTTCGAAACTGGAAAGTAAAAAAATGAAAGTTGGTTCCAGAGTTCATTAACTCATATCACAATTCACATCCCGTCAGTGTCACTAAGGGTTCACTATAGTAACACTATGTTTTATTATAATACTAGCGTATCACCCTTGCTTCGCTTTGTACATCACCCCTAAGTATGTTTAACTTTCTCCATACCAAATTTCATCTAAATCGGTCCAGTGGATTAATTGTAAAAAGGTAACAGACAGACAGAGTTACTTTTGCATTTATAATATTAGTATGGATTCTTTAGCTATTTTAATTATCACAGTAATGAGTATTCTATAAATATTTTTATACTATTTTAAAACATTATTGTTTGGCTTCATGTTTAGTTCTATGACAATCCTTCTATATTATTTGTATTATTATGAAAATACGGATGGATAGGTATATGTAATATACATCAACTAACCCCTTGTAATTTATTCTTCTGTGATTGAGCTGGAGTTTGTGTAGAGCGAGCGGGGGCCAACTGTGCCCTGAGACGAGTCAACTCTTCACTCTCTGCTAGACTTGACACCCTCTCTCTGTAGCAACATAATTAATTAATAGTCTGACGGCAGGCTAAAGCAGACCACAACAAGGTGTTGCTCCCATAGTCCACTCTGGTACCAGATAAGCACCAGGAGCAACCCACATGGCACATCACCCAGCGAAGTGGGCCTCCCAGTGTATCTTTTGGCTTCACGCCTGGCTGGAATGCCGATCGCTGATGAGCCCCCTCTACCATGAAAGGGCGAACAAACATCAGGAGGGAAACATGCTTCAAAGCGAGTTGAGCACGATTATATCGCCAATGTCACATTGAATGGAGAAGACACTAAGGAGTGGCTTTGTCCAAGTGTAAAGTGACACTTACACTAGTGTAAAATGACACTACATTACTGACAGATACTTACATGTTTCATTTAGATTAATGAGTTTCTATGGCATTCTTTGAAGCCATTAACAAAAGATTGAATGAGTCTCAAATTATCTGATGAGATTCATGCACCACCTATTGTGCATAAAAGTGCTACATCTAAATCACCCTGATATAATATCGCACATACAAAAAAAATTGCTAACTCCTGTACTCCTAGAAGCCATTGAACATAAGAATTGAATTGAAAACAAATTCAAATTTAATTATTTTTTTTCATTCAGCATTTTATTACAATTTTTTTACTAAATGTCATTAGTCTATCACCAGTTCGGACAGAAAAGCAGTTGGAGAAAATGACACATTTCTTATGTATAATATTTGCCAGATTTGTTCGAATACACAATTCTCCATAGAAATAATTATTTTCCTAGAAAAATAAGTAACTTGCATAATTAGATTTCTATGTTGTAAGTATGGAGATACCGTATAACTATAATTAAATTTAAAAATAAATATGTATTTACTAACCTAAACTCTTGCATTTCTTTCTTTTCTTCAATATGTATCTGTTGAGCCACTTCAGCTTTGGTTCTTTCCACCAAATCTAAGAAACCAACTTCATCATCATCTAGGCCCCGAATCATATTTTCTATAAAACAATGTTACATAAATCATATTTTTTTCTACAGCTAAAAACTAAAATAAAAAGTATACTTAAGTATACATTTAAAAAACAATTTAAAAAAAAACTATTTACAACACATATTTTTAACTAATTTATGAATATATAAAAGCTTATTTTACTTACTAAGTTTGTGTGCCTCTTCATATTCTGCATCTTTCTTCAATCTCTGTTCTTCCAGCCGTTGATATAGTGGCCTTGTGTCATATGGCTCTTCTGGAGCCTCTGGAACATTAAAAAGAACAATCGATTACATATTAATAAAAAGTAAACTGAATTTTATATAGACTTAATTAGAAATTGTATGTATAATAACTAACATTTATGTAAGTGTTTAGTCTTTCATATTATACAATTCTAAAGTGCCTAATAATTATGTAAAGACTAAAGATTCTTGTTAATCTGAAGAAAAAGGTATTAATTCTTCACAATCTTACTGTGATAATTACAATGTTTGATGTATTGTCAACGAATTATATTACCATAATATCATAAACATTGATAAAGTGTACACTGAGAAATGCTAAGGTGTTTTTTTTTAATTTTTCGGGGAAGTTAAGGAAAATTATTTATAGTCAGACGTTATAATATTTAAGTTTATAAAAAGGAACTGTATATTTATATTTATAAAATTATAATCACAAGTTATTAACCTTTAACGTACGTTTACTAAACGATTACCTTTTGGTTGATCATCCGAGCGTACTTTTTCCCATTCCTCTTGACGCCGGCGTCTCGCTTCTATAATTTCGGTCTCTGATATAAATCCGGAGCTCATTTTATTGATCTTAAGAAGAATTACGCGTAATTTTCACGTTTTGATATAAAATAGAACCTGATAAAATATGCTTTGACAGAAGGAAAATCACACTTTTTGACAAAATTGAAACTGTCAAATTTGTTTTACAGTGTTGCTACTTAATAAAATTAGGTTAAAAAAATATGACACTATAATACTGCCGGTCGTGATGACTTTGAACAGATTTTATCTAATACCTTTAAACGAGTAATTCTTGTATATTTATTTATTTATTTATATATATCGGCAATCTCGGAAACGGCTTTAACGATTTCGCTGAAATGCATGTAGGGTTTTCGGGGGCGAAAAATCAATCTAGATTAGTTTTATGTCTAGGAAAACGCGTCTTTTCGAGTTTTTATGCGGTTTTCTTTCGCATTATTCAGCTCAGCTAATTTTGCAGACTCGGGAATAAGCATTGTAGTCAAGCAGCCACGGCGCAAGATTGACAATCTCAGGTGTCCAGGTTTGAATACCGATCCCGATTACAAAGTTTTTCTTTTGTTTTTTTTTGTTTTTAAGTCAATTTAAAAGAAAAATGTATTTTTGGTCAAAAACTAGATTATCACTAAAAATACGATATAACAAAAAATAACTAAGTACAAGCGAAGCTCGGTCGCCGAGATACCTACTATGTTTTTATAAATAACAGTTACTTTTCATGCAACATAAATCTGTCTTTGCAATACCTGTATTTTACTGATTTCTTTAGATTTAAAACGAAGGTTCAAAAAGTTTTTTAAAGCTTGTTTAGTTTTTTAATTTTACTTGATTTTAGATTGTTTCACTGTATTGCTAGAGCTTTAAAGTTCTAAAGTAGCCTCGAAAGAGAATAGTAATAAAAAGTCAGGAGAATTTTATTGCAGATATGTAACAATTACTTATAACTTAACTTTGCTATTAATTTTTTAGCTCAAGCTTAAAGTAAATGGCACTCGAGTCATTAGGAATCTCAATAAGTCAACTCTCATAAAAAACATTTTTTAAGTAATTAATATTATATTTCATTGAATAAATAAAATTAAAAGATTATTATTGCGAATTTTTTTTTTATAATATGAACATCTTTTATTTCATTGTGAAATATTAATGTTTCACAATTCGCAGGCGGATCAATTAATTAAAACTCGAATAGGGCTCCATGCCTATGAATGGTTTCGTCAGTGTCATCAAAAAGGTACTTATCACAAATTATACATAAGCTTGAACAATGTACAAGCTTTTTTAAAGAAAGAAAATTGTTGGAAGAAAATCAAATATTCGTTAACATTATATAATATACCTACATAAATATTTTTAGGTGATTTTGCAATGTAAAATAAAAATAATATCCCTAGGTACGTTTTAACGGTAAGTGTAGAATAAACTATACATATAATATATGAACAATGCACATACTGATACATAGGTATAAATAAAAAAATATACATCCCTTACTTGAGAAATGATTGATTCCCCATTCAATCTTCCACCTCACTTTTCACTCCCTTATATATATGTTTTCCGGGATGAAAACTATTGTATGTCATTTCCAATGCCTCAAACTATTTCCATACCAAATTTCATCTAAATCGGTTCAGCGGATTAAGCGTGAGAAGGTGATGGACAGGTATAAAGGCAGACAGATAGACAGAGTTTCTTTCGCATTTAATATTAGTATGGATATATAAAGCTGGCTTTTTTTGTGGTGCTGGTCTATCATCATCGGCTTGGGCTGAACGTTGATAAGTCACTGTCAGTCAGTGAATCGCGACGTTATCTTTAATATAAAAATAGTTATTGCGAGTGTACCTTAGGAGACTTTTCTGTAGACTTTTTTAAGATCTACAATTTTCTAGTACATTGTTTTGATGTATCTCTTAAGGTTTAATAAACTATACAAATTTCTAAGGGTGACTCGATAGAACCAGTTATTGTGTTTTCCCGTAGGAAAGAAAAAAAAATCCTAAATGTTGACCCGAGTAATAAGTTATTACTTAACCAAATTTCGTTAAAATCTGTTCATTACTTTATGCGTGAAACGCGCACACACAAACAGACAAAAAATTTAATAAATATTATTTTTCGGTCTATATTGTGTACAATGTACATAATACGTTACAGTCATTGTTTTAAAAAAATATTCCATGTACAGATATCGCTAAGTTACAGCTTTATTATAGTAAATAGACTATTAATTAAATAATTAAATAATTTGATTCAATTATTTTATATAATACAAACATTGACTTAATATTAATGAGATTCTTTATTTTACAGGTACACTAGATTGAGGAATTATTTTTAATGTTTCCTTCCTTTAACATTTCATTGATTTCATCTTCGCTCTTTCCTTTTGTTTCTAATAAAAATATTATAGTGTATATAGCACCGAGTAAATTTATAATTCCATAGAATATAAATGGCGCGTACGGTCCAAATCCATTTACTAAAGGCGGGTATGTCGTGACCAGAGTGAAAGATAGAAACCATGCAAAAGTGATGATAACACCCATAATCTTTGCTCGTATCTAAAAAAAAATTAAATTTATTTCGGAAGTCATATTACATACACTATTATGTGTTACGAATTTATTGCCGGATCCACACGATTGCAAAGCCTCGACAAACCTTCACAAATTCAAAGATGTGGAGAAGTCGTTTTGATTGGTTTGTGCAGGTTTTCCAGCACTTGTGTTCGTTCCGATCGTGTCGGTTTTTGCGCACATATTAAAAGAAATTGTGGCAAGTGTTTGTGATGCATCGACACTTTTGTGCGTTTCTAGAGATTTTAAATTTGTGGCAAATGGCATGCGTGTGGATCCAGCATGTAATCTTGTCCCTTTTTAGAAATCCGTTAAAAAGAAACGGAATATTATTTAACATTAAATTAGATTTACCTGAAAACTTAACATTTCAGTCATGATGATATACGGTAGAGATGATACGCCACCCCCATACATAGCGACAGCTACCATCATTGCTGTGACCGGCAACCACGCTGGTATATCAGTACCTCGCTCTTGTAATATCATGAGTACCGCTATGAGGATCATTGAGCATGCCGATATCAAAAATGACAGGCAAAGAAGAGTCTGAAACAGATTATTTAAAAAACTTTCTTCTTACATTTACCTGCTTATTACGTCTACACTAAAAATCGGAAAAGTTCTTTTTTTTTAAGTTTTTACTTTATCCCAAAAAATAAATGTGAGCCAAAATTAATATCTTCTTTTCTATCTATTTGTGGCAGAGCTGGTTTCAAAATGTTGACTACTGATACTGGTATATTTTCCGATAAAAATGTAACTAAAGATGAATATGTGACATTTTAAATCTTTTCAGATTTATTCGCGGTTTTTTTTTAATTTTTGGTTCCCGATGTTTCGAATGCTTTACAGCAATCGTGGTCACGAGAGAGACTGAAAAATCCGCGAAGAAATCCGAAGAGATAGTTTTATTTAAAATGTCAAATATTCGCGTAAATCTAAGTAAGTATTATGGATACATATGTGACTTTTCTAGTTCACCCAAATAAATATTGCAGATGAATGAGACTGCTATTTACCTTCCTTCCAAATCGTTCCACAATTCCAGCTAACAACACAGAACCGATAATCGATACTATTGGAAAACTCAGTGTCTGTGTGTCCGGATCTATTTCAAACTTTACCCCAGTAGAGACTAAGATAGCAGAAGCGTATGTCAAAATGGTGTATGTTCCATTTAATCCGTGGAAAAGAAAAGTTCCTATAATGAGTAGGAACGCACGACGCCAGGGTTTTTCTTTTACTGAAATCACAACAATAGTAAATTTATACTTGGGCAAAAATTATTTATTATTATAAATTGCAAAAATGTGTGTGTGTGTGTGTGTATGTATGTGGTATGTTTTTTATTTACTTCCTTTCCTATGTTGGAAATTTAGAATGGAGATAGGAGATAGGAATATGCCAATCTAGGATAGATTGGCATATTTTTTTTGTTTTCGCTGGGGAAACCCATCATGGGGATTCTGCCGGCCGTCAACGGATAGGGTACTGTGAGACTCCTACTCACTAAAACCCACGGCGAAACTCGTCGCTGCAGTGCAATGGGACGTTGTAGGATCGTTTGCGCACACACCACAACACCCCCGCGGAAGTCCTAGATTGGTCCATAGTTTATTTTCGAAGAACTACAACACGCGCAGAACCACGCGCAAGGCTCTATAAATTATGTATGGAATGGAAAAAATAGAAAAAAAATAGTAATATAAAATAGGAATTATGATTTTGTATCAACATTTATGTTTGGGAACTACTATATACTCCTTACTGCGATAAGGTAAGGAACTTGGGTCTCATTATGGATTGCAACATGACTTGGACACCTCATATCAATGAAGTTAGTAGGCGTATGCACTTCACTTTCCATTCTCTTAAGCGTCTCCAATATTTTCTCCCCTTCAAAACCAAAGTTATGCTTGCGCAATCTCTTCTACTACCCATACTCGACTACGCCGATGTATGCTATTTAGATGTGACAGAGGAGCTACTGAATAAACTTGAGCGTCTCCAAAATCTCGCCATACGCTTTATCTATGGTCTACGCAAGTATGATCATGTCTCCGAATTCCGAGCTCAACTTCAATGGCTCCCTATCCGCCTTCGCCGTGATATGCACATCCTTTTGTTTCTATTTAATATTCTTCATAATCACAATATCTCTTCTTACCTTCGTTCCCGGTTCAACCTGCTTCCGACTCCTACACGTTCCAGGCGGCCCTGCATCACATCGATGCTTGATATACCGACAAGTAACACCAAGTTTTTACAAAACTCTTTCTCGGTACGTGCTGCAGTGTTATGGAATAAACTTCCTAAAATCCTACAGGAGAGCCCTTCTACAGCTGTGTTTAAAACGAACATAAAAAAGCATTTTCTAGCTCAATCTTGAACAATATATTTTTCTGTTTAACATTTATTTGCATATGTATGTTTATGTATATATTTATATGTACGTATATATTTATATAGTTTTAGTATGTATTAGATTACATGTTTATATTATATATCTATAATTGTATTTATGTATTTATGTTATATAATATGTATATAATTAAAATATGTATATGTTTTTTATATTTTCATATATGTATATTAATGTATTCATATATTTAACTTTTATTTATGTGTCATACTTATATACTTTACTATAACAAAAATTCTGCACTTTCTCTTTCTGTCCCGCTATTTAACACTATTTCCCACATGCATGGGTTGACTGGAAGAGATCTCTTATAGAGATAAGTCCACCTTTGTCCACGTCACTTTCTATGTATTTTGTTTTTTATAATTTATTTGTGCAATAAAGAATATATATATATATATACGATATATTTTACATAAATTAAGCAAGCTATTATGTTTATTTTTTTAAAGTGATATTTCATTAGAATTTAAATGGCCACATGATTTTTGAATTAAATTAGATTAAATACTTGTTGTTTGTACTGTTTGAATGGTTTAGAAACGCATAAAAGACAAATGTTCAAGGAAAAACTTTTTTATGCGCCAGGAACTTTTGTAGGCGTATACAAAATAACTTACCAGAGTTTCATCACAATCGGATCAATGGCTTAGGGAACACGTAGAGGACAAACATACGAACATAATTTTTTATTTATAGAGATAGAAGATAGAGTGGGTACTTACAAATTGTAGCAATTGTCAAGTTAGGCTTGGACTTAAAACGTTCATTTTCGCTTTTCATGGTTTCTACGATATTTTGAACTATTTTATCATCCTTTTTTAAGCCTCTTAGAAAAGCTACCGTCTTCGTAGATTCCTGTAATATAAAATAAGCGGTAATTTTTAAATCCATATCGAGAGAATCGATTAGTAGTTACATGTTGTATTATTTGTATAACTTTATATACCTAATTATTATAATCTTTTGTTCTGTCGAATAAACCAAAGTACTTTAGGTACTTTAAACACATGATAATATAAAAAATGATATGTTTTTAATTATTTTTAATTATATATATTTATATTTCTAAAGAAAAATGTGAATGTTCGTCTATATTTTCTGCCATATTACGTATATAGATGAAGATTTCCCTATTATATACTCGCATTATAGAATAAACGTACCTCAATTTTGCCTTGTTTTATTAAAAAAGCAGGTGATTCAGGAGCTTTAAAGAAAAGGAGAGCGGTTATAATAGGAATCCCCAGAACACTGATGATCACTGTGTAGTAATCAAAGTTAGCTCCGATTAAGTACATCACTAATATTCCTACGGTCTGTATTAATTGGGGAAGTGTTCCAAGTATCCCTCTAATGTTGTCTTGGCTTATTTCTTTGACATACATTGGTACAATATTGAAACATCCCCCTGCCGCTAAGCCCGAGAATAATCTGGCAATTATCAAGGTTGTGGTGGAAGCGTACGAGAGTTTAATTATCCAGGATATCTGGAAGGTAAATAAAATTACAAAATAATCGTATCTACATAGTAAAAACAGTAAAAAATTTCTTTTTGTTTTTTAATATTTTTTATCTACTCGTAGCTTTTAATGCACAGACTCGTGCTGTAATATTCACCTTTTGGTTAAGTTTGTTTATATATTTATTATATTTTTTTATTTGAATGTTGTGTACAGATTAATAGGACAACAAATTTAAAATTATATTTCTAGTTTTTAATACGTAGATATAATTTTTTTAATTTGTTTTCTGTTTCTGTACCTAAATAAATAAAATAATATAAAATTAAGGCTATTATGTTAATGAAAATTAATAAGTATTTTCTTCGGCGCGTCTTTCAAATTTTGATTTGGATCCATAAAAATAAGCAATAACGTAATATTGAAAATTATAATAGTATGAACATTTGTTTACATACATATATGATCTAGATTCTAGATATTACTTACAGCTTCAGGAACAGCAACGAGAATGATACCAGTTTTCCTTCCATATGTATCCGCAATGTACGAATATAACGATACGGCAAATATGGCGGACATACTCATCGAACTAGCTATCCAGGCGATTGAGTTATCAGACAAGGAATACCCAGTCGGTGAGTTTTCCGATTGTAGGATTTTAGTAGTGGGGGATATCCAGCCACATTCAAATCCATAAGCGAGAAACGTGATGTTTGCTGTAACAATTTGGGCAAATGCTTTAGGCTTAGGTACGATGGTTTCCCGAAAATTTTCCAACATAATTCAAATTTTTCGAATTCTCGATTATCTATTTATTATATACTAATATTTAAAGAGGAAAGATTTTTTGTTTGATACTATCTAACTACTAAACGGGTCTCAAACTATCTTTTTACCGAATTTGATCTAAATCGGTTCAGTAGATCCAGAGATAACAGCCAACACCGTCACAAACTTACAATTCACAAACTTTACCTCTTTTTAATATTAGTAAGATTCAGGTGTTCTTATTACAATTCATAAAATCATTAAATATTTAATTATTATGTACATTTTTTTATTTATTATTTTTACATAAATACATACCTATTACATCTTATCATATAATAAAATAAATATTTGAAATTTTTATCTTCCTTCCAGAATTACATCGACATGTTATTGTCGGTTTTTATATTTATAATATAAATAATTTCAAGATCTTTCAAAATAAGGAAATAAGCCTAATTAATAATAATTAATATATGTAGTTCAAAGCTAAAACTATAAAAGAGGCTTATATTTATAATAATTGATAAATAGCGACATTTTTAAATAAAAAAGCTAATATACTCGTACTTATTAGACCAATCGGAATCCGTTTATTTTTAAGAGAAAAAAAATAATATTAAAAACCTGAATTTTTATGATTTTAAAATGTTAGCAGGTATAGAAGGAATAGAAAGAATAGAAATTCGTAAAATGCCCCACATGCCCAGCTACCCCCGAGAAATGGGGGGACGCAAAGCGTTGAAAAATAGTTTTTTTCAATTTCCAAAACCAAATTTTTGTAAACTAATTACACCAATGTATTTTTCGGGGAAAAAACGAACAAATGGTGTCCTTAAAAGTTTTTAATTTGACGCTTATTTTTTATACAATGCCGCCGTAAGCATTCCAACTTTGCAATTTGACGAGTCGTGAAAAAATACTAAAAGTTGGAATTTACTTAAAGTATATCATCGTTTTTGTATTTTTTTATGCCATAAAATCTATTTATGATATTAGTTTTTCAAATTTATGGATATTTTATTAGTTTTTGATTTATTTTGGAGTTAATATTTATTATATTTTTTTTACTAAATTGTCTACGTCGATTTTTCCTGTATAAATTTAAGTAATATTTCTATAAGGAATTATGATAGTTTAAAAAAAATTTTGTTCATTTTTTACATTTTTGTATGATTTTTTAACAAAACTATGACTAAATTTTGTAAATATCAACTTATTAACCATACAATATCTTAGCATTTAATGGATGCACAGTAGATTAAAGGGTAATTTTATTTTAAGTAATATTTCTATAAAGATCTATGACTATCATAGTTTTTTTAATTTTTTTGTTAATTTTTTACATTTTTTGCTTAATTTATTTTTTATATATAAACGGGCTATCTAATGCAAAAAAAATGTTTGAAATCGGATGAGTAGTTCCTGAGATTAGCGCATTCAAAGAAACAAAAAAAAAACAAAGAAAAATCTTCGTAAATATAATTTTAATATAATTTTATAAGAAATAACATATATTAATATTAGAAAAAAGTTTGTAGAAAGTATCACAAATTCATACCCAAAAGCGCAAACGTCCATTGCAAGTAAGTATGTCCTCGCTTAAAATCTTTTTCATTACCCATTCTTAATATTCTCCTAAAAAGTACACTACTCTAAACTACTACTACTAAACTACACTAAGTGCTTTATATATTAAATTTAAGTACAATTTTTTTTTTCTATATTGTTTTATTGTTTCTTATCAATACTTGGCAAACATTTTCATATGTGATACGTCATTGCTATATAATCTTTTATATATACATTTAATATATATAATCTTTTATGGTATATAATATCTATATGAAGATCATAATACAGAGTGTTCTAACAATTATGAATAAACGTTTAATTTTATCCGACTATGCAAGAAAGGCGTTAATGTGTTTTGGGAAGTGTGTTTATATGCACCTATGTCCATACATATATTTATAAATTTAAATGTACTTCTTTAGTAGGCTATAATTAAATACACCAAAAAAGTGAGACTACGAAATAAAAAGAAAAACGAGACGAATAGTTTCTTAGAATTTTTTTTCAAATATATGATTAGTCAATTAAATACTATGTACTTTTATAAAACTTTTCTATGTTTTCTAAGTAATTTTGCATATTTTTTAAATTTCTTTTTCAGTTTTATGTCAAAGCAACACGAACAAATTATCAAATAAGATACCAATATTGAAGTGTTTTACTGAAGGTATTTTCTTTATTTCTTACATTTAGTTACTTTATTTTTTGTACTTCTCTATTACTTTCCTCTTTGATGTTTTATGTATCTTCTTTATGTGATTTCCCATACAAAGTTTCATCCCCATTTTCACCCCTTAAGGCATGATTTCCAGGATAAAGTATCCTATGTCGTTCCCAGGGTCTTAAACTATCTTCTTACCAAATTTTATCTAAATCGGTTTAGTAGAGAGAGATTACCCCTTACAATTTCACAAACTCACAAACTTTACCTCTTTATAATATTATGAGTAGTATAGATTTTATTAGTTTCTGATGACACTGCTACAAAATAAATGCCCATATTAATTCACTTGCAATAAAATTGTATAGTTTTAGTAGCAAAGTTTACAGGTACCACGATAATGTAATGCATACAGTATTCCAACTCGGGCCTGTCCTTGAAATAATTACCTACAGCCGAGCGGCACGTACCCACGCGACAGGGCTGCCCGCCGGCCAGTATTTTAATTTCATCTACCTACTTGAGTTTTTTTCTAGTTTTGTGATTTCAAATATTATGTATTTTATTTAAAAAATATTATTAGTAGATTTAATTAAAAAATCTCAAATTTATAAGGGTGGTATTTGACCCTTATAAATTTGAGATTTAAAAATATGTGCACCTCGACTGAGACATACGAAAAGCTTTATTGTTAAATTTAATAGTATAAAGAATACGCATTCGGATAAAATGTTTAATTGAAAATACTTTAATTTTTATTTTTAATTTAATTAATTAGTTTTTATTTTTAAAACATACGATGTCTCGATACTTTTTTGTTTGACATAATAGCGAATTTACGGGAGGAATAAAATGTTTATTTTTGTATCTAATTATAAAAGTTACATAACATAACTATCTTATAAAATTTTCGTTTCAAATTATACGATGTGGCAGCCCCGCACGGTTGTCTACCGAGTGTATACCGAACGCGATGCGCGTAGGTATAAATCGATTTCCGAACTTTTGTATGAAGATGGAATACTGTATGTAACATTACCGTGCAGGTACCTATACAAGTACATACAAGATAATTTCATAAAAATTTTAATGTTGCCTGTGGAATGAACGTTTAAATAACTAAGAGATAGCTCTATATATTGTAGGATATATTATAAGGCTATCTCAGAAAATTCAGAGTTCGTTTTTGTTGTTGTTGTTGTTTTTCGTAATTTTCTATACATATAATAAAATCTGAGTCGAATCTGTACATTAAATAGTTTTTGGAAAATCTTATTGAAATAGACGTTATTATCGATACAGAGGCTGACTCTATAGTTTTAAGACTAGAGCGAGAGTGAGTCGCTAATATAAATATAAATTTATTTATCTACTAGATAGGGAAATAATAATAATATTTAAACTTCAACGTCTCTGGATGCTCTTGTTTTAAGCGTTGTTAGTAACTATATACATTTTTGTGCATAAACTAATGAGTACATACATACATATAACGTAAAACGGTTATACTAATATAAGATTCGAATTGTTTACAATTAATAAATATGAAAAATATATATCAAATTCAGAAAAAACTTAGCGATTACTTAATTTTGAAACACGGCTCGGAAATTTTCTTTTGTAAAGTATGATATTGATATGAATTAGAAAACTTTCAGACTTTCTAAAGACGTGGTGTGTTCTTTAAATTAGAAATTAATTCGCAAAAAAGTATTATACAAATTAAATGTAGTATATATAAAAATATACTCAAGTATCAAAACATTTTTATCTTACTATAGTAAGTATTAGGTACCATATAAAGATTTTTTGAAATTGCCTTGTTTTATCAGGTCACGCTTTCGTTGGACAGACTCTATGAGTAATTGTTGCCATGGTAGCCGTGGTTATTGTCTGACAAATAAATAATATTATATTCTTTCCGTATACGATATTCTATAAATATATGATTGTAATATGCCCAACATGCCTTATTATAATTATTGATTTGTTTTACTTCAATTGCGATATTTGCATAAGAAGTTTTACTTCAACCACGCGTAAAGGATTCATGCACCCATTTTTTAATGCTAAAATTTATATAATAATAGTACCGTACATTTCGCGTGAATGACAGTAGTAAAACAACTGGAGTAAAAATGTGAAGACACTCAAATTCAATAACATGTAGATATCATAGCATGCTTAAAATTTATAATGGTTTTTAACATTTAGCAAAAATGAATTATATTTTTTATAAAACATCCCAGTTAATGTGTTTAAATAGAACTTTAAGAATAGATATATATTTACTTTCTCTTTATTACGTCAAGGCCTTATAATCTGATATAATTTATTGTTGAATGTATAACTTGTTTCTTGTATGTTGATATCAATTTATTATTTACTTGAGATTGCTCAATATAAACAAAGTCATGATTTTTCAGCTTTAAAAAAATTATATGGTTTAATCAGATGTTTTGCAGGAATTAAACAAAGAAAATAGATAACTATACCCTTCACGTAGTGGTTACATTGTCTTTAATAACCTTTTTAAAAAGGGCAGAGGAAACGTACATAAACAATTTTTATTTCCTCGTTCGTACTCGTAGGTACAACGTTTAGTTATTGATAACTGATAAAAGCGTTTAATTCAAGTTCAAAGGACTGTACCTAATATAATGTATATAAGATAACCTCTAGACGTCGGAGGAGAAGGAAGGAAAGAGCGGATCTCATAATATTATTAGCTTTGGAATTTCCAGCCAATAATTTTTATTTAAAGTATTACGAGTATAATTGATTGATCAAGCTAAAAAAGTATTCTAGTACTTTAAGAAGATTAATTAACAAGTTTGAAAAGAAAATATATTTGCTCCAAACACGTTTTTGATTTTTTCCTTAATATTATTAAAGTTTAATCCTTTATTTGTAGAAACAAAATGTGTTTGTACATTTGTCATTTTTATCACCAAAAATAAAGCAATGGATAGACGCGATATTATTTCATCGATTTTTATATGAGGTTAAGAGAGACCAAATTTTATTGGAAAATTAGACTATCTGCAATAAATTAACAGTAATTTGTACCATAAATTATACCATAATGTATATTTTTAAATTTTACTATATCTCTATTCAATATAGTATAGGGAGTGTGCACGAACTATAGAGGGCAGCACTTCTGTCGAAAGTAGAGCACCCTGGTATTAAATAAGAAAAACATAGTGATGTAAACAGTGTAATAAATAATATTAGTTAAGCCTAAATAATGCAAAAAATAATAAAATTTGATATTTTTACCAATAAAAAATGATCGGATTAGAGGTCAAAACGATAAAAAGGCCAAAAATTATTGGAATCTTGTCATGTTTTAAATGTAATTGAAACAGAAGATGAAAATATCAGTTATAACCTGCACAGTTGTCGGCTGCCGCTAAAACCAGCGTTTCTAATATTTACAGTGTGACAATTATTGTAAGTATTAATAATTATTTTTATATATACTGTATGATATTGGAAATAGTAAAAGTCTGGTAATATTAAAGATTCTTGAAAAGTATTGTAAGCTTAACTAGCTTGACAGAATAAAAAATTACAAAATAGATGTTTAAAAATTTCGAAGTACAAATAATATTATTTTACAATTTGTAAGCACTTGAAATAAAAAATCTGATTATTATTATTTTCAATATTAATTAAATTTTTGAAGAAGCTGATAATAAATAAAAAAATATTATTTTTAGATCGATAATAATTGGAACATAACCAATGCCAAATGTATGGAATTTTTTTTATTCTCTCGATAATAATCTTTTATTATTTATTTAAAAAAATTTAGAACTTGTCTAATACCTGACAACTTTAGTATCATATTCATTATACACAAAATAATAATTAAAATTAATATTTTTTTTTAATTCTAAGACTTTACTTACACATGGTTTTTTATTGCGTTTATCCAATTTTAACGTTTGAAGATTATCCGCGCAGTGTCAATGAACTTTCGGGTAAACGATAAAATTTCAAGTGCGTATTATATTTATAGGGCGTATTTGAACGGCCACTAATACAGCAAGATACTTTTGATGAAGACATTACAAACACTTATTTTAATTAACAAAAAATAAATAATTAAAAACCACTGCTTACCATTACTTTGTTTGTGTTTTTTCCCATCAGATGGCATAATCGTCATCTTTCTCACTCCCTAATAGTAAATTAGATCTCCATTAGAATATACTATCGTTGCCATTGCCAAAGAAAAAGAGGACAAAAATTAAACAGTAAAAGTTTCATAACTTTTAAGAGACAAAAAAAAGATCAAATGAGACACTTGCTTTTCTAGATACATGCGTAATGTTTCAAGAAAAAAACTTCCCAACTGTACTGAGTGTACCCGCTGGTGACCGGCGGAGACCGGGAGAGACTAGAAGAGAGAGGTCAGTCTCTCCCGTGACCATGATTGCTGTAAAGCATTCGAAACGTCGGGAACCAAAAATCAAAATAAATTCGCGAAAAAATCCGAAAAGATAATTTTATTTAAAATGTCAAGTATTCGCGTAAATCTAAGAAAGTATTATAGAAAAACAGATACATAATATTATTAACAATGCCCATAATTTTTTTAGATTTTTTTAGATTAGATAGAATAAAAATTCCCTTGTCAGTTGGTATATAAATAAACATATATACTTACAAACCCTTTTAAAAATACAGTGTAAAATATGACTTTCGGAGGTAACGTCAAAGGAAAAAAAAAACAAATCTTTTTATAAAAGAGTATAAAAAAATTATATTATAATATTCATTCAGTAATTTTTAAAAAATGTTTATTGTAGATTCTATCCATTTTCCCGTTAATGGGAAAGACACCCTATTAAATACAGTTGGGCTGATATTCTGTAAGCAATCCTTTGAAGTCCATCCAGAGGTAATGCCCCAAAGACGGTCATTGGCTGTAATTGGGGCACCAACATCAGGCTGGAAATGAAAAAAGGTGTTATTAGCTCATTATGTGCTGTATTGTTGATAAGAGATGACTCGTTATCAATTTTTTTACGGATAAAGATAAATCTTATTCAGAGTTTTCGTAGGTCTGGTAAGGTCTAGGATAAGACTGATCGTTTCTGAACCCATATTCCTGTTTAATGCTCAATATGCTTCTTTTTTTTGTTTTGAGGCAAAATATTAATATCTAAAGTCTAAACATTTTTTATGCTGCAACATTGCATAGGGTAGATAGTAACACTATTATTACATCGTATACATATTAAGACTTGTAAATAATATAAATATTGATAACAATATTTACAAGCAGGAAACACCTATAAATATCAAGTATCAGTATAACGTCATATAGAAGAAAATCATCTCGATGAGATGTAGCTTTTAATAATAATTTTTATGTCAATCGGACATCGAACTTATGACTCTAACAATGAAAATAAGTTTTAAACCTGCGTACCGTACAAGGACTGTGATGTGACACTATAGGCCCCAAACATAAAGTAGAACGACTGAAAGTATAGTTATACTTTTGCAACAAATCAACACATTTTTCTTGTGGTATCATATCTTGAGTTGAGACACGTAGACTGTTCTGTTGTATCCGTTCCTTTGCCGTACTTGGTAGTAACTTATGATTTATCTAAAAAAAAGTATTCTAAAAATATTATGCATCTTGTTGATCTTATAATATATATGTATATACAATAAATAAGCAATTATTTATTGTATATACATAAATATAAATTTGTTTCGTGTATCTAAGAAACGGCTCTAACGATTTGGCCCAAATTTTATATTTAGATAAGGTTTTAATTTTTAATTTTTATCTATATAGTAGGTATCTTTTCTGAAAAAAAAAACATTTTTTTTCTTTTTCGAAAAGCGCCGAGCGAAGCTAAATAATACATAATATCAGAAATATAAATATTTTATTTATCAAGTCTAATCATAGCGGATTTTACTGGCAATTGTTACTACGTCAGATAACGAGTAATATTAGTAGGTACTTTATTTATTGTCAACTAGCAGAACCCGCGGCTTCGCACGCGCTAAAACTATAAAACAATTTCTAAAAAGGTAGTTTCATACAAACTTTTATCCCATATTTTACCCCCTTATAGGATGAATTTCGGAAAATGCTAAAACACGTATTTATTGAAGAGCATAAATACCAAGTTTCAAGTAATTCTGATCATAAATATTTTTTTGAATTGTATTATAACGTGTTTTCCCGTGGGAATTAGATAATTTCCCGCGGTAAAGTAGCCTATGTCGTTCTCCAGCCCTCCAACTATCTCCACACAAAAAATCACGCCAATCCGTCACTCAGTTTCGACGTGAAAGAAAGACAAACAAACAAACACACTTTCACATTTATGAAGATATTTTCTTATTGTTTTTGGTGGTTGTTGAGAAATGCGACGAGAGAGCACAAATAAATGTCTATGTTACGTCACTAATTAAATTATAATGAAAAGTCAACACACACGTAAAAACAGTACAGAAGAGAAGGTTTAGGGAGATACACAGTAATATAAAAGGTTATAGTAGAAACACAAGAAGTCCACAAACAATAACTCACGAAAACGATAAAATAAAATAAAGCAAGTAATTAGCGTCAGATCACAAAGCATCGACTGTCTGAGCTTAGTAAAAATCACAAGTGGCCTTAGTAAAAATCACAAGGTAGGTGAGAACAAATTCCGATCTACTACAGGTTTAGCGCGGCTATGCTTGTGAATTTAATAATAATATGAATAAATAATAATTAATAAATATAAATAATCAAGTGTACGTGTTGTATGTATTTATGTAGGTATGTAGATAATATAAATACGTAAACTAAACATTAAATAAAATATAAATATTAAAAAACTTGAATATATGAATATGATAAATTTAATATATTATAATATATTAAGTCACCTACAGTTAAGCAGCCCGGATTTGTAATCGATTTAGTATAAATTCAATTTTCTTCGAAAACAAGGATGAATAAAGAATGATGAAAAAAACTTACTATCAGTCTTGACCAATAGGTACTTTGAAATTTAGCGCTTAAAATTTTTCCTTTCATAGTTGCCAAGGGAATTGGTAAGATAAATTCCGAAAATTTGATGGGTTGACCAATCTTTAGCAGTGCTAAATCGTAAGTGGGTTCCATGTTAATATATGATGGGTGGATAACGATTTCTTTTAGAGGGACAACTGTGCCACCTTTTTTACAATTCACTGATCCAAGTCGAACTTTTAGTAGTTTTATTGATTCTCGTGTGCTGTTGGGAAAGATTTAAGGATTAGGATAAATCATAAGACATGAAAATGTTTTATTTTATCTTGAAACGTTGTTGCATCAAGTCCTGTTGGTATCCAGCTTTTGAACTGTAACGCACTGCTATCACAACTAATATCATTAGGTATGCAGTTATTAGGATCGTCTTATTAAAAAGCAGTCACGGTTTTTCATTCATTCCCCTTATTTATAAAAAATAAAAACTAGGAGATCGTCTAATAATAATAATAATGTTCTTCTGACCGATTTCGGCCACCGCGGCCAATCTCACTGAGACTTGCCAACTGGGCAGGAGATATTATAGTGCACAAGTGTACGCGCAGATACAAGTGCACTGCTTTTACGCTCAATGCTCGATTGGGATGATATATTTGACACGACCGGTGAGAGTTAAGTCGCAGGACCGACGGCTTTACACGGTTTCCGAGGCACGGGGTTGAAACACCGTCAACTTCCCAACTCCGGGCTTTAAGTGAGAATATCTTAACCGAAAAACTCAGTAATTAAATTTGGCCCGACCCAAGACTCGAACCCAGGAAATCCCAATCTGTAACTGTATATGCTAGTTACTAGACAACCGAGGTGGTTATTGAATAATATCATATATTCTAAGGGTATTTTCTCAAAATTCCTTTAGGTGTTCCACAAAAGTTTTTTATTTATGTTATTATCTTTATCGTTTTATTTTCTATCGGTTTATAGGACCTAAACAAAATAAAAATTCCATTGAGACTCGTTAAGTGGATTAGATAACAAGGGAATGATACAGACAGATAAAAAATAGAAACTTACCTATAAAAAGGACCCGCTGCTGTCAGAATCCATCTTTTATCAATCAAAGCACCAGACGCATAATGAGATCCTTTCTTCTGAATAGAAACAGCGAATGGAAAATATTTCATAGACGTTTTCATATAGTCTGTACATGTTGATACATTTATTACGACGTTATCTGAAAGTCTTAATGTATTAAAAACTTACAGCTCTGTTACTCATTAAAAAAAATAATAAACAAGCAATTGTAATATAAGAATATTATTTCCTCCACGACCGCGGACACGCCGGCGTGTCGTTTTTATCAGATCTTTATCTGACTCTAAGATGTTTATTTAGCTATACCTAATCTAGCACATATTCTATCCATCTCAAAGACACAAGTAGAATAACGTGACATAGACGGACGGGTCAGTAAATTCATCTTTAATGTTAATCTAGTCGAAGTACATATATTATATTACTTACTGTTGTCTATAACTTTTATATCTTGATATTTTAGTCTATCAGGTTTCTCTTTTGAACTGGCATTATAAGCTTCATTGCTTTCTGATTCTAAAGATGCAGTACCATTATCATCAGTCTGATTTTCATCATCAACGTTTTCTGCGTTTGTAAATGTAACGAATAATAACAGAACAAGTAAGGGATTTGTATGAGAAAAAATTATCATTTTTAAGTTTGTTGTATTTTCCAATTTTATAGAGACATTTTGATACTTGTAAGAACACTATATTTGTAAACTTTGATAATCCTAATAAAAACTGTCGCTATTAAGCTGGTGTTAAATACAAAGTCAAGAGAAAAAGATAAATGTTGGATTCAACATCAACATACAAAAGGAGAAATGAACTTGGGCATTTAATCTGAAAAGAACAATGCACAATTCAACTTAAAAAAGATACTTTGACGATGTTTGATTTTTGAATTAACTTCTATGAATGCTTATTTCTGTAGCGAGTTTGATTCTCAGCGTGGATTTTTCTATAATATAACAAAAGTAGGAGAGGAATCAAACACATACGTCATTGATTCACATAATGAGGATTTCGTAAAACATTAAAGTTCTTAAATTTAGTCTCTCTCGTCACCATGGTTGCATGTGGTTGTTGCAAAGCAGGGCTCGGAAACCGGTTAAAAATTTGAACCGGTTTTGGCCATTGATCGCAAACCGAATGGCTTTTCGGTTTAAGCTAGCGTTTATGTTCTGTAACCGGTTAAAGCGCAGAGAACGGTTTTGGACGAATTTAGGACCCATAAACGAAAATTAACCGGTTAAAATGACTTTTCGTGCATTAATATTTGGCGTATCTTTGCTTGTTTAGTAAATGTATACATTGCAATAAGTGAAGACTTAGGTTAGCGGAGAGGTTACTTTTTTAATTTACGCTATGGGTGTGGCGGAGTACATTTTATTATAATAAATAATATCATTACTATTATTATTATTTCCTCTATTATGTTCTAGTATATATGTTTTATATTTATTCTATACATATATCATTTGGTGTATATTTTAGGTATGTGAAAATTTTATATGTATGTACTCGTATATTCATACGTTAATTTATACGTATAGCGCATTATTTATCTCTTTAGTTTGTATTAGTATAATATATGTATTTATGTATTTATATGAAGTATGTAGCTTAAATAAATATATTGATTATATTACGAGTATGTATGTATGTATGTATGCAAGTACACCGCCTACCATTTTATGTACTGATTCCTCGACCCTAAGGTTGCCTGGAAGAAATCGCTTCTAGCGATAACGCCGCCTACTGAGCATCTTTTCTTTGTGTATTTTTTATCATTAAAAAGTTATTGTTATCAAACATTATAAATTATTATTATTATTATTATTTATTATTTATTATCTATCCAGTTCTATTTATACTGCACTTGTAAATACTATCATTTTTGTCAGCATTATGTACCTACTGGAAGATTGTAACTTATAAAACACTAGCAGTGCCCGCTGCTTCGCACATGTGGAAAAAATATGTTCATTTTTAATTTCCATTGAATTATAGTATAGTATATGTAAATGCATTTGGGAGAGGCCTATGTCCAGCAGTGGACGTGTTTAGGCTGAGACGATGAGATGAGATGAGACGATTTATAATATAGTCTGCGGAATCAGAAGATATTGGCGTTAATGGACGAGAGTTCAATATCGCCTCAATTTGGATCAGTGTGGTATTAAGTTCTTCGAAGGTAAGGTTACAATTTCCCAACACTCGCTTGAGATGATACTTCGTCGACTCTACACACTTCCCAAAAGTCCGCCAGAATGAGGAGTATACGCGGGAATAAAATGCATTTTAATGCAATCATTTGCCAAAGTTTCACTCAGCGAGTCACAATTAAATTTAAGAAATTTTGAAATTTCGTGGTACGCGCCAACGAATGAAGTACTGACGGCAATAACGATTATGGGAAAAAAAATTGATGGGTGTTCCTCTCCGACATATGTACATAATATAAATTTATACAGTACACGAATATCTTTTCATTCATAACGGTTAGTTATACTTTCAGCTAATAGTTTCAAACATGCACCATTGTTCTTATAATTGTTTCTTAATCACAAAATCGAACAATTCGTGTTTTCGAAATCTAAAAGTTACCAAAACTACTTTGGTTTAGTTTATTTGGTTTTCTAAAATGGGCAGAAGTTATGGGGGCTTGGATAAGATTATTTTTCTTATTTTTTTATCTAATTATACAGTCTTAAATATTCAGAGTGGTAAGTTTTCATATTGTATGTACTATGTATAAGATTTTCTTCTAAAAGAAAAAGTGATACAAAAGATTCAAATCTGCTAAGTTTTAGGATATTTGTAGTACATATATAATATTATATTTATTAAATAGTCGTATATGGCTCGGCTTAAAAACTCAAAATAAAAAAAAACCGACTTCCAGGCACTAAAATGTAAAAGATAACTAAACGGGGGTTTTCATTTATAATAGATACCTAATCAGATATTTTCGAAGTCGATTTTGAAATTGATAACCTCCTTCTTTTTGGAAGTCAGTTAAAAATAGGGCTACCCATCACCTCCTGTGGATCTCGTAGAAGACGACTGCATGATCTAAGGATATTGCACCTGGAGTCCGTTGCTCGATGGCAACCAAACAACAAAAAGCATTCCCAAAGAGACGGCCGGTCGGAAAACTTTTGCCAAAACCAATTTTAGTAGTATAGATGTACTGCGTAGACCCCAAGTAATCTGAGAAATGGGCAGGGAGATGACGATTACATTTAGTAAATAATAATTACGTAGTCGTTGTATTTTAAATAAAACTATCTTTTCGGATTATTTCGCGGATTTATTTTGATTTTTGGTTCCCGACGTTTCGAATGCTTTACAGGAATCATGGTCACGGGAGAGACTAAGGTTAGGTTAGGTTAGGTAATGTAATAATAATATTATATAAAAAAAACTGTTAAGGGGATCTTAGATTGGATGTTAATTTTTATGCAGTTCGTTGTATTTCTTTAATGTCACCTATTGAATCCGAATCTTTAGAAAGTGAGTATACTTATTCCAGCATCAACAACATTAAAAGCTGAATTAGAATGTGAGTTTCCACCAAAAATGGAAGAAGATTTGACGCATATAAGAAGGAAAAGACTGACAACAGCATCTGGACTTGTCTGCTTGGAAGATTATCCTTATACTGTATCCATAAGGTAAGAATAAAATTTAAAAAAGATAAAATTTGCATAAGTAAAATAAGTTTAGGATTATATCGTGTTAAAAATATTTCCAGATGACTTATTCTCTTTATTTATATGTGTAAATTATATTTTGTGTTCTTTAAAAATGGCGGATACGGAAAGTATTTTCTATGGAACCATTTCTTTTTGGAAGCATGTCTTGGAAATATATTCCCGGGAAAATTAAATTGTGATCTTATAATAAATGTTTATATTAAACCTAAAATATAATTATTGATAATTATTATACTCCGTAGGTTACACAGCAAGCATTGGTGTGGAGGAGCGATTGTTGGAAACCAATGGGTCATATCAGCTGCACAGTGTTTCGATTAGTAAGTTGAGTTTATGAGTTAATTGAGTTTGTTTGAGTTAATTAACATGAAAATATACAAAGTGACTTGTTTAATACTCATAAATCTGACAGCTAGACATCACTTTGGGGACTGGAAACCTTGCATGGCGCAGAGTTCATGTAAAAATTAAACTATTTGATTTTTTTCGTGATTTTGATTTTGTTGTTACTCTGAGCTGCGTATTGTTTCTGTCCGACTAACGTATACTTGAAACGTTTACCGCTTGTAATACATGCTTTGTATTTTTTTAAATAACGATTTATTTCTTTTAAAAAAATCAGAATATTTTGTTTTTAATTATGTCGTATTTACTACCATTTAAAAACCATTATGTCATGCATATTTTCTATACAAAATAGTTTCGATGCTTTACATCTGCTAGGCATCCCAAGACGGCTGGAAATGATTTTTTTTATTTAAATTTAATTTATGGTTATAACGGAGAGGTTATGATCCTATCAACTAAAAGATTACCAGCTAAATTCGTAGAACCCGAAAGAAATCTATTAGTAAAACTAAATAAGTTCTAACAATCAGTGATTTTATTTTGAGGCAATAAAGACCAATTAATCATATAAATTAAATAGTGTAGAAAAATAATGTATACATAATCAAAAATTGTGTTCATATTTTGTAAATAAGAACACGCCTTATAGCACCCAAAAGCCACCTGTCAGTCACCATCTATACATATAATAAAATTGTAACCAAGCCAAATCTCTACATTAATTTTTTTTGGAAAATCTTATTGAAATAGACATTATTATCTGTCCGTTACCGCATCACAGAAAAACCACGGGAGGGATTTTGGTGAAATTTGGTATGGTGATAGCTGGTTTACCGGGTCAATATATAGGATACTTTTTACCGCGGGAAAATGTCTCATTTCTAAGAAAAAATACAAAAACTGCAATGTAAGAGTATACTAATATGTAAAAAATAAGAATTTGGTTTATGGTTATATGAACGCGGGCGGAGCCGCGGGCAATGCTAGTCAATAATATAATCACTTTTATTTTCACTATATAAATTTTTATACTACAGTAAATAATTAAATATTTTATTTTAAGATAATGATTAATTTCATAAACGTTATCTAATCTTTGTCTTAAAAGTCTTCTCATAAGTAAAGTATGCATTTCAGACGTAAGATGGTAAATAGAGTTAATAATTTTCTGATTTAAAAGATCAAGTAGTTTATTTTATGTCATCCTTACAGAAATTAAAAAACGTTGCCTACGAAAATATATAAAACAAAAGTGGTTTTTTTAATATAAGGACCCTCGTGTGTCCGACTCGCTCGTGACCATTTTTTTATCTCTTATAATATTATTATCTCTTATACATATAAAATAATATATGTACAAAGTCTATTTTTTTAAAGACTTAGCATTCATCATGACTGAGACCGAAGGTTCCGTACTATGAAATTTTTTTTTGTTATATTTTGACTTATATATTTGTGTGATAAAATTAAAATAAAATAATGAACAGTTATTGTATATATACAAATTTCTTGTATCTCAGAAACAGCCCTAACGTTTTGGATCAAATTTTGTATTTAGATAAGGTTTTGATTTTTACGTTTATGTATATAGGGAAAAGGTTTTTCTGCAGAAAAACACGCAATAGTTTATATCTTTTCCGAAAAACCGATTTAAAAAAGAACGCTGAGCAAAGCTCAGACACCCATACTGAAATTTTATTGAAACTTCATGTTCATTTGGAATTTTAGGACAGAATTCTGGACACAAAAAGACGATAACATTTTTGTGGACCATAAGATAAGATTACTACAAAAAAAAATTTTTTCCTTTTCTTACTTCTTAATAATACTATAAATGTGAAAGTTTGATGTTTGGATGGATGTTTGCTAATCAATCACGCCAGAAATGATGAACGGATTTGGATGAAATTTGGCACAGAGATATATTTTAGTCTGAAATAGCACATAGGTTACTTTTTATCCCGAAAAAATGTACGGTTCCAGTGGGGTAAATTTGTTTTTGTTTAGTTTAAAACTAATATTAAATACAATCTTTGCTTTTTTTATAGTGTTACAGAAGAAGAGGTTACAGTGCGAATGGGCTCCGTGTTTAGGGACAGCGGAGGCAGGATCGTATCAGTTATAGACATCCAGCGTCATCCCAGATATAGAACTGACCAATACTACCCAGAACATAATCTAGCTTTAATCAAGGTTTGTTTAAAAAAAAGCAAAAATCTTTCAAAAAACAAAATTCGTAGGTACTTTTTGAAAGGATAAGAAAAATTTTAAATTGTTAACAGGGTAAGTACTTTAGGAGCCAGTAATGCATATCTGAGATTCCAAAATAGTTACCTTACATAATTATTTGTAGTACTTACAAAAGTCCAAGCCTTACTCCACCATTTTGTCTGTTTGTATGTTTAACCTCGCTAATACTCGAAATGGTTAAACCAATTTTAACAGGAAACACACTGATGGGTATAAGATTTGGAGACATAAGTCAATTTTATTCAGAGGAACGGAAAAGTTACCTCAGGATAAGGGTCCCTACACGTTTCATAAGGAAGGCTAATAATGCAATTTCACTAAGGAAAAAGGCAAAAATTATATATTTGATTGATTAAAACTAAAATTACACCTTTAATTTAAATGTTTTCTTACGATATTATTTTTGATGAAGATAAATGAGTATGAAGATACACGTTTGAAGTGACGGATTCTAATTCTGAAAGAAATTTTTAAGTACCGCTATTCGGTACCCATTCTTTTAATGAAATGTGTCGAATCAATTCAAGTATTTGAAATCGTTACTGCCAGCTTAGCTCTTGAATTTTAACAATTTTTTTAGTTTAATTTTAACTATATTTGTATATATGTAGCTAGGCATACCAATACTACGTAACAACCGAGTGCAACCGGTAGCGCTGCCTCAAGCGGATGCTAACGTTCCGCCACTGTTCGGAGAAGTGGTTGTCACTGGATATGGATCGGTGGTAATATCTTAAATTACATAATTTACTCATTGCCTAGTGACTAGCGTGTACGTCTGCAGATCCAGGGTTGCTGGGTTCGATTCCTGGGTCATATCAATTTAATGATTAGGTTTTGTCAAAGAAATTTCCTATATAGAAACAGTTCCTATACCAGTAGGTATTTCCGTCTATATTACGTTTCATGTAATTATATATTTTACCCATTTACTACGATCAATTCAAAGGAAAAATTAAAGAATAAATAAGCATACTAAGGAATTGAATACATATAATTGTGCTGTGTTTCCTCGTAGGCATTATATTTTTAGGGTTCTCTACTAAAAATCCCATTTATTATTTGTTCAATTTGTCAAAAATTTAATTTTATAAATACATATATTTAAAAAATACGTGCATGCTAACAGGAACGAATTATTAGATAGAATATTATTTAAGCCAGGACATTGTCTATCTACATATGTACCAAGTTTCATCCAAAACTCTCCAAAGGATGCTTAGTTACAAATATCACAAACTTTTATTTTAACACAGATTTTTTTCATATTTTAAAACTAGTGAATTATAAAAATAAAAGCTTATATTTTTTTATGATTATAGTGCAAAATATAAAGTATATTTGACCTATTTGACAGTTTTTATTACCATCGACTTATTTTGCAATTGTAGTAAATATTTGCCCAACTGTCTGTCTACACTCATTTTGATATAAATACGCTAAACTAAGGATGTAATCGACAAAAGAATCGTCACCAGAATTTTGCCCTGCCTTTTTAATACATATTTCTCCAAAGTGGTTAGATTTTTAATGAACAGGTTCATTAGTCTAAACAGCTAAGACTTTTTTATTTTTATTATGAACTAGCATTGCCCGCGGCTCCGCCCGCGTTCAGCTGACCAAATTAGGTTTTACATATTAGTATACTCTTAAATTGCACTTTTTGTATTTTTTCTCAAAAATAAGATATTTTTCCGCGGTAAATGGTATCCTATATGTTGACCCGGATAACCAGCTATCACCATACCAAATTTCATCAAAACCCCTCCAGTGGTTTTTCTGTGATGCGGTAACAGACTGACAAAAAATCTAAAAACTATAGATTCGGCCTCTGTATCGATAATAATGTCGATTTCAATGAGATTTTCCAAAAAATATTTAACGTACAGATTCGCCTTAGTTACAATTTTATTATATGTATAGATAATTATAAGATAATTATATTTTCCAGATAACAGGTCAAATTCGGGAAGGCGTAAATCAAGAATTGCGTCGTATGATAGTGAAGGAAGTTCCTCGACCAGAATGCCGTGTTGTTTATGGAAACGAATATCAGATTCAACACGACCACATGTGCTTGCTGAGTGTTGTCCAGGGAATAGCTTTATGCGCGGTAAATAAATTATAACTAATATTAGCATTGGCCGCGGCTCCGCCTGCGTTCAGATGACCACAAAGCAAATTCTTAGGTTTTACATATTAGTATACTCTTACATTTCAGTTTTTGTATTTTTTCTCTTAAATGAGATATTATGTTGACCCGAATAACCAGCTGCCATCATACCAAATTTCATCAAAATCCCTCAAGTGGTTTTTCCGTGATGCGGTAACAGACAGACAGACCAACATTCTAAAAACTATAGATTCGGCCTCTGTATCGATAATAATGTCTATTTCAATAAGATTTTCCAAAAAATATTTAATGTACAGATACGGCTTAGTTACAATTTTATTATATGTAGGTATAGATGATGGAACGTGCGACTTAATCTTGCATCCAGGGCCGGATTAACCATGTCGGTGGCCTAGACAATGCAGTTCTCGGGGCCCCTTCACTTTTTTATAACTTATTGAAATATTTTATTTTTCACCACTTGCAATGCAATTATATTCGTAATTTTTCGTTAAATTACACTTATCTCATTAAGTTAAATTTGATACTTTTTTATTTATTTTAGAAAAATCATAAATGTAAAAGGGCTCATTAAATATGGTTCTATTTTCCATATATCCGGTCATTTGTTATTATGTTAAAATGTAATGTATAAATACGTCTAGTTTTATTTGTATAGGATTGTTTATTCTACATTTATAAATAAAATTAAACGTAAAAATAAATAAAAAAAGTGATAGGAATAAAGGTAAAATAATAAATGAACACAAATAAAAGTCATGATAATGAGAATGTATGAAAAAGAATCTATGCATAAAAAACATTTATTATGTATTTGAAGATAAGTAATAAAAAAAAATCAAGATTTAAATATTTGTATATGGAAATGTAGTAGTTAATAAAGGCTTTATTTATTAATTTATTATTATTAGTAGTTGTTACAAACATAGCCGCATTACATGTTGCAATATGACAATTTAATATGAAAAAAAGATTCCGACGAATTGAGAACCTCCTCCTTTTTGGAAGTCGGTTAAAAACAATAATATTGTCATTGGGAAAAGTAATAATTTACGCTTTTACGCACTGATATCGTTAGTATAGTATAGTTAATAAACTAACTTGATATATGATGCCAAAAAGTAACAAGAGAACAGAAAACCATTACTAGGGATCGTAGGGTCCATCGTCGTAGCAAATTTTTGCTTGTACTACTAAGAATGATGCGAATATATATATATATATATATATATATATATATATGACTTGGTCTTTTCTCTTCAGTAGATCCAGTGAAAATAGTTGGTGACTTATAGCCAAAGCCAAAGTGATCAAATAACCTTTTCCTTTACTTTTAAGTTATGGAACTTTGAAATTTCGAATATTTTCATAGATCTCTTACGAGGAAACTGTATAAAGACTAACTAAAATAATGAATCATTCTTCGACTTAGAGAAATTATTAATGATCATTTTTGAAACCATACTTTTTTATTTTATTCAGGGTGATACAGGAGACCCAGCAGTACATTTCAGTGGGATAGACCGTGGCGGTACATTGTTTGGAATAGCTTTATTTTCTGGAACCGAAGAATGCGCTTACAAATCGAAGCCTGGAATATTTGCAAAGGTTTCATAATTCTTCATTACACAATATAAATTGGATTTTTAGACCATTTAGTTTTCTTCAACTAAAGAGAATTGTTTTGTTTTTAAACTGAAACTGCTTAACATTACTATATATCAACCAAGTTTATTCAAGTAACTATATACCAAATTTATTTTCTTCATGGGCAAACTATATGAAGATTTTTCAAAGTAAATATTATTACTGTTCACTTTAAAAAAACACATATGTCCTTTATATTTCTACAAGTATTTTTTTATATATTTTTTTTCAGGTATCATACAGCCGTGCGTGGATAGACAAAGTTATAAACGAAACTTTACCTACCGAGAGTGTTGAAAGCATCGAAAATGCTATACCTATTGATATGAATTAAAATAAAGTACAATATACTAAATAGTGTATGTTTGTTGATAAAACAAGTTCAAACTGTAGGAGTTAGATCTGCTTTAAATTCTGATATATTAATATCTAGAATAAATGTGTTTACCACTTGTGTAATATGATAAGTACACAATATGGTGAAGGGAAACTTTTGAAAATCTATCGATCTATCGATCTATCGAATCTATATAACTATTTTGACGATATATTTGGCTCAGTTTGTAGTGACCTTATTTTGTAGTTTACCATGGCACTAGATGGTGTTGTGTGTTAATATCCCAACATATTTATTATAATACATATATTATAATACATATATTATAATAAATTTTATTATTTATTAATATGAGGGCCCCACTGCAAATTGGAACCTATGGTAATATACCTAGGAATTTGGTTGAGTTTTAACACTTCCTCATTTATTATTACACCATTATTAAAAAGTTTAACATTAGGTGTTGACAATTTTATTAATTTTGTCTTATTATTATTTAATAATAAATTATTTGAATTAAACCAACAGACAACTTTTCAGAGAGCATTGTTTACATCGTCGTACATTAGTAAATTACGCTTTACTTTAAAAATAAGTGAAGTGTCAACAGCGAACAATACTATCTCTCTCTCTTTCTCTCTCTGTCTCTTTCTCTCATGTTAGTCGTGTACAAAGAATGGCAAATCATTAATATAAAATTATTTAGTTATTATAAGTTACTTAGTAGTAGTATCAACATTATATTTTAATAAGTAATTATACGTATATATGTATTGTATGTATGTATACAGTATGATATAAAATATATGTATTATAATCATTATTGTTATCTATTTATTTTATATACTTATATGTTTGTGTTATTTAGTATACTACGATTACATGTAGTATGTTATTTTTAAATGTATATTATACTGTGTTTTTTTTTTGTACTATATTTCCATGTTACCTTGCACTTTTCTGCTCCGCTAAATGACAATCTTTCTCACCTCCTAGGTTGACTGGAAGAGATCTCTTTTAGAGATACGTCCACCTTCGCCTTCAATTTTCTCTTAATATTAGTAATTTTTATTTTTTATGCGTAATAAAGAATATATAAAAATTAAGAAGAGAAAGGGGCCAAGAATAGACCTTCGTGCAACCCCCATAACTAATGGAGAATGAATTGTTAAAAGAGCACGTGTTGAAAATTCTCATATCTAGACATCCAATATTTTAATTAAAAAAAATTTAAGTTATTTTGCGCGGGTCAGTATCATTTTTTTTTAATTTGTCGGCAAAATTCACACTTGATATACAAAAAGTAATCAAAATAAAATAATAAAATAAATACTTATTTATTACTCACTCCCTCCGCTCGGGTTCGTCCCTAGGTACTTTTTAATGGTTAGTATAGAATTCTCAGAGATGAGATATTTTCCCGTAGTAAATAGTATCCTATATGTTGACCTGGATAACCAGCTGTCATCATATCAAATTTCATCAAAATCTGTCAGACAGACAGACAAAAATTCTAAAAACTATAGATTCGGCCTCTGTATTGACTATAATGACTATACCAATAAGATTTTCTAAAAAATACTTAAGGTACAATTTCGATTTAGAATTTTATTATATGTACGATATATATTTATTTAATAAATGAGAATGACCACCGAAAAGCAAAAAGAACTTTTGCTACTTACAAGAATATATAGAAAATTAATATATTAAAAAAATATATCAAAATAAATTACTAATTAATTGTATATATTTTAAAGAGTTTGATATCGGTCCAAGAACAGGGTGTTTTGAAACAAACATCCAATTGAGGTCTTTAGAATAATTAAACAGGAAAATATTCACGTATTAAAATTTTTATTTACGTTTCTTTTATGCAAATATGGAGTTTGGAGATATAAAAAATATTATTATTTAACCGTCTGCTGCAAAATTATTCTATCTATAATAGGTATATTCTATCTATAATATTTTGATGCAAGTTTTGGGAGCATACTTTTAAAAAGCAAATTACGTTTCAACAAATATTTTCTTTATATAATGGTATAATATGTGTATATAATAAACAAAAAGTAATCTATTCCATATATTAATGATCTTCAATTCAGTTAAATAATCACGTGTTTTAGCATTATCTGCAATGCATTTCCGCAAGGGGGTAAAAATGGGGGATGAAAATTTGTAATTTATTTGTATAAAAATGTAATTTTTGACGTGAAATGCATTCAAATAAAAAATAAAAATATACTTGCATACTATAAATATTATTTTTTTGAAGAATTCACCCCTTAAAGGGGCGAAAGGGGGTAGTAATGTTTATATCTGGAAATAATTATTCATGATCAGAATTACTTGAAACTTGATATGAAATCTTCAATACAAATAAATAAATACATATTTTAGAATTTTTCAAAATTCAGCCCTTAACATGTTAAAACCATGGACGAAGTGGTTAATTCGTTCATGGTTAAAACATAAAGCCAATGAATTTGTTTTTTTTTTGTAGTTTGAACGCGGGCGAAGAGGCGGGAACTGCTCGGTCAATAATTAAGTTTTAACGTTTAGTATAAATTTCTCAGAAATGACATATTTTCCCGCAGTAAAACGTATTCTACTCGTATATGTTAAACCGAATACCCAGCTATCATCATACCAAATTTCATTAAAATCTGTCCAGTGGTTTTCTCGAGATGCGTTCCCAAACAGATAGGCAGATAGACCGACAAAAGTTCTAAAAACCGTAGTTCCGGCGTCTGCATCGATAATGATGACTATTTCAATAAGATTTTCCAAGAAAATATTTAGTGTACGTTTCAGTTACAATTTAATTATATGTATAGATTATAAATGGGGCTAAAGTTATTCTGTACTTAGTTTTAAAGTATAAACTATCTATTATGATAGCTTCACAGTCAGTGAATAAGGCCAGTGGCTGGTACACGTAAAGAGTGAATTCAAGTAAAAATGGTCGCTGAAAAAGAAATTACGAAAAAATTTGGACACACATATCGACAATGGACGTTTGCTATTACGGGTAACATGTCTTTAAATATTAAAATAAAAGGTTTTGATAATTTAAAGTTTTAGATATATAGTGGGATGTTCAGAATTTTCACTCAGTACCTTTCTCTATTTTTTTTACCTACTAGCGATATAATACTAATACATGAACTATATTATTGTAAAGTTTCATTAAAATCCAATTAGTAGTTTTTGTATACTAAGCTGTATTTGTTACTATTGTTTTTTAACTATCCCACGAGAAAAATTTCATTTAAATCAGTCCAATAGTTTCGGAGATTACAAACAGACAGACAGATAAACAGACAAACAAAAACATTGAAAAAATCTGGATTAATTCAATTTCTCTTCTTACATCCTCCTGACTCGGTTTTTAGCATTTTTTTCTATGTACAGACATTCGACCTCTACAATTTTATTATATGTATAGATAAGAATTATTAAATCGATATTGTGAAAAGCGTTGTTTTTGTTAAAAAATTCAAAATAATTTCCATTTGGTAACTTTGTATTTGTGTATTAGGTAATAATTTAAATAACTGCCGCGCTAGTTTAGTTGTGGCTAGCGTGTACGGCTGTTGTATATCCGGAGGTCTTGGGTACGAGGCCCTTGTCGGTTCAAATAGTGTTATTGAGTCTTTCATTTAAAAAAGTACCAGTAATAAAAGTTGGCGGTGTTTCATTCCCGGCATTCGGAAAGTATGATAGATTTATTTTTGTTTGTCTAATATAAACTATAAACTATACAACTGTATATATGTATAATATAAACTTGATATGACCGATCAATAGTAATAATAACTAAGAGCGTCGGGCAATAATAATGCCCAACTACTCGTGGTCCATTTAAAAAATCTAGATTTAAGATAAATGTTCAATTTATCCTTAGACCGAGCAGTATGAATACTTCCCTACATCGAGCCGGGCAAGGTGATAAATATTTTTTTACGTTGGGAATTGCCTCTGAGCATACCACCTGCAATGCATACAGGTGGTTATGTGGGACTCACCGGCTAGAGAATCCAGTACTACCCACTAAAACCCAAAAATATCTCCCCCGTCTTAATGGGGTGTCGCAGGATCGTTCGTTATTTGGATCCTTTTTATAACCCAACTATAACTTATTTTGAATTACTATGCTGAATAGCTTTTTTGTACTTTTCAATTTCAATAAGAATTATGTAAGTTTAATTTCATATAATAAATAAAAACACCACAGTTCATCTGTTTTATTATATTGCTCAAGATGGGGTTGTCATTATTGTAACTAACCGGGAAAAGAAGTTAGTCATGCAGTTTTACTCACATTGCCCACTTTTGTGATATCTTTGTTTATTTCTTCCTGTCAGTTTCTGATGATGCTCTCCCCTCTTAGCCCCAAAATAGCTTTATCTAAATTGTTTAGTGTTTTTTTCAGTGAAGAATAAATTATAATATTATCGATACTTTTAAGCCAATTTTACGATCCTGGTGTATGGTTTCGAATGTGGTTGGATATCTCCCATTACGTCGTTGCTGCAGTCAGAGGATTCACCAGCCGGATACCCACTAACAGACTCTCAGCTCTCTTGGGTAGCAAGTGTATTGAGTTTGACCGCAACATTTGGAGTCGTCACGTATTCTTATGTTGCTGACCAGTATGGGAGGAAAACTAGCGTGGTTGCTCTTGCCATTGTGGAAGCAGTAAGTACATTTTTTTTAACTAAAAGCACCTAATTAATTGCTTAACATAATTTTTACATTTGGCCTTATTATTGAAACTTGTTATTTATATATATTTATTAGCGACTCACTCTCGCACCGCTCGTTTTCGTCCCTCGTTACGTTTGAACGTTTAGTATAGATGTCTCAGAGATGAGATATTTTCCCACAGTAAAAGTATCCTATATGTTGACTCAAATAACTAACTATCATCTTAAAACGTTTCATCAAAATCTGTCCAGTGGTTTTCTCGTGACGCGTTCCCAGAAATAAAAATAAAGTTAGTTATCACGAGAAAAAAACATTGTAAAATTTGGGACAGTGTGACAGTTAAAAATGATTAAAATTTTGTATGTTTTGTATATTAATTTGTTATTATTTCTTTAAATAGGGAAAATTTTAGAAATTTGAAATAAATATTCTTCTCTATTTCAGATTTCATGGGTAATTCGTCTATCGTACACCTCGTTTCCCCTGCTTATCTTAGCCAGAATCTTCGCTGGTTTAACAGCTGGCGGTGGTTACACCATCAATACTATCTACGTGAAAGAAATAAGTCAAAAAGATTTGACAGGAATTTTAGGGACTTTCCCCATTCTTATGCATACTACTGGAATATTTTTGATGTATCTTATGGGAGCCTATATGGACTATACGGTAGTTATTATTACTGTCCTGGTGGTGTCAATATTAACGATGATTGCAATGACAAGAGCTCCTGAATCACCCGCCTTCTTAGTTAAACAAGATAAAATTGAAGTAAGTATTTTAGATTAAATGATGATCCTTTATGACATTCTTTGCACCGATTTCGGCCACGACGAGGAGATATTATAGTGCACGAGTGTTAGCGCAGACACAAGTGCAAACTCTCTATTCCTGTTAGTCTCAGATTCCGATGGGACGTTAATTCGATACAACCGGCAAGAGATCAGGCACAGAGCCGACGGCTTAACGTGCTCTCCGAAGCACGGCGGTGAATCACTTGGCTCTACCCGGGGCTCGAACTCAGGACCTCCGGATATTCAATCGTACATGCTAGCCACTACACTGTGTTTTTTTTGTCTTTCAAATTTGTAATCATTTGCATATTACATATTAATATTATAAATGCTAAAGTCTGTCTGTTTGTTACGATTTCATGCGTAAGCCGTTGCACCAATTTTGATGAATATTGATATAGAGATTGATGTAACCTTCGAGAAGGACATAGACTACATATTTTAGCGACAGCTAAAATGAAACTTGAAGGGGGAGAAATGGGGGTTGAAAGTTTGTATTGGGAATAAATTATTTCTCAAGTTGAGAACGTAGAAAATCGTTATATCCTTTAGGCGCTTTTTACCAATCAATTTAAATAGAGGATGATTTCAAGTTTTTTACACCCATGAATAAGGGTGGCGCAAAAAAAAACAACATTTTTTCTTTTTCGTGTCTCGTATGAAAATATGTTAGTTTTTCATGTTTTAAAAGCCCCCTTAAAAATCAAGTTAAAAATGTTTTTAGAGCTTTTTTCTCTCGTTTTATATATTATATAAGGTGCTACCATGAAATTTCCCATGACTTTATAAGAATCCCATTACAGAAAGCAAAAGAAACGGTGGCATACCTCAGGGGACTAGACAAAGACCATGATATTGTGAAAAGAATTATCGATGATCTGATTAAAGAAGAAGAGCGCTTTAAATCTTTACCAACTATCACTTTCATAAACATATGTAAGTAAGTAGCTTGTGAACGTCGTCGTTTGATTATTTCTATTGAATTACCAATCACTAAACTTTACTTGAAAATATTTTATTAATCGAAATAATAGTATGCTAAAACTGTAAATAGACTGTTTCTCAATAATTATATATAAAACTTTTTCTAATACACTTGCAAACATGATATCTGATACGAATAGGGCCAGAGAACTTTAATTTTCATTGTTGAAAAACTAGTACTAGGTATATGTAGATCTTCTAATGCGTATTTAAAAAAAATATTTTCATATAATATCGGAGCGAATATATTTAGACAATATCCAAGCGAAGGACTGAGAAATTTTACCATTTTATTTGTAGGACAATATCATCATTCAATTATGCATATTTTTAATAATATTAGTTATATATTTTAAGTAAATAATTGAAGATATAAAATTAAAGGAGATTAATGGTTACAGTGAAATATTTTAGGTGATTTTTGGAACTCACTGTATTTTCAACTTCGAGTTTAATAATTTAGATATTTTTTTAGTAAAAAACAATTCTTGGCGTCGTGGCTTCATCCTCATAATGTTTTTATTTACATGCTTTGAATTAAATGGTGCATTTGTCATTGTGACTTTTGCGACTAAAATGTTAACGTCGACTGGAATACAGTTTGATGTAAGTCCTGAGGTCCAGTCTCTCAGCTTCCCACTTGTGATGATCATCGCTTCACTTGGGTTGACTTCTTGTGTTGAGAGATGTGGAAGAAAGGTAATAATTTTTGTCATCTTAAAACGCTCATTTTTTAAATAAGAACAATTATATGAGAATAATTATCAGACCGCCAGACAGTATTTTATTATAATCGTGCAAATACTTATTTCTTATCAAATAATGCTAATTGAATGAATGAAAATTTTAAAGAATTTTAATTAGCCTTTAAAGTTAATTTTAAATTTACCAGATAACATTTTTAAGGTTAATTTCTAATTGGAAAATTAAGTATATTTTTTTTAAATTAAAGACTTCTTGAATCGTCAAATTCGTAAAAACATAGTGTAAGATATTATAAAAAGTAAGTTCAAAAACTAAAACCCGACTACTGAAAAATCACGCTCTAAAAAGTATGAAACAAAAAAAATATTAATATTCATCGTGTATTAAATAAACAACTTACACGTAATATATTTTAATGTACATATATTATAATACATTTTCATGTGATGTTCAGAAGACAGCCGCAGTTGTATGCCACCTTTTTTTTAATGTTGGAAAATGCATTTACGCTTACCACCTGTAGACATACGGGTGGTTATGTGGGACTTACCGGCTAAAAAGCCAGTACCTACTAAAACCCAACAAAACGCAAAAATCTCAATGGAGCGTCGCAGGATCACTTATGCACTTAACCGCGACGCCACGACGGCAGGTCTGCCGCAGCAAACCACAATAACCATGGTTGCTCGAACGGTTCGCTTTGCCGTCAGAGAAGTACCAGGAGCAACCCGCATGGTACACCGACCACCGTAGTGAGCCATCTCCCAGTACAGTACGTTTCTTGGCTTTGCGCCCGACTGAACTGCCGGACGCTAGTGAGCTCCTTCATCACAATAAGGTGAACGCACGAAGAGGGAAGGGGGCTGGGGTCGTATACTACCTATATATATATATATATATATATATATATATATATATATATATATATATATATATATATATATATGATGAGTCTCTATCGAACTGATACAGGATGTATGTTTGTTGCTTTTTCAAGTCGAAACGGCTGAACGGATTTGAAAAACAAATCTGCACAAACAGACTTAAAAATTAGTTTTTTTTTTACTTTTTTTAAAGATATCACTAATATTTTTTATCTTTACAGCCTCTTTTAATCGGCGTATATGGTATAACTGCTTTAGCAATGTTCGCGTTGGCCATAATGATTGTTTTCCAAGAGCGATATGGTAATGTTCCAGCGTGGATGCCTGCTGTAGCTTTAATACTGTCAGTAGCTATGTTCAGCGGTGGAGTGTCACCTCTGGCCTTCATTGTTACGTCAGAAATGTTTAATTTCCATGTAAGTATTATTGTATGGTGACATTATCTAAGGAAGCTCGCAGAAGCTTTAATTGAAACTAGTTTTTCTAATTTTTCGTGGATTTATTTGGATTTTTTATCCCCGATATTTCGAATACTTTATAGCAATCAAGGTCACGGGAAAGACTTAGGTTTCAGACCTCTCGAACGTTGTAGTTCTTACAGATAGCAACTATCATTATATCGACAATTTATTTCGATTAAAAAATAAGACGGAAACTTGTACAATTTTTAAACCGGTTTTTATCATTGATCCCGAACCGAAAGGCTTTTCGGTTTAAGGTTTCGGTTTTTGACGAATTTAGGTTCTATGATCAAAATTAACCGGTTAAAATGAGTTTTTGCGCACTTACATTTAGCGAATCTTTGCTAATGGTGAATTTCTTAGTAGAAGAATACGCGTACGCTTTTTACTTATGAATGAATAGATAATGTCTTTTTCTATTAGTAAAAACCGTAAAAATATTCATACAGTAGTTTATGCTGGAAATCCTAGTTGGTATCACGTTGAAAATATATTTTCAAATATATTTAATTATAGTATATTAAAACAATACTCATTTTATACTATATTAAAAACTTTTTCTATTAGTGAAAAACGTATAAAAAACACGTTAAAAATATGTTTTCGAATAGTAAAAAATATTTATTTTCTAATATATTAAAAACGTAATAGTTCATTGAAGAGTTAAGGAAAGTTTGACGCTAATGTTCATTTCAGATCAGAGCCACGGTGATGGGCGTGGTGGTCACTTACGGATGGCTTTTGACGTCTGTAGAACTGATGACTTATACTCCTATAGCAAATTCAATGGGAGAATTTGCCCCTTACGTTTTTTATGGATGTGTCAATTTAGCTGCAGTATTTTTTGTTGCATTCTTCTTACCTGAGACACGGGGTAAGACTGAGGAAGAGATATTTAAAAACGTGAAGAATAAGGATGTTCATGACAGTGTTATATGATCTGAAGATCGTTAGAAATATATATATATATATATATATATATATATATATATATATATATATATATATATATATATATATATATATATTAGTGTAACTAGTTAATGTTTGACAGAAAGAGAACAGAACAGTATTTAATTTAAAAAATGTACCTCTTTTCTTCTTTAAAAATGTTGAATGGAGCGTTTTTATGTTGTATTAGTTAATGACCGTGTTGTTTGTGATTGTTTGACGTAATGGCACCGCGGTACGGGTCTTTAGTCAAGAGTTTGATTTCCGGCTCTATAAATGTTTGTTTTGTTTGGAAGCCGTTATTGTTATGAACCACTTTTAATCATTGAAAGAAGAGTCCTAACGCTTGTAACCCACTAAGTGTTATAACGCAGATATTAAAAAAACAGTATACTTTTATGGTAAATAGATTTTTAAATTTTTTTATGAAATAAATAAAATAATTTTATTAAAGACTGTTGTTTTATACGCGTTTGGTTGTGGCTCCAGATACAGCGTCATTCGGCCCTAGGAGAGGTAGAGTCATAGGAGTAATAGAATGGGATTTAAGTGGCCACGTAGGAGCTAAGAGTAATACATATGGAGCAGTACATGACAGTTTTGGACTAGTCGAAGCAAATAAACAGGGAGAAGACATTTTGGAATTTGCAGTCAGACATGTTTTAACCCTGATAAATACACATTTCCAAAAGAAAGAAGAACATATAATCTATACATATAATAAAATTGTAACTAAGTCGAATCTGTACATTAAATATTTTTTGGAAACTCTACTTGAAATAGACATTATTATCGATACAGAGTCCGAATCTATAGTTTTTAGAATTTTTGTCTGTCTGTCTGTCTGTCTGTCTGTCTGTCTGTCTGTCTGTCTGTCTGTTTGTCTGTCTGTCTGTCTGTCTGTCTGTTACCGCATCACGAGAAAACCACTGGTCAGATTTTGATGAAATTTGGTATGATGATAATTGGTTATCCGGGTCAACATATAGGATACTTTTTACCGCGGGAAATTATCTCATTTCTGAGAAAAAATACAAAAACTGCACTGTAAGAGTATAACTAATATGTAAAACCTAAGAATTTGGTTTTTGGTCATCTTTACGCGGGCGGAGCCATAGGCAATGCTAGTAACATATAAATATGCAGGACGAGTGTTAGACAAAATTTCAAGGACTGCAAAGAAATCCCTGGCGAGTCTCTGACTTCGCAACACCGCATACTCATAGCCTTTTACGCTCTGTCCAAACCTATAAAAATTGTGGTGGACAGAACCGCGTACTAAATAATAATAATAAATAAATAAATATGTTGGGACATTAACACCCAGCACCCTCTAGCTCCATGGTAAGCTAAGAGGCTTGTGTTATGGATACCAGATAGTTGATACACTACACATATATAACTTTAAATACATACATATTATAAATATAAACACCCATGACTGGAGTACAAACATTCGTGATCACACAAATGAATGCCCTCAGCGGGACTCGAAGCGCGACCGCTGGCACAGCAAGTAGGGTCACTACAAACTTAGCCAAACGTGTCATCAAGAAAAAGATTAAAGAAGAAAAATTATTAACAGGCAACTCACAAATTATGGATAGATGGTATGAATAGCATTAACAACTACTAAATGAAGAATTTTCAAATGAAGACCCTGCTAACCTACATCTGGAGCAATACCAAAAAAGTGAATATATTTGAAATCAAACATTCGATAGCCAAAATGAAAAACCGAAAAACAGGTCCAGATGAGATACTAGCGGATCTATGAAAAGGTAGAAAGGCTTTTGTATGTGGATATTAATTTCTGACAGAAGCAACGGAAAAAAGTGTTTTATCTTACGTGGCTTGAACTATCTTCAGTCAGCAACCGATTTTATTGTAAGAATTAAAATATTTGTACTGGAATCATAATTATACTGCTTCATAATGACTATTTGGAAGAAGTGTATTTTGTTGTAAAATGTATGACGTAGCTCTTTACTTGTATAAATATTAAATAACAATAGAGATATGGAAGAATCCTATAGTATTGTATGTTTTAACATTGAAAAAAATTATAATATTATGTATCTATATAATAATAATGGGATATATACGTATCCTTCCCTTACTTGAGAAATTATTGATTCCCCATACAAACTTTCATTTTCCTTTTCATCCCCTTAAGTATGATGATGATTTTCGGGATAATAACTATCCTACGTCCTTCCCAGGGCTTTAAATTATATTCATATTAAATTTCATTGATATCGGTTCAGCGGAGTTTTAGTTTATCCATTACAAACAAACAAACATACATAAACCATTTTTTTCTCTTTATAATTATTCTAGCATATTCCCTGCCTTCGACTAGTTGCATATTTAAATTGATATTTTTATAATTTTTCATTAGTGGAAAACTGTAAAGTGAGAAGTTGAACTACACAAAAAGGCTGAAGCTAATAAAATACCTTAAAATTAATTTCGCCGGAAAATTGAAATTGTGACCTCTTAAACATTATCATAATGTCAATTATTAAACGAAGTCTGTGTATTTTCTTGTATTGTGCTTAGTCTATATATTAGGTGATATAAAGACTATACTATGATATATAAACTGTATATATTAAGTGAAAAAGTCTAACATATATACAGATAAATTAAATTGAGGTGTCTGTTTGTAATGTCAAAAAACAGCTTTTTACTAAATGCATATTATGTAAATGAAATGATATGTATATACGGTACTTATAGGAAGAACAAATTTTTTAGTTTTTTTTTCTGTCTGTCTGTTTGGTCCGGTTAATCTCCGAAACGGCTGGACAGCTTTTGACGGGACTTTAACTGGCAGATAGCTTATGTTATAAGGACCAACTTACGCAACTATTATTTTAGAAAAAGAATTAGGGTTCTGCTAAAAAGATTAATAATTATGCCATTATACCACCGAGGCAGTCAACTTATTGTTGTAATTTTTATAATCGTACTTACCATGCAAGCATGATATGTGTTAAAGAATTATATTACCAAGTTGTATTATCTAAGTACTAATATGCATTAACGTAGTTTTAAATAGTGTTCGTATGTACTTACAATAAAATTCATATTAAAATGTTTCACTTTAAAAGAATATATTATAACGGTTCTAGCAACCTTCGCTTTTCCTCATCGCTAGGTGCCTTTTGTATTTATAATATCCCATCAAAAAACATAAATGTGCCAAACATGAGAGCTAAAAATAGAATAATAATAAATAAAGAATTGAGATCTAAATGGATGCCAAGTTCTGAAGATAATAAAGTTTTTTTTTCAAATAACCTATTAAATTTGAACAGTCGAATTATTTACACAGAGTAGATAACTTAGAATAAACTTAGAATAATTGAAGTTCACGATTTGACTAGCTGGCCAAATCCGGATTGGTTAACTTCACATGTCTTTCAAAAACTTGCTAGGTTCTCACAACTGCAGGTTTCCTTACAATGTTTTCCTTCACCGTAAGATGTAAGTGGTAACCATGGTGGAAATGATTCGCACATGAAAATATGCGAGATCTCGGATTCGAACCTGTTTCACTGGGTTTCCCAAGGGAGCGCGTTACTTGAACACTACTGGGTTCTGGGCTACCACTGCTTAAAAAACTATACGTTTAATGCAGTATGAAGATTTTAATATTTGTTGTTAATTTTCAGCCAGCGAGAGAATGACTTTTTAGGTCAGTTCGTAGCTTGGTAATTCCTAGGTAGGAGACATCAGCTGAGAACAGATTTTGCGACAGAACCAAATGAAGTTAGTCTAAGGGTTATTGTAAAATAAGAAAGGCATTATTATGTTTGTTTTGTTGCTAGAGTCATAAAGGTGACTTATTCTGGTTACAAATGAATCAAGAACGCGAGCACAGCCAAGGTAAAAGGTAGTAGTAATATTTATTGACAACTAGCGGCTTAACCTCGCTTCGCTCCGGTTCCCTTCTAGACAAACAAAAACTAATCTATCCCACGGAAACCGTAAATTTTTCCGGGATAAAAAGTAGCCTATTTGTTATTCTGATATATGAACTGTCATGTAGGTAGATATAAAACAAATAAACGGGTAGATACAATACAAGCCAACGCCTATTTGTTTTACCAATAAATCATTCAGCGATAGTCCGTCTTTCATTTCATACATTACAATTGGCGCAGTCGGTTTCCTAAAAATAAGTTTAGTTTTTTTTTTCATCATACTATGCCTTTTGGAAAAATAGAAACTTTTGAAGTAGGTTCCCATAACTGGGATGCCTATTGTAGAAGAATAAAGCAGTTTATAACATTAAATGACATTAGTGAACATTTGCACGTGGCCACGCTAGTCACACACGTTGGCGTGTCTTGCTACGAGTTAATGTGTGATTTATGCTCCCCGGATTTACCTGAAGATAAAACATTTGATGAGCTCGTGGATATCGTTAAAAATCATCTGGAGCCGCAGAGGTCGGAGATTGCTGAACGCCATATATTTCGGCAGCGGAAACAACTTCAAGGCGAGACTGTGAGTGATTACTTACAAAGTTTAAAGCATCTGGCGAAAACATGTAATTTTCGCGATACTCTAGAAATCAATATAAGGGATCAATTCGTCTCTGGACTTATTAATGAAGATATGAGGTCAAGGTTGTTTGCCGAGCGAGATATCGATTATAAACGTGCTATTGAACTCGCATTAGCATTAGAAGCGGCGGACAGGCACGCAGCAGAGGCGGCGTCCGGTGCTAGCAATGGAGTTGCGGAAGGGTTACATAACGTAAGGATGAAGCGTATCGTCGGCGTGACGGCGAGCCGGGACGCAGCGGGCGGCGCGAGCGGCGCTGCAGCGAGCGACGGCGGCGGCGCGCGGCGTGCGTGTTCGCGCTACGGACGCGCGGGGCACGGGCCAGCGCGGTGTCGATTTAAGCAGTACACGTGTGATAATTGTGGACAAAAAGGTCATCTTAAAGTTGTGTGTCAAAATTACAAAAGTGTTAGCGACAGTGAGTACCAGAAACATCATAAAGGTCAGTTCTTTTTAGATGATTCAAGTGACAGTGATTTAAATTTTTATAATTTATCATGTAATCGTGATGATAAACCATATTATATCAATTTAACTATTGAAAACATTTTATTAAAGTTTGAAATCGATACCGGTAGTAAAATATCTGTTATTTCTAAACAATGTTATGATAATTATTTTGCAAATATTTGTTTACAACACAAGCATCTACGATTAAAATCTTATACGGGAAATATTATTGAACCTCTGGGTTACATATTAGTTAATGTAAAATACAATAATTGTTTGTTTAAGTTACAATTATTTGTTATTAAAAATGGTGGCCCGCCATTGTTAGGTCGTACTTGGATCAGATGTTTACAACTTAATATTACAAACTGTTTCAGTATATGTGATAACGATGAAAACATTGATAATTCTATAGAATTACTGCGTAAGGAATTTCCTGAAGTTTTTGCTGATGGGCTTGGGACTTTTAAAACACAAATGCAATTGCATCTCGCCGATAAAACACCCATATTTGTTAAGGCGCGGCCGTTGCCTCTGGCCTTAAGGGCACCGGTCGAACGCGAACTTGAGCGATTGCAACGCGAAGATGTCATTTATAAAGTAGATAGTTCCGAATACGGTACACCTATTGTTCCCATAATTAAAAAAAATGGTTCTATACGAATATGTGGAGATTACAAAATAACGATTAATCCGCGTTTAAAAGATTTTCATTATCCTCTTCCCCGAATCGAAGATATTTTTGCTACACTCGCGGGGGGTGAGCAATTTTCTAAACTTGATTTGTCCCATGCCTATCAGCAGGTTCTTCTTACAGAAGATTCTAGACCCATGACTGCAATAACCACGCATATAGGTACTTTTGTATATAAGCGGATTCCATTTGGGATTAAATGTATACCTGAGAATTTTGAAAAACTGATTGAGGAAACTTTGAATGGTTTACCTTGTACTGTTGCATTCCAAGACGATATATGTGTCACTGGGAAAGACAAACAAACCCATTTCGAAAACTTACGTGCTGTGTTATCTAGGTTAAAGGAGGCAGGTTTGCGTGTAAATTGGTCCAAATGTGAATTTTTTAAAAATAGTGTAACTTATCTTGGATATAGAATTGATAAGCTGGGCTTGCATACAGATACGGAAAAAGTTAAAGCTATTGTCGCGGCGCCATCACCGAATGATTTTACGCAATTAAAAAGTTTTTTAGGCCTTGTAAATTTTTATAGTAAATTTTGTGTTAACATGAGTAGTGTTCTTAGACCTTTGTATAACTTGCTAAAAAAAATGTAAAATGGTACTGGAGTTCGGACTGTGAATGCGCTTTCAACAAAATTAAAAAAATATTAATTAGTTCCCCGGTATTAGCTCATTATGACGCGAACTTGCCCTTGCTCTTATCAGTCGACAGCAGTGCGTACGGTTTAGGTGCAGTGCTATCTCACCGCTATCCCGACGGCACGGAGCGACCGGTCAGTTGCGCTTCTCGCACACTTAATGACGCCGAGCGAAATTATTCGCAAATCGACAAAGAAGCACTGGCAATAGTTTTCGGTGTTACAAAACACCACCAATATTTATTTGGTAGACACTTCATTCTGAGAAGCGATCATCGAGCTTTAAGCTATATTTTTGGGAAAAATAAGGGTATTCCACAAACGGCGGCTAGTCGTTTGCAAAGATATGCTTTACGTTTAGCAGCTTATACTTTTGACATAGAATTTATACCTTCTACGAAAAATTGCTTTGCTGATGCATTATCTCGCTTACCATTACACATACATAAGACTAAGAATAAAGTGCAAAAGAATGAAAATAATAGCTATTTATTTTTTATTCAAGATAAATTGCCTGTAACATTTCATGAAGTAAAAAATGAAACTAGTAAAGATTTAATTCTTAATAAGATAGTTAGTTTTGTTAAATTCGGTTGGCCTAAGGAGTTAAATAATAACGTTTATAAGCCATTTTATATAAGACGAGATAATTTATTTTTGGAACAAGGTTGTTTAGTTTGGGGTTATCGTATTGTTATACCTAGCAAATTACAAGCTTTTGTTTTAGACGAGTTACATGCGGGGCACATAGGTGTTGTTAAAATGAAACAACTGGCGCGCAACTATGTCTGGTGGAGCGGTATTGACTCGGATATCGAACGTGTGTGCCGCGAGTGTAAGCCATGTTGCGCGCAACGCGCTCAGCCCCCGCCAGCACCACTTCACACATGGGAATGGCCTACTGAACCTTGGATTCGATTAAATATAGACTTTTTAGGTCCGTTCCGGAATAGGTATTATTTAGTACTATTAGATGCTCATTCTAAGTGGTTGGAAGTAGATTGTGTAGTCAACACATCTGCTCCTATTGTTATCGCAAGTTTACGTAAAATATTTTCTAGGTTCGGTCTACCTAAGTGTATAGTTAGTGACAACGGACCGCCATTTTCCTCAAACCAGTATTTGTCGTATTTAAATAATAACGGTATTAAAAGAGTTTTAGTGGCTCCGTATCATCCCTCTAGTAATGGTGCAGCCGAAAATGTAGTAAAGACAGTTAAGTTAGTATTAAAAAAGGCAGTTTTACAAAATGAAAATATTGATGAGGCCCTTTGCAAATTTCTATTCACTTACAGAAATACTGAGCATTGTACAACACAAAAAGAACCTTCGGTAGCACTTATGGGTCATAGGTTACGCGGAAGGTTAGATCTCTTGCGTCCGAGTACTCGCGATGTAGTGCTTGATAAGCAACAGGCACAACAAGCTCGTCATGGAGGGGTTGTGCGAGACATGTCCCCCGGGGACCGAGTATTGGTTCGAAATTATAACGACAGCTTAGTTAAATGGAAGGAAGGGGTAGTAGTAGAAAAAAGGGGGCCGGTCTCCTATGTTGTTAAAACAGATAGCGATGATCGTATTAGTAAAAGACACGTTGACCAGTTATTAAAGAAAAATGTACGATTTTCGCGTTATTCGTTGCCGACATCAAATTGTACTCAGCCATCCAGTCCTTATAAGGCAGATTCTTTAATAAATACATCTTCAACATCTATATTCCAATCTCCTTTGTCAGATAAAAATAGTTCGGAACTGAATAATGACAATAGGAAAGCGCAGTCACCTCCGTTGTATCCTACTGAACCGTCACATTCACAATCATTAAAGCCTCAGCCTGAAAAATATGTTTCTCATGGTATGACGTTAAGACCTCGCAAAAAAGTATTGTAAGTTAGACTTTAAGACATTAATATTGTACGGGACGTATACTAATTTGTTGTCCTTTATAACATGTATTCTTAGATTATGCTTAGTTTAACTTTAACTGTATTCTTAAGGAAGTTGTTTTGTTAATTGTTTTAATGATTACATTACTTAATTAAAGGGGGAGAAAATGTCATGTAGGTAGATATAAAACAAATAAACGGGTAGATACAATACAAGCCAACGCCTATTTGTTTTACCAATAAATCATTCAGCGATAGTCCGTCTTTCATTTCATACATTACAATTGGCGCAGTCGGTTTCCTAAAAATAAGTTTAGTTTTTTTTTTTCATCATACTATGCCTTTTGGAAAAATAGAAACTTTTGAAGTAGGTTCCCATAACTGGGATGCCTATTGTAGAAGAATAAAGCAGTTTATAACATTAAATGACATTAGTGAACATTTGCACGTGGCATACATGAACGAATTAGAGACTGGACCTGACATAAAATACAAATGTATGAAAACTAGTTCAACCAAAAGACGCATAACGCACACAAAGATTTTATTACATTATTATAAACACTGATACACAATACAATATTTCTAGTGCTTGAACGTAATCGATAAAATACATATATCGATGAACCAATGAATCACATTTTAGACATTGGTTAGCATAGTCATCATATTTTACATCTTTTAATTTACTCTTCTTCTTTTAATTTTAATAAATTAAAATAAATGAATTAAAGAGGCAATAATAATGTGTCAAATAATAATTATTTTTTAATTTGATTTATATAAATACGATGGCATTGATGGCAACATTCTGTTGGCCTATAATAATGTTAATGAACAAATGAATATCGGGTATATATTCCATTAATATATAATAAATATTATTTTGTAAAGATTAAAAAAATATTAAGCTAATTTAATTAAATAAAGTGATTTTGTTGATTCTGTTATTGAACTATTTTAATTGGCAATTGATTGTCTCGGGTAGTTATAAAAATGTGACACTGTCCTAATATTGCTCAGTTCTTAATAAACATTTGTGAAATTAGGAAAAAGAAAAAGTGATTGCAAATTAAAGTGAGTGTTGGATCGTGAAAGTAAAATAATTAGTGCAAGTGGTAAAGTGTTTTATTACAAATCGCCAACCCAGAAGTTTAGTGCTAAAACATTATTGTTTGATTTTGTGTAATTTATGTGTTGAAATAAAATGATCTTTATTATTATTACAATGGAATAATATTCCAAAGTATATAAATGTGGAATAAAATAAAAAATTAAGTACACATACTAGTTATAATTTTTGCATTTATATTTTTATTTGATTTAGAAATTATTTTTATAAATTTATTATCATCAGATTGTAGGATACTGTGGTAAAAGTATTTTATGTTATTGTACTGTACAAATAACACAATTCGTTTAGTTATTTCGTCAAATATCGATATATTTTTCAACATTGTCAAGTACTAGTCGATGTCAAATGGACTCGCTCGACAGTTTTGTCATTTGTTCTGAATGGTATAATCCAGCCATTTTATGATGGTTGTCAGATGTCAACAATACATAGAAATATCGACTATATTTAACATAGTTGGATAATATGACATTTTATTTTACATTTAATTAAATTATGTGATAAATAACAATAAATGTAATAAAATAATGTATTTACAAGTGAAAAGAAATACTGCTGCTTCCGCCGTTATAGTTTTAACATCATTTAACAGAACATTTAGTCATTTTTGGAAGATGTTTTGTTGACAAATAAGTGCTTGAGACTGACGCAAAAAACAAACGACCAAGCCTAAAATCTCCTGGTTACTGAGAAGACCGATAAAGGTACGTCCGCTTATATGTCTGGTCCAGTGGTTAATTCGTTCATGGAACTATATTACTGTAAGGTTTCATTAAAATCCAATCAGTCGTTTTTGTGAACTAATCTGTATAAGTTACTATAGTTTTTTAACTATCCGACGGGGATTTTTTAATTTTCCGGCATAATAAGTATCTAAAATGTTGACTTGGGATATAAGGTACCACCATGCAAAATTTCATTTAAATAGGTCCAACAGTTTAGTCCGCGGATTAGTCCGAACAAACAGACAAACAGAGAAAAAAAATTCAAAAAAATCTGGATTTGTTCTATTTCGCTTCTTACATCCCCCTGACTCGGTTATTAGCATTTTTTTCGATGTACAGACATTCAATCTCTACAGTTTTATTATAATATGTATATAGATATGATAATTTTTATCTATATTTATTGTCTCTTTACTAGATAAAAGTTCAAAGATGGTGAGTGTAACACCATTTGTACGCTATTTACTTTTGGCTTTATCAGATAGTAGTGATAATTTAATATATAGTTACGTAAAATAAAGATTTTCAAATTAGAATTTGATATTCATTTTATTTATTTTGAAACTAGCGCCTTATCCCCAATTCGCTCGAGTTCGTCTTTAGGTGGTAGCCCCATCTGCTCCCACGGTCATCTCTGCTATCAGAGTACTGATAGGAGAAACCCGTATGCTATATCGTCCACTGAAGTGAGAATGCGTTTTTTAGCTTAGGTTATACTCAGCTTCGGCAATAATAATTTAAATAGGCGAAGGGATAACAGTTCAGTACCTTTTTCTCTTCTGTTTGTTAACCGTCTTTTTGTGTAGTAACTATGGAAGCGCTTTACGTTTATCAATAAAATATCAACATTTTCCAAATTTTCATTCGAGCATTTATCATGACATCTATGATCTAATATATTGTTTTAAGTTGTACTCGTATAAAAATATAACGAAAACCGAATCTAAAGGAGGTTCAAATCCCGGGTCTCGCACCTTTGATATTTTCACGTGTGAATCATTTCCAACATGATTATCACTTGTCTCTCGGTAAAGGTCTCATCGTCAGAAAATTAATTTTTTAAAGAATTCTTAAAATTAATTGATAAAGTTTTTTTAAAAATTGTAATAACAACAGCTAAAATTAAATAAATAATATAATACTGTATTCAATTATAATACTTAATAAAAAAATTAAAATGTTTGGAATTAAAACTAACAAATATTGTGAGGTACTCTGTGCCATTTTTGAATTTTTGAAATCATTTTTGTAAAATTGTGGGTAGGCACTGTCTGTAATAAGTATATTAACGCCTTTGAGATGTCTAAAATCTTAGTCTCTCCCGTGACCATGACTGCTGTAAAACATTCGAAATGTCAGAAACCAAAAATCTAAATAAATCAGCAAAATAATCCGAAAAGATAGTTTTATTTAAAATATTCAAGTATTTGCGTAAATCTAAGAAAGTATTTACTTATGTACTTAAAATATCTGTCACCACATCTTTAGAAATATAGGATTTCCTATAATGTTAGTTTCTCAGTCAGTGAATAAAGCCTATAGCTGGTGCACGTGAAGAGTGAATTCAAGTAAAAATGGTCGCTGATAAAGAAATTACAAAGAAATCTGGTCACACATATAGACAGTGGATGTTTGCTATTACGGGTACCCGTGTCTTTATTTAAAGAAAATATTTTATGAAATTAATTTTATCCATCTTAAACAATCTCTCACCATTATGATGGAAGTATCATAATGGGGAGAATATAATATAATATACAAAAAAAGAAAATTTATGGTGGAATCAAAATTTATTTTAAAATATATCCGAAAATAAAATTCAAAATTTTAATTATAGTATAAAAATGTTTTAAAAGACAACAAAATCAAAAGTGCATAATAATTACAAGACTTCCGCGACACCATTCAGACAAATAGAGACAATAGCATTCCCGAGAAGGGTTGACGTCAGGCAGGCGGCCGGTCGTAAAACTTTTGCCAAATCCTATCAGCAGTACAGAACATGTACCTACTGCGCCGACACCAAGTGATTGGGAAATGGGCAGGGAGAAGAAGATGATGGAAGTATCACCTGGTGTGGGGATGTCGTGAACCATTCATCCAAGATTTATTGTGCTTGATCTGTTATATTGATAATACATTTTTTTGGTTTCATTAAACTGGGAATAAGTGGGAATTTCTCTATTTTTGTTTATCTATTAGAAAATGGAAATTTATGAAGTTGTGAGATCTTGTATCTCAAAATTTTAAGAAATAGCTAGATATTAATTTAAAATTAAAATAAACAAAGTAAATTAGACCTCTAATTTTACGAATTAATAATAATTAATAATATTTTAACGGTTAAATCGTTTAAATAGAATTTCAAGGCAACATTCATTCATTTCATGTACGTAAAAGTACCAACAGAGTTATAATGATTTTTCTGTCGATAGTTGCACTTGGGTTATGTTTTGTTTTTCTGGTTATTTTAAAATTGAACAATATTCTTATAAGTATTGTTTATTTTTTATAATTATTTTATTTTTTATAATAAAATGCTTATAACTCTGTTGGTACTTTTACGCACATGGCTGTTTTATCATAACTGGGTCCATTTGAATGGTTTCTGGGTCTATAATTGATAGACTAGGATAATATTTCACGATTTTTCATCGTGGATTAGTTCTTGATCCTGACTTTACAGTTAAAAATAAATGTAAATTTGTAAAACTTTAAAGTGAAACTATCTTTTTGGATTTATTTTTATTTTTGGTTTCCGACGTTTTGAATGTACTCTCTCTCCCGACCATGATTTTCTTTCGAGAAGGTGAGAAAAGATAGTTTTATTTAAAATACATGCGTAAATTTAAGAAAGTACATATTAAACATAAAACTGTAAAAATATTAAATAAAATAAAGAATATATCTGAATTGTTTATTTATTTTTCTGTGAAGGCCAAAATTATAATATTATCGATATTTTTAAGCCAATTTTACAATCCTGGTCTATGGTTTGGAGAGTGGTTGGATATCTCCCATTACGTCGTTGCTACAGTCAGAGGATTCCCCAGCCGGATACCCACTAACAGACTCTCAGCTCTCTTGGGTAGCAAGTGTGGTGAGTTTGACCGCAACATTTGGAGTCGTCACGTACTCTTATGTTGCTGACAAGTATGGGAGGAAAATTTGCGTGATCTTCATTTCCATTTTGGAAGCAGTAAGTACAAGTTTTTTAATAAATTTGTAATAATTCTACAAGTTTTATCAAACTTAATATCATATTTAGTTAATTAGTTAAAATCAATTCTATATTTGGGCTTATTAATAATAATAACTTGCTATTAAATGTACAAAATAGTCAACTTTTAGATGAAATTAGTAATAAAAAAATTTTTTTGAGATAGTGTGGCACTTAAAAGTTATTAAAATTTCATTTGTTTTGAATATTATGTTATTATTTTTTCTTTAAACAGGGAAGATTTTAGTAATTTGAAAAATAAATATTCTCATTTATTTCAGATTTCATGGATAATTCGACTATCGTACACTTCGTTCCATCTGCTTATTTTAGCTAGAATCCTCGCTGGTTTAGCAGCTGGTGGTTGTTTCACCATCACTACTATTTACGTGAAAGAAATAAGTCAAGATGATTTAACAGGGATTTTAGGGACTTTCTCCATTCTTATGCATACTACTGGAATATTTTTGATGTATCTTATGGGAGCCTATATGGACTATACGGTAGTTATTATTATTGTCCTGGTGGTGTCAATATTAACGATGATTGCAATGACAAGAGCTCCTGAATCACCCGCATTCTTAGTTAAACAAGATAAAATTGAAGTAAGTATTTTAGATTATGATTGTTTTTCACGATGAAAATTTGTAACTATTTGCATAATATTTTATATAAGAGAATTTAACTGAATATTATATAAAACATACTTTTTTGCCTTGAGATTTTATATGAATTCCTGTACAGAAAGCAAAAGAAACCGTGGCATATCTCAGAGGACTAGACATTGATCATGATGTTGTAAAAAGAGTTATTGACGATCTGATTAAAGAAGACGTGCGTTTTACAACTTTACCAACAATCAATTTCATAAACATATGTAAGTAGCTTGTGAACTAATAGAATATGAAAGCCAAAAGTTTGTTAACCGACTTCCAAAAAGGAGGTTCTCAATTCGTTGGAATCTTTTTTTTATGTATGTTCACTCGAAGACGCCTGAACCAATTTGGATTTTTATACTTCACAGGTGGTCCCATATAAATTTTATCGGAATCGGTCAAGCGGTTTTAAAAAAAATCAACAACAAATAATTTTTTTAAATAAACTGTTCAAACGAATATGTTATTAAAAAAGTTTCTTCTGACAAATTACCTGCTTATTACATCGAAGTTGGTGCCAGCCGACAATAATTTAAGATAAATATATGTTTTACGTATCGAAATATATTAGATTTGCATCGGCTGGCACCGACTTCGAAAATATCTATTCTAAATGAAAACCCCTGTTTAGTTATTTTTACATTTTAGTGCCTGGAAGCCGGTTTTTTTTAAGTTTTTATTTTATTACGGAGTTAGCATACTTTTAAATTATTAAAAAATAAAAATTGGATAAATAATCGGAGAAATAAAATTAAAAGAGATAAATAGATACAGTGAAATATGCTAGCTGGATTTTGGAACTGGCCTTATTCTCAACTTCGAGTTTATTAATTGAGATATTTTTTTTAGTAAAAAACAATTCTTGGCGTCGTGGCTTCATCCTCATAATGTTTCTATTTACATGCTATGAAATAAATGGTGCATCTGTCATTGTGACTTTTGCGACTAAAATGTTAACGTCGACTGGAATACAGTTTGATATAAGTCCTGAGGTCCAGTCTATCAGTTTCCCACTTGTGATGATCATCGCTTCACTTGGGTTGACTTCTTGCGTTGAGAGATGTGGAAGAAAGGTAAGAAATTTTGTTATCTTGAACAGCTTATTCTTTAAAAAAGAACATTACAAGGTTATTTTCTAATTCTTATTATTATTCTTGTTTCTTTAAATGGTTCTTGGATTGTCAAATTAGTAACTGTAGCGTAATAGATGTTCAAATATCCAATAAATATCCAAGTAAATCCTTTTGTCATTTAAATAATAATAATAATTTATGGAATACAATTCATCATTTGTTTGTTAGTGTGTAAATCAGATAAAGAGAACTTGGAAGATTTATGGGTTGGCTTGTAGGTAACATAAGCTCATATCAGGATTTTTGGGCCGTAATATAGAGGTGTTTATCTCATACATGCCAATAGTAATTTACTGATATGCCCGAACGAACCCATGATCCCTATCGAGTGCTATAGGATGTGTGTATCTATGTATGTTTGTTTGTCTTTGTGCCGTAATGTTCTTAATAAGATGTTACTAATATATATTTTTTATTATTACAGCCTCTTTTAATCGGGGCATATGGTATAACTGCGCTTGCAATGTTCTCGTTGGCCATAATGATTGTTTTCCAAGAGCGATATGGTAATGTTCCAGCGTGGATGCCTGCTGTAGCTTTAATACTGTCAGTAGCTATGTGCAGCGGTGGAGTGTCACCTCTGGCCTTCATTGTCATGATGGAAATGTTTAATTTCCATGTAAGTATTATTGTATAAAATCATCCTCGTATACTGTCGCGGGTTTATTTAAATTTTTGGGCCCTGACATTTTGAACGCTTTACAGCAATCGAGGTAATACGTAGAGACTAAGGTATTAGATGTCTCAAAGGTCATTATATAGTTGCTACAGACGGCGCCTATATATTGTTAATTTTAATTTTAAAAGTTTGAAAAGATAGCTCTCAGTAGGAGCATTATTAGACTTAATGCACATACTGTATCATCATACTGGACGCTTATTTTCGCAAAATTTTTATAACCTAATATTTTTTAAGCATTATAGCCTTTTTAGATATGTAATATTTTTTTAGAGTATCTCTTTTTCTATTAGTGAAAACCGTATGAAAACCACGCTAAAAATATATTTTCAAATATTTAAAAATATTTATTTTCTAATATATTAAAATCGTAATAGTTCATTGAAGAGTTAAAAAATGTTTGACGCTAATGATTTGTCTTTTCAGATCAGAGCCACGGTGATGGGCGTGGTGGTCACTTATGCATGGTTCTTGACGTCCATAGGACAGATCACTTATACTCCGATGGCCAATTCAATGGGAGAATTTGCTCCTTACGTTTTTTATGGATGTGTCAATTTAGCTGCAATATTTTTCGTTACATTCTTCTTACCGGAGACACGGGGCAAAACTGAGGAAGAGATATTTAAAAATGTGAAGAATAAGAATGTTGGCGACAGTGTAATATGATCTGAAATACGTTAGAAATATATGAAAATAGGACATGTTCGAATATATTTTAATGTAATTAATTAGTTAATGTTTGTAAGATAGAAAGAGAATTTACCGGTGGTAGGACTCTGTCAAGCCTGAGGACTCCGACTTGATGGGTACCACCCCTTATCTATTTCTCCCGCCAAGCAACAATGATTACATTTTTGTATTCCGGTTTTAAGGATAAGGTAACCAGTGCAATTACAGGCAAGAGGCATATCATCTTAGTGACATCTTCCTCACAGTGACAACGCACCTGCGGTTCTGCATTTTTTTAACATAAAACCTAAGTGCATGAACCGTAGGTGTTATGGGCGACAGGTACCGCTTTCTATCAGGTAGGCAGTCTGCTCGTTTGTCACTGAATACCATAAAAAAAGAATAGAAGAGTGTTGAATTAATATATAAAAAAATCATCTTCTTCTTCTTTAAGAGTGTTTAATGTATATATTATATGTTTATTAATCATATTTATATGTTTAATTAATTAATATTCTTGCTGTTTGTGATCGTGCGACGCAGTGGCACTGTGCCATGTGTCCTTTAGTCAAGAATTCTGTTTCCGACTCATAGTAATTACTGTTCAAATATTCTTACTGATGCGGTAATAGGGAAGAGTATAATTGGAAACCATTTATGGTATGAAACACCTAATATCATTGGAAGAAGAGTCCTAAAGTTTGTAACTCACTAAGTGTTATAACGTGATGATGATGATGATGATGTTCTCCTAGCCGATTCCGGCCACGGCGGCCAATCTCAATGAGATTAGCCAACTGCGCAGGAGATATTATAGTGCTCAAGTGTACGCGCAGACACAAGTGCACTCTTTATTCCTATCACTCTCATACTCCGGTGGGACGACCACTCGACACGACCAGTGAGAGTTAAGGCGCAGGACCGACGGCTTTATGTGCTCTCCGAGGCACGGGGGTGAAACACCGCCAACTTCCCAACTCCGGGCTGTTACTGAGACTTACTATACAGGAAGACTCAATAACTAAACTTGGCCCGACCCGGGACTCGAACCCAGGACCTCCGGGTGTGCAGCCGTACATGCTAGCCACTACACCACCGAGGCAGGCAGGTGTTATAACGTAAATATTGAATAAACAGTATACGTTTAAATTGTATTTCATCAAATGTAAATAGATATATATTTTTTATCGAAATAAATAAAATAATTTTATTAAGTACTGTTTTTTTATAGGCCTTTGGTTGTGGCTCCAGACACATGGTGAACTTCACATGTCTTTCAAAAACTTGCTAGGTTCTCTCAGACATGCAGGCTGCATCACGATGTTTTCCTTCACCATAAGACAAGTGATAATTACGCTGAAAATGATTTGCACATGAAAATATCAGAAGGGCGAGACCCGGTATTTGAACCTGCATTACTCGGTTTCACACCTTTTTACCACTGGGATACCACTGGCTAAAAATATATGTTTAATGCAGTATTATTTTAATATAGTTATTGTTTTTATATATAGTACTATAGTTTTTGTTTTTCAGTTAGTGAGACAATGACCTTTCCATTTAGGTCCATTGGCAGCTTGGTAGTTCATAGGTAGAAGACGTCAGCTGAGAACAGATTTTGCGACAGGGCGAAATAAACTTGGTCTAAAGGTTATCGTAATATATGAAAGTCCTACGTTTGTTTTGTTGTCAACCGACTTCAAAAAGGAGGAGGTTCTCAATTCGACTGTATGTTTTTTTTTTTTTTTATGTTTGTTACCTCAGAACTCCGTCATTTATTAACCGATTTGGACAATTTTTGTTTTGTTTGAAAGGGTATACTTCCAGATTGGTCCCATTTAAATTTCAAAAAAAAAATACCACCCCTAAGGGTGGAAAAACAACAAATGATGAATTTAACCTACTTCTAATTGTCATATTGACTTGAAACTTTGCAAGTATTTCTATTTCCGTTGATAGTATAGTGGTTCGGTGTTGTTGACCTGATCTGATGGCAAGGCCAGAAGGTGGATAGGTGGAACTCTTCAACGGCTAATAGTAGATACTTTGAGTTTGGGCTTATTTTGTTTGATTTGACAAGCCTAATACGTTAGAATTCTTACTTTGCTACTACTGTCTACACTAAAAAGGGAAAAATAAAAAATTTTTAACAAAAAAATAAAAACCGACTTCAAATAAAAGCACTAAAAAGTAAAAAATAACTGATTGGTAGTTTTCATTTACTATACATACCTAATCAAATATTTTCGAAGTCGGTGTGCTTTGGCTAAGTAACTAAAGCCTACCTTTTAAATACATACCTAATCAAATATTTTCGAAATCGGTGCCAGCCCATACAAAGCAAAGCACACCGACTTCGAAAATATTTGATTAGGTATGTATAGTAAATGAAAACTACCAATCAGTTATTTTTTACTTTTTAGTGCTTTTATTTGAAGTCGGTTTTTATTTTTTTGTTAAAAATTTTTTTTAGAGTCATAAAGACTCATTCTGGTTGCATAAATTATGTATCAAGAATGCGAGAAAAGCCGCGTTAATAACTAGTAGGTAATATTTGTTGACAATATGATAATTTTCAACGACATTTAATGTCTCTTTACGAGATAAAAGTTCAAAGACGTTTGAGTGTAACGCCAGGCTGAAAATTTGCACGTTATTTACTTTTGGCTTTATCAGATAGCAGTGATCCTTTAGTATATAGTTACGTAAAATGAGGATTCTCAAATGATAATTTGATAATAAATTTTTTTATTTTTAAACTAGCGACTTCGCTGCATGCTTCGCTCAAGTGTATCTTTAGGTAGTAGCATATGATCTGCTCCCACGATCATCTCTGCTTTCAGAGAAGTACCAAGAGAAATCCGCATGGTACATCGGCCACCAATGTGGGAGTGCGTTATTTATCTTAGGCTATTAGCTTAGGCAGTTATATTTAAATAGGCAATTGGATAAGTTCAGTACCTTTTTCTCCTCGGTCTGTTAACAGTTTTTTTTGTTTAGTAGCTATGACTATTTTTGTTTAGTAAAAAAAAATCATTTTAAATAAAAGTATCTTTTCGGATTATTTCGCAGATTTATTTTGATTTCGGGTTCGCGACATTTCGAATGCTTTACAGCAATCATGGTCACGGGAGAGACTAAGGTTATAGATGTCTCAAACACATACTTGTTACAGACAGACACTATTTTACAAAAATGATTTCAAAAATTCAAAAATGGCAATAAAGTACCTTACAATAATTGTTGCTTTTATTTCTAAACACTTTTAAAAAAATTAATAATATTATAATTAAATATAGCAATATTATTTATTTAATTTTTGCTGTTATTATTATAAATATTTTTAAAAACTTTATTAATTACTATATTATTTAGTGTTGCTATTATTATATTATGTATAACCATAAAGAATATTAAAAATTAAAAATATTAATTATTTATCTACGCAATATTATTGTTTTATATATAATTTAAAAGAAGTTAAAATATTAATTTAGATTGCTATTATTTAAAGTTAAAATATTGAGCAAAACTATTGCTGCCTTTATAGATAAAAACTAAAAAATTTAGAAAAAAAAATATTATTCAGAATTACTGTAATTATTGCGATATACACAGTATGAACTAACTACATCTACTGGTCTCTTATTGAAGAACCCATCATTTTCCAAATTTTCATCCGAGCATCTATCATGACATTTGCGACCTACTAATTTTTTTAAGTACTATAAAAGTATAAGTTTCTATATCCTATCGGCTGGCACCGACTTCGAAAATATCTGATTAGGTATCTATTCTAAATGAAAACCCCCGTTTAAATAAAACTATCTTTTCGGATTTTGTCGCGGATTTATTTGTATTTTTGTTTCCCGACGTTTCGAACGCTTTACAGCATCCATGGTCACGGGAGAGACTGAGGTGTTACATGTCTTAAAGATATAGTTGTTACAGACAGCCTACCCACAATTAACAAAATGAAAATTGCACCAACTACATTACAATATTTTAACTTTAAATATTTTTTTATAATTTTAATTATAATTGAATATGGAAAATTATTTATTTAATTTTTGCTATTATTTTTATAATTATTACAATTTTAAAAATATTAATTGGTAATCTATATTTAGTGTTGCCATTATTATATTTATAACCATAAGAAAAAATATAAAATATAGTATTAATTATTTAAGCCACAATTGATCTATGTGTAATTTGAAAAAGTTAATATTAATTAAAAATAATAATTTTAATTTAAATTTGCTATTATTTAAAAAAACAAATTATTAAGCAACACATTACTACATACATTTACAAATGAAAAAGTGAAAAAATATTATTAATCAGAAATGCTATCATTTTGATCTACACAGTAAGAACTTACTACATCTACCTGTCTGTTATTTTTAGATTTATTATTAGATTTTATTATATTAATAACAGGATCCCATGACGATGGTAGTACCCAGCCATCTTCCCTATTGAAATTAGGATGTTTTTTAATTTCTATGGCTTCTCTAATCATTCTAGGGCGATATCGGTTTTCTTTCGCCAGGATTTGAGGTCTATCGAAGCGAATATAATGGCTTGGGCGGTCCTGACTGTGTTTGCAGACAGCAGATGTTGTATTGCGACGGTGCTTCACATCAGCTATGTGTTCTTTGACCCGGGTTCTAATGGATCTCTTTGTTTGTCCGATGTAAGAGAGCCCACAATCACAATCAAGCTTGTAAACTCCTGCATCTTGTAGAGGGATGTGGCACTTGACAGGTGGTAGAAACTGACTAATTTTCTTTGGCGGCTTGAAGTAAGTTTTAATTGAAGCTCGCTTTAGAATGTAGCCAATCTTGTCAGTGACGCCTCTCATGTAAGCTAGGACTGCAGGGACGCGCTCGACTGTGGTTGGTTTCACTCGGTCCCTGTGACGTAGGCGTGGCACTTGCAGCTTGTTGTCTCGCAGAACTTGCTTGACATGTTGCAGCTCTCCGGCCAGGTGTTGCTCGTCACCCCCCCCAACGTGCCCTCACAAATCCACCGGGCGCGAAGCTAAGAAACGCACAGGGAGGTTGCCCACTTCGGTGGGCGGTGGGAGGTGGCCCTCTTAGGGGGGCGGTGGATCATGCGGGTTGCTCCTGGTACTTCTCTGATAGCAGAGTGGACTGTGGAGCAACCCCATGGTTGTGGTGGTCTGCTTCGGCAGACCTGCCGTCGGGGCGTCGTAGTTGAATGCGCAAGCGATCCTGCGACGCCCCATTAAGACGGGGGAAGGTTTTGTTGGGTTTTAGTGGGTAGTACTGGCTGTATTACGCCGGTGAGGCCCACACGTCGTGCGTAAATGCATTTCCCAACGTTAAAAAAAAAAAAAAAAGGTGTTGCTCGTCACAGATCTCGCGTGCCCTCTGAAACAAAGATTTTCCCACGGTAGCTAACTGTGAAGGGGGGTGGTGAGATTCACCATTCAAGTACCTATCAGTATGGGTCTTCTTTCGATACACAGTATGACTCAAGGTGTTATCTGGGTTACGTATGACTAATACATCTAAGAAAGCTAAAGAATTATTAGACTCCAATTCCATTGTAAATTGTATTTTAGGGTTTATGGAGTTAAGATGTTCTAAGAATACAGATATTTTATCAGATGGTAATATTGTGAAAGTGTCATCTACATACCGCTTGTAGAAACGAGGGGTCACAGGTGATGTGTTTAGGGCGGTCTCCTCGAAGGCCTCCATGAAGATGTCAGCTACAACGAGAGAGACCGGTGAACCCATGGCCACTCCATCCACTTGCTTGTAGAATTCATCATTCCACAATAGATAGCCAGATGTAAGGCAGTGTTTCAAAAGTTCAGTGTATTCTTCTTGCATACTATTATCCCGTAGCTTTCTTGATACTATTTTGACACAGTCCTCTACTGGTAGGCTGGTGAATAGAGACTGTACATCAAAACTGACCATAGTTTCATTGTCCATGAGTTGTAGGTGTTTTATCTCATTGACAAAATGGTATGAGTCCCTTGTAAACGCTGATGTTTGTCCTCTGAGTGTTGAGAGTACTTTCGCTACTAGTTGGGCCAATTTATAAGTCGGTGTGTCGATTTGACTCACAATTGGACGTAGCGGAGCGTTACATTTGTGTATCTTTGGAAGTCCATACAGTTTAGGCGGCTTTGCACAAGATGGAACAAGATTTTTGACATCAAGATTCAATGCATCGGAGTGTTTCTTAATAAGCTTTTTAGTATTATTTAACACAGTGGTGGTTGGGTCTGTTTTGACCTTTTTATATGTACTTTCATCCGACAAAAGTTGTTTAATTTTCTCATTGTAACCTGATGTATCCATCACGACGGTGGCATTTCCCTTATCTGCGCGTAGTATGATAATGTCTGACCTGCTGCGTAAGTTCTTCAACGCTAAATACTGTTGTTTGTTGAGATTAGGTTTGGGCGCGACAAAATCCGAAAAGATAGTTTTATTTAAAATGTCAAATATTCGCGTAAATCTAAGAAAGTATTATGTGAACCCCCGTTTAGTTATTTTTTACATTTTAGTGCCTGGACGTTAGTTTTTTTTAAGTTTTTATTGTTCCATTTATAGTGTAGACGTAATAAGTAGGTAATTTGAAAGAAGAAAGTTTTTTAATAAAGATTAAGAGTTATAAAGATATTCGATTAAGCTATTTATTTAAAAAAATAATTTATTGTTGATTTTTTTTAAAAAACCGCTCGACCAATTTCGATAAAATTTAAATGGGACCACCTGGGAAGTATAGTCTTCGCAAAAAAATATCCAAATCGGTTTAGGCGTCTTCGAGTAATCGGTGAACATACATAAAGAAAAGATTCCGATGAATTGAGAACCTCCTCCTTTTTGAAAGTCGGTTAAAAATAACTGTCACCATATATTTATCTATGTGTTAATGGGGCTTAAAAGATATTCTGTACTTAATTTTAAAAATATAGGATTACCTATAATTATAGTTTCTCAGTAAGTGAATAAAACCTGTAGTTGGTGCATGTGTAGAGTGAATTCAAGTAAAAATGGTAGCTGATAAAGAAATTACGAAGAAATCTGGACACACATATAGACAGTGGATGTTTGCTATTACGGGTACCCGTGTCTTTATTTAAAAAATATATTTTATGAAAAATTAATCTATCTTAAAGAATTTCTTACCATTATGGTGGAAATATCACCTAATGTGTGTGGTCAACCATTCAGGATTAAATCACCCAAGATTTCATTTACTTTATCTGTTGTATTGATAATACATTTTTTTTCGGTTTCATTAAACTGGGATAAACGTAAGACGTTCAGATTTTTCTCCCAGTACTTGTCTCTATTTCTGTTTACCTATTAGAAAATGCAAATTTATGAAGTTGTGAGATATTATATTTCTTAAGAAATAGCTAGAAAATAATTAAATTTTAAATTTAAATAAACAAAGAAAATTGAATCTTATTTTAACAATTAATAATAATTAATAATATTTAAACGGTAAAATCGTTTGAATAGAATTTAAGGGCTAAAATATTTGAATGGTTATTTGGTCCATAATTGGAGACTAGGATATTTCATGTTTTTTTCATCGTAGATTAGCTTTTGATCGTGACTTTATAGTTAAAGCTAAATGTTTTTATTTTTTTTGTAAAACTTACAATTTTTAAATAAAACCATCTTTTCGGAATGATTGTTGGTTCCCACTCCCCACGTTTTGGATGTTTCACAACAATCATGACTGAATAGAAAATGAAAAAAGATAGTTTCATTTAAAATATCAAATATTTGCGTAAATAAAAAAAAATATTAAATAAAAAACCTGTAAAAACATTATGTTTAAGGTATAAGATTTTTTGTGTGTCTGTTTATTTAACTGCGCATCATTCGAAAACAGCTGTATTTAATGCATTAAATGCAACAGTGCGCTTGATCATTATGCAAATGATGATGATGATATAAATTTATCTGAATAGTTTATTTCTTCTGTAAAGCTTAAGTATTTTTAAGCCAATTTAATAACCAATAAAAAATATCGACATTTTAAGCCAATTTTACGATCTTGGTCTATGGTTTGGAGAGTGGTTGGATATCTCCCATTACGTCGTTGCTACAGTCAGAGGATTCCCCAGTTGGATACCCACTAACAGACTCTCAGCTCTCTTGGATAGCAAGTGTGTTGGGCTTAACCGCAACATTTGGGGTCGTCACGTACTCTTACGTTGCTGACAAGTATGGAAGAAAAATTAGCGTGGTCGTTATTGCCATGTTGGAAGCAGTAAGTACAGGCTTTTTAGTATATTTTAGATAGTTCTAGAAGTTTTATTAAATTTAACTTATATTTAGTTATAGCAAATTAGTAGTAAATTAGTTAACATCAATTTCACATTAGGCTTCATTAATATAACTTGCTATTACATGTACAAAAAAGTCACTTTTAGATGAAATTTGTGATCACAAAAAAAACAAAGATTTGGGACAGTGCGACAGTTAAAATTTATGGAAATTTATGAAAATGTGTTTTGTATATTATGTTTTTTTTTTATTTAAAATTCTTTCCTATTTCAGATTTCATGGGTAATTCGTTTATCGTACACTTCGTTTCCTCTGCTTATTTTAGCCAGAATCTTCGCTGGCTTAGCAGCTGGCGGTTGTTACACCATCACTACCATCTATGTGAAAGAAATAAGTCAAGAAGATTTGGCAGGAATTTTAGGGACTCTGCCCATTCTTACGCATACTACTGGAATATTTTTGATGTATGTTATGGGGGCCTATATGGATTATACGGTAGTTATTATTACTGCCCTGGTGGTGCCAATATTAACAATAATTACAATGACAAAAGCTCCTGAATCACCTGCTTTCTTAGTCAAACAAAATAAAATTGAAGTAAGTATTTTAGACTACAAAAACGCTTTTAAACTAAAAAACAACCTTTTGGCTTGGCACAAAAAATACCGAGTTTCATTTAAACTTTCATCCACTATTTTACCTCCTTACGGGAGAAATTTCGAAAAATGCTAAAACACGTAACTATTTCATTGTTTGGAAGAGCATTAATGACCAGTGATTATTGAATAGTTAGCTGAATATGGAATACAAATGAGCGAGATTTTTTTTTACAGCAAGACATTGTTGCTGTTTGTGCAGCAAAACTCCTTAAAGTTTTAAATAATACTGATCATAAAACAATTTTTGTCCATATAAACTTTACTATCCCCTTTTAGGGATGAATTTCGAGAAATCTTTTCTTAGCGTCATATAAGAAACACATTTTCCAAATTTCACGTTTCTGCGTTATAGCGGCAACAGAAATACATCATCTGTGAAAATTTCAACTGTTTAACTATCACGGTTCATGAAATACAGCCTGGTCACAGACGGATAGACAGACGGACGGACAGCGGAGTCTTAGTAATAGTGTCCCGTTTTACCCTTTGGGTACGGAACCCTAATAAACTACTCTAAAATACTCTGTTGTGAACGCAGAGCCCGAACCATACTCGAAACGTGCGGTTTCTCGATAACCAATCACAGCGCGAGGACCTTGGGCCCCCATCAGCTGCTGGCATACCTCGATAAGCTATCTTTCTTACACCTAAAAAGACTTCTTTGTAGTACTAATTTGTAAACTTTATTTACGTCTGGGAAGGGTTTAAAACCGCTAAATTCGTCTGGCAATTTGCCAATATTATTGAAAATTACTCAATAAATACATGATTAAAATTTCAGATTGCCAAAAGTATGTTTTTCAAATAAAAAAAATGAGTCTTTGGAGAAGTCTGGCAATACTTTATAACCGACAAAAACGTCTGGGGTTCTTTTTTTTTGAATTATATGAAAGCTAAATTAAAGGATTAAACAAAAATCAAGTTGCCAAAAATATGTCTTTTTGGATATTTTTTTTGCAAATGTTGTATACTGCGCAGTAGCGAAATAACCGCTAAAGCTATACCAGACTCGCGGGACTGGACTCGCCAATACACGAAATTATATTTTTTCACAATTTCAACTTGCCAAAAGAACCTTCCCAAAATTCGTCACGAGCTCTCGGGCTATTAGGTTGTGCGTTGATCCATCAGTCAGTCAGGACAAACTCTTTTATATAGATAACCGAATTTAACAGATTATTATGTAAAACATAATATTTTCTTTCCTTGACCAGCTACTTTAAAATTTATTTGAATTCCTTTACAGAAAGCAAAAGAAACGGTGGCATACCTCAGGGGACTAGACAAAGACCATGATATTGTGGAAAGAGTTATTGACGATCTGATTAAAGAAGAAGTGCGTTTCAAATCATTACCAACTATCACTTTTATAAATATATGTAAGTAGATTGTGAACGTCGTCTTTTCATTATTTCTATTTAATTACTAACCACAAAATTCCACTCGAATTTATCATTTTAATCAAAAAGTACTCGTGAAAACGCTGAAACTGTAAACAAATTGTTTCCTATTGACTTTGATCAACAGTAGTATTGTTGATTATATAGTCGATTATATAGTTAATGTCGAAGCTTACTAATTATATAGAAACAGGGTCAGAAACTTTAATTTTCTTTGTTGATATCTACTACATATGTATATGATACTCTACACATATATAACTTTAAATACATAAATAATATAAAAATCCATGACTGGAGTACAAACATCCGTGCTCATCACACAAATAAATGCCTCCAGCGGGATTTGAACCCGCGACCGCTGGCACAGCAAGTAGGGTCACAAAAACGTTACCAAAAGTGTCGTCAAAATGCCAATGCTAATTTACGGTGTCTTAGTCTGGTGGACTAGGACTGAACTCCGGACCACTACCACCAAATTGGGACGCTTCCAAAGGCTGGCATTATCGGCCGCTAGTGGATGTATGAAATCAACCTCCACAATAGCTTTGGAGGACAACACAAGATCGTACAATGAACCAAATTAGAGTTTAAGTTTAGAAAATTGAGTCCACCCTACATTATATTGGTAAAAAAAACATCAAGCATGGTGTTTCATTTTGTCACGTCTACCGGGTGATATGATCTTACACGGCACTTATAAAATCAAGGACAATTGTCTCTTTGTAACATTTATATGTATACCTTCGCTAAACATTTTAAATAATAGAATATGGAAACCAAAAGTTTGTTTTGTCACGGAGTTTAGCGAAAATATAAAGTATTCCTGTAAAATCGGACGAACAACATGTTACTGATATGCCAACTAATTTATTATAATTAAATAAAAATTTCAATATTGTATAAATTTAATTAAAAGAGATGAATGGATACAGTGAAATATGCTATATGAATTTTGGAACTGCTCGGATTTTTGATTTCGATTTTGTTAATTGAGATATTTTTTTCAGTAAAAAACAATTCTTGGCGACGTGGTTTCATCCTTATAATGTTTCTATTTACATGCTATGAAGTAAATGGTGCATTTGTCATTGTGACTTTTGCGACTAAAATGTTAACGTCGACTGGAATACAGTTTGATGTAAGTCCTGAGGTCCAGTCTCTCAGCTTCCCACTTGTCATGATCATCGCTTCACTAGGGTTGACTTCTTGCGTCGAGAGATGTGGAAGAAAGGTAAGAGAATTTTGTTATCATAAACAGCTTATTCGTTAAAAAGAACAATTTTATCAAAATAAGTGACTGCCAGACAGTATTTAAATATCAAATGATGCTAATTGAATTAATGAAGATTAATTAAAGTTGATTTCTATTTCGAAAATCAACAGATCATTTTTTTCCTATTTTCTTTAAATTATTCTTGAATCGTCAAATTAGTAACTGTAGCATAGTAGTCTAGTAGATGTTCAAATATGCAATAAAATTGACAAAATGCTTGGCCATCCTATGTTAAATACCATAAATATATAAGTAATAATAATATACATATACATATGTAATACAATTTGTCCTTTGTTTGTTAGTCTGTCATTCTATGTAGAAAAAGAGCACTTGACTTATGGATTGGCTTGTAAGTAACATAGACATATCAGGATTTTCGGTCCTTTACATCGAGGTATCTATCTCATAAATGTAAATAGTCAGTCACATATATGCCCAAATACTAGTTTAATATTATGTGATATTCTGTGCCCAAATGAACCTATGATGAGTGATCGAATTGTTTGTTAGTTTTTCAAGCCAAAACGGCTGAACGGATTTAAAAAAAAATTATGTAAAGATAGACTTAAAAACCGATTTTTCAGAAGATGTCATGATTTTTTTTATGATTACAGCCTCTTTTAATCGGCACTTATGGTATAACTGCGCTTGCAATGTTCGCGTTGGCCATAATGATTGTTTTCCAAGAGCGATATGGTAATGTTCCAGCGTGGATGCCTGCTGTAGCTTTAATACTTTCAGTAGCTATGTGCAGCGGTGGAGTGTCACCTTTGACCTTTATTATCACGACGGAAATGTTGAATTTCCATGTAAGTATTATTGTATGAAATCATCCTGGTATATTATCGCGGATTTATTTAGATTTATGAACTGTGCCTAGGCGAGCGAGTTTCACTCGGATTTCTTGTTTGTTATCATATTTTTTAGATAAAAAACTAAAAATTTGAATAAATACAAAAAAATACAAAATTAAAAACTTTGTATCCGATCGGGATTCGAACCCGGACACCTGTGATTGTCAATCTTGACCACAATGCTTATGTCCGTGCATGCGAAATTAGCGACAATATTTTACGTGGAATAATGCGAAAGAAAAACGTATGAAAACTCGAAAATACGCGTTTTGCCAGACATAAGACTAATCTAGATCGAATTTTCCCCACTGAAAACCTCCACATGTCACATACCAATAAATAAATAAATGATTTTGAATGCTTTACAGCAATCAAGGTAATACGTAACAGATTAAGGTATTAGACGTCTCCAAAGACGACGCCGCTACCCACAAAATTATACGACAAGTTTAAAAATATAAAAATGACAACAAAATACCTTACAATAATTACTAATTCTAATTGTTAAAGTTTGAAGTAGGGACATTGTTAGACTTACTGCATATACTATATAATCATATTAGTCGTTTAAATGTCGTTTTTTTTTGTAATTTATAACATTAAAGCCTTACAGCATTTATGGATGATATCTTTCTAGATTAGCCCTTTTTCTGTTAGCGAAAACAGTATAAAAATCCTATTTGGAATCACGCTGAAAATATATTTTCAAACACTGAAAATATATTTTCAAACACTTAAAGATACTTAATACTATTTTCTACTATATTTAAAACTTAATAGTTTATTGAAGATTTAAGGAACTGTTTGACGCTAATATTTATTTCAGATCAGAGCCACGGTGATGGGCGTGGTGGTCACTTATGCATGGTTCTTGACGTCCATAGCACAAATCACTTATACTCCGATGGCCAATTCAATGGGAGAATTTGCCCCTTACGTTTTTTATGGATGTGGCAATTTAGCTGCAGTATTTTTTGTTGCATTCTTCTTACCGGAGACACGGGGTAAAACTGAGGAAGAGATATTTAAAAATGTGAAGAATAAGAATGTTGGTGTAATATGAATTATGATCTGGAATACGTTAGAAATAGCTATATGAAAATTATTTGAAATGGCACGTGAGATAATTGGACATGTTCGATGTATTTTATGTATGTATGTAACTATATAATACTTGTAAGACAGAAAGAGAACAGAAGAGTGTGAATACATATTTAAAAAAATCTTCTTCATCTACTTTAAGAGTGTTCAATGTGACCTTATTTTTACGGTTAATTAGTGAATTGCTGTTGTTATTATGTGATGCAGTGGCACTGTGATATGTGTCCTTTAATCAAGAGTTCGATTTTCGACTCGTAATAAATACTCTATAAATATTTTTACCGATGCGGTAATAGGGAAGAGTATTGGAAACCGTTATTTATATGAAACACTTACAATCATTGAAAGAAGAGTCCTAACGTAATCTACATATTGTTATAATGTGGAGATGAAAAGACCGTACCTAATCCTTTAGATTTTATTTCTTCAAAGATATGTAAATAGATTTTTTTTTCAATTTTATTGAATTAAATAAAATAATTTTAATAACGTCTATTTTTGTACACCCTAATATATATGTCAATAATAAGTAATGTATATAGTGATATTTCGGTAGGTACACAGATTGTTCATAATAATAATGTACTTCTGGCCAAATTTGGCCACAGCGGCCAATCTTATTGGGACGTTGGAGATACCTATAATTATAGTAAGCAAGTGTTTGAGCTAACACAAGTGCACTCTCTGTTCACTCTCAAAGTCCGGTGGGATGTTAATTGGACACGACCGATGACAGATCAGATAAGACCACAGAAGACCAAGAGCTTTACGTGCTCTCCGAGGTCGAGAGTTTTTTAATTTTTATAATAGACTAGCATTGCCCACGGCTCCGCCCGCGTTCAGATGACCAAAAACCTAATTCTTAGGTTTTACGTATTAGTATACTCTTACAATGCAGTTTTTGGGTTTTTGTATTTTTTTTCTCAGAAATGAGATATATATTCCCGCGGTAAAAAGTAGCCTATATGTTGACCCGGATAACCAGCTATCATCATACCAAATTTAATCAAAATCTGTCCAGTGGTTTTCTCGTGATGGGGTGACAGACAGACAGACAGACAGACAAAAATTCTAAAAACTATAGATTCGGCTCCTGTATCGATAATAATGACTATTTCAATAAAATACTCTTCAATACCATTTAATAAATATGAGTTTTAACATTTTTCAAAATTCATCCCATAAGGGGGTAAAAAAGGAATAAAAGTTTATATGAAACCTACCTTTATAGAGTTTCTTTTGCAGTTTTAGCGTGAGCGAAGCCGCGGGTTCTGCTAGTATTATATACTTTCTGAAAGTATGCGTGTGTATGTGTGTGTACTGCATTAGTGAAATATAATAAGTGAAACTTTTTTTTTATTTTCATATCCAAGCATAGATACATAAGCACGGGTCGAATACAATATCTACTTTTATTGGCGTCGGGTAAAGAAAGAGTCATACGAAAAACATAATTAACGTGGAATATAGATATACATATATTTATATGATATAGTACATATACATCATTTATTTAAACACATAAAAAACAATATAAACAACATGCCATTCACCAGTTAGCAGCAATACGATGAATTTACATAAAAATAATATATCCTTCGAAAGCGAATCAAGGTACGCGGTTGCTTGTAAAAACTATCATCTTTTCTATGTCTGTTTCTGTCTTGTATTTCTTACCTTAAAAAAAACGTTAAAAAGATGTAAATAACAACTTTTACTTAGATTTGATTAGAAAAGATATTTCTTAAGTATGAAATCACACTTATATTTTTTCGTACACATTTATAAATAATAGTGACAGAAATTAAAAATTAAAAAAAAACTCTCTACGCAAATTGTCATTAACGATTACACTGGCACGGATGAAGCACTTATTCGAGTAATCATATTGGATACTCAGTGATACTCAGTATTGGACCGATATTAATCAAACATAGCCAAGAACGACCGCAAGGAAACTGGCTTTTTAATGAAAAAAAAAAAATGAAAAAAAAACACATCGAAATCGGTCCATCAGTTTAAGAGCTACGATGCCACAGACAGACACACACACAGACAGACAGACATCGGCGTCAAATCTATAACACCCCTCTTTTTGCGTTGGGAGTTAAAAATATAAATACATATGTTTGTTACTCCTGTACTCTGGAACTGCTGGACGAATTCAGATAAAATTTAGGCCTGGAGTAGACCTGGACACATAGGCTTACATTTATAATGCCAAAGTTGCTAATAATATTATGAATACAAAAGGCACTTAGGGACGCACCCGAGCGTAGATAGTGTCACTACTTTAAATTATTTCTAATTTTCAGCCAATTTTGCCATACAGAACCTATCGATCATCTCGATTGGGGATCCACAGGGCTCGAAATATGCCGCTAGCTCTTGGACTAGGATTTTTAAATTGTTTGAGAAATCTGTCAGAGTCGCTATGTTTAATGCATTGTTCCACTTAAGTATCAACACTGAAAAGAAAATTAAAACTTTAAATTACTTTATTAATAAAAATATTTATTTTTATATAAATGCAATTAATTTTTAATTGTGGACTATGGCCAGATTCCCCTCGTATTGAAGGGAGGCCCGTCCCCTACAATGGGACGTTAAAAAAAGGGCTGAATACATACATACAATTAATTAATTTATTATATGTTAAGAGTCAAATAAATGTCTAGGTAAATACGTTAAATAAAACAAGTTTTAGTGTTTAGACGCTAAAAGAACTTAGAGCTTTTTATTAAAAATATTTTCTTTACTACTAATTTATTTTAATTTTTTAGTTTTTTTCTATATTCGTATTCTTCTCAGTAAACCCTTTAATTTGATAGTCGTATAACCAAAGTGCATAAAAAAAACATGTACTTAATTTAGCAAAAAAAAATCTACTCTAATTATGTTTCTTATTTGTGGAAACTTAATTGGTAAATTGTGTATTTTTTATTTTAAGTTGTATGCTCTGTAATACTGTTTGTTTCCCTAAAATAAATAAAACTAAAATAAATAAAAAAGTCCACCATCTTCGGGAGTCCGCCATATTGGATTTAGAATGACGTCACTTAGCTGATTGTCATCCAAACTACACGTGTACCTATGCAAAATTTCAGCTCAACCGGTTAAGGATAACTGGTCTAAAATTGAGTTGCAAGATTTGTCCCACACGTACATATTAACAGAGCAAGTTAAAAATAAAAAAAAGCTTTATTAAATAAAACTATCTTTTCGGATTATTTCGCGGATTTATTTTGATTTTTGGTTCCCGACATTTCGAATGCTTTACAGCATCCATGGTCACGGGAGAGACTGAGGTGTTATATGTCTTGAATGTATAGTTGTTACAGACAGCCTACCCACAATTAACAAAATGAAAAATGCACCAATTACATTACAATATTTTTAACTTTAAAACATTTTTATAATTTTAATTATAATTGAATATGGAAAATTATTTATTTATTAGGTATCTATGGGTCAATGCATTGGAGATGCTCTTCACGATAGCGGTATATACACATATTAGCGACTCACCCTTGCTTCGCTCGGGCTCGTCCCTGGCTTACTTCCCCATACAAACTTTCATCCCCAATTCCACCCCTTAAGGGATGATTATCGGGATAAAAAGTATCCTATGTCCTTCCCAAGGTATCAAACTATCTTCTTTTATCGGTTCAGTAGATCCAGAGATTACCACCCACAACGTCACAAACTCACAAACTTTACCTCTTTATAATATTAGTATAGGTTGCCTAATAGGTAAAACCACAACATAAGTGTAAGCGACTCACCAACTACAAATATGTACGAAAATACCCAAATCCAAACCATGGACGGCAATTTTAATCTATTTTTGCTAACTGTATTCACCCCATTACTTTTGATTATTTAAAATAATTGACAGTGTCATAACCTTGGAATATTTTTCGTCTAATCAAAAATTCTTAAATGTACATACGAGTATATAAACTTTTTGAAAATTGTACTAAAAAATAAATAATATTCATTTATTTATACTAGTGGCCTAAATTCTAATAATTATTGAGGGAAACATATTATATGAATAGAATTTACCTACATATACCTATATAAAAACTATCTGTTTCCAAAACTGTTATTTATTGATAACACTCAAACTCGTCAATAGCTAGTTATAGTTACACCTCGTCCATCCATTCTAGGTTAAGATTTACAAAGAATAAGAGAGACGCATACTCAGCATCTGGTCGGCGCCGGGACCACCCGCCGTCCGCCGGAAGAGAATGTATTCAGATATTAAAGGATCCTAAAATCGGCTACATGTCGCTCATTTAGTTTTTTTTTTCTTAATTTAATTTTAAGTTAGTACAAATAGTTTTCGAAACGCTCTGAAACCAAAAGTAGCTACTAAACAAAAACAATAAATATATATTATTATATAATAATATATATATATATATATATATATATATATATATATAATAATATAATACTTTCTTAGATTTACGACTATTTGACATTTTAAATAAAACTATCTTTTCGGATTTTCGGGAGAGTCTCTCCCGTGACCATGGATGCTGTAAAGCATTCGAAACGTCGGGAAACAAAAAATCCAAATAAATCCGCGACAAAATCCGAAAAGATAGTTTTATTTAAAACTTTCTTAGATTTTTATCTTTATTTAACTCAGATCTACATAATTGAGTTATAGACAGCCTACCCACAAAATAACAAAATGAGTTAAAAAAATAAAAAATGGCACCAAAGTAGGTACCTTACAATATTTGTTAATTTTAATTTTAAATATTTTTATAATTTTAATACATTAATAGGAATTTTAGGAATCTATGGACGCGCATGAATAAATAATAATACACACACTATATTGATATTAATTTATTAATGGTTTTATACAACACCAAGTATACATGAAGTATGTTCAAAGTGAAATATATGAGATATATTAAACTGGAAAACCTTATATTACATTTGACATAGAAAAAAATCATCAAGAAAGACAATATTTGATGAGAATTTTCTATTAAACTACGCCACCATATTATTTCAGCTAATATATAAAAATCTCGTGTTCGGTGTTTGTGGTCGTACTCCTCCGAAACGGCTTGACCGATTTTAATGACTGTTTTTTGTATATTTAGTAGGTATGAGAACAGGTCGTAAAGTATTTTTCACCCTCCAACCTCCACCCCCTATTTTTTAATCGCAATTTTAATATTTTTGTATGAACAATATTATATACATACATAACGACGAACCCTAGCGAAGACAGGGTGAGTCGCTGTATAACATAAAGCCAAAGAGTTTATATTTTGTTCTGCTAGTACATAAATAATTATGACATTGCATTGATTAATAATGTGATATCATTTTTGTATTATAACTAAATTAAATTAAATATTTTAAAAACTGACCATCTTGGACCGATTCTTATCAAACATAGCTAAGAACCCTCCCGAAAAATTCAACTTTCAAACAAAAAAAAATCAAAATCGGTTCATCCGTTCGGGAGCTACGATGCCACAGACAGACACACACACAGACACGTCTAATAGCAATGTTATTTTAAATGAAAAACAAGATGGCGGAATGTCAAAGCTATCTTTAACTGACTTCAAAAAGAAGAGGTGCATGTTTCTTAATGTATTTCGTATGTATGTAACGATTGTAATACCTCCTTTACTTTTAAAGAGTTTTTGAAGTCAGTGTACCTTTTTAAATTAAAAAGTAATAATTATTTACACATCACTAACTACAGATAATAAATAGAATAAATAAACAGTCAAATCTTATAATATTTTATTTCTATCCTACATAATGTAACTAAGCTTCATCGATCAAAAAAAGTACTAGATACACAATCATCGACAAAAAATGTCCTCACCGAATGAGCACCTATTGAACATTTGAGCGCGCTTTTAACTATTTTTTTGTGAAAACAACTTTAAATATTGCATTTAAAGTTCAATTTACATTGTTGTATATTTATATCAACTAGAACAATTATCTAAACACAATTGGTGACAGTTTTAAGGGAACTTTTGCATGGGATTGTGGATCTAGTGCTTTTTTGATCGATGCTAAGCTTGGAGTAAATGCTAAACAGTTATATATATAAATGCAGTGCTTCAGTTATTTTTATTTAAACGTATTCAAAGACATTATAGTTTATGATAAGTAATAAATAGGTAAGTCGATGTTTTCGTTCAATTTCATTCCCTAACTCGCCGATTTGGCGGCCATTTTGTTATACGCCGCCATTTTGATTACATTTGTACTGACACACGTTAATTCGAGATAGGTATATTCAACTGATAGTTTATTTTTAATCTGTTCCATTCCCTTTTAGTACAAAAACTAAATACTTCTTTTTAAAAAAATTAATTTATGTGTTATTTATCGTATATATTGTCTTATTTAATTTCAGTCAAGTTATTGATTCAATTAATCGATTTTTTATGTAACGTACACACCTAAAGAAATAAAAGTAACAAAATGGCTTCATATTGTAAATACTTTAGTACTGCAAGTTGACATTTTCAAGCAGATAAGTCTACAGAGTTGAAAAATGGAAGACAATTTATATTGGTCTCTACATGTTAAAGGTTGGCACAAATTTAAAGGATATTACGTCCAAAATGTATGGAAATGGACTATAATTAATACTTATCGGTATAAATAGTTCTTGGGTTCCTCTGCGATGGGATCTGAGCATGTTCCCAAGTGCTTAAGCTGGACGAGGCTTCTGGAATATATTAAGCTGAATTTAGTATTTTATATGTTAAATTAGTATTTTATATATATAACTAGCGAGTCAACCTTGCTCCGCTCGGGTTCGTCCCTACGTTTTCAGAACGATCTCTCAGAGATGAGATATTTTCCCGCAGCAAAAAGTATCCTATATGTTAAACCGGATAACCAGCTATCATCATACCAAATTTCATCAACATTTGTCCTGTGGTTTTCTCGTGACACGTTCCCAGACAGACAGACAGACAAAGATTCTAAAAACTATAAATTCGGCTTTTGTATCGATAATAATCTATTTCAATAAGATTTTCCAAAAAAATGTTTAATGTACAGATTCGACTTAGTTACAATTTTATTATATGTATAGATTATATAGCATAATTGTTTAGAATATATTAAAAGCTCCCCGTACGCTGAGATTGTGATTGTACGGGTTAATCTCAGTACTACAGTACCTACGGATTTATATATTCACGCACATATTACAGAGTATGTAAAGCCGTCGGTCTTTTACTTTTATTACATATATTGAATTCTCGTCCCGCCGGGATTCGAAAACAAAAGATATATAGTATACTTGTGCATTATGTTTCATGCGTAATTGATAGTGAGAATGGCCGCCGCCCGTGTCCGAAAAGAGGACATCTTACTAAATTATTATAAACGTATATATACAATTATAAATGTGGATGTTTGGATGGTGTTTGTTACTCAATCACACCAGAACGGCTGAACGGATCTGGATGAAATTTTTTAACCCGGAAAAATGTACGGTTTCTATGGAATAGATTTGTTAGAAATAATAACATTATCGAATTACATTACGGGTTATATCTAATGTATGTATCTAATTATCCTACAGGCAGTGGTAGCCTAGTGGTAACGCACTCGTTTTTTTCCCAAAGCGAGTGAAGCGAGTTCAAATCCCGAGTCTCGCACCTCTGATATTTTCATGTGCGAATCATTTCTAACATAATTACCACTTGTTTTAACGGCGAAGGAAACCTGCATGTCTGAGAGAATCTAGCAAGTTTTCAAACGACATGCTGAGTCCGCTCGCACTTGTCCAGCGTGGTAGACTATGGTACTGGTACTGATACCCCTCGTACTGAAGGGAGGGTCACGCCCAGCAGTGGGACGTTAAAAAGGGCTAAATACAATGACCCCACTGACCTGGAGCGACAGTTCTCCATGTCGAGGAAGCATCGGTTGGAGTATGTCTTCCCGTCGGAGCCGCAGACGGGGTCGTACTCGGGCGAGCACACGCGCGCGCACCCCGCGTACTGGAAGCGCGACAGGCAGCGCTTCAGGGGCACCACGTAGATGTGTTTGCTGCGGGGGAGATAGATTATTTATTGATTTTTTATTTTTATATCGTGTTAAATATATAATAAAATATTATATGTATTAATGATGAGAAAAAAAGAAAAAAGGATATGATGGGACATTAATACACAGCACCATGTAGTTCCATATTAAGCTATGTGTTATGAATACCATATAGTTGATACATTACACATATATAAAATATAAACACTCATGATTGGAGTACAAAAATTCATGCCAATCACACAAACGCCTCCAGCCTGATTGATATCCGCGATCTGGTACAATAAGAAACACTAGAAGCTGAGCTAAGCATGTCCCCAAAATACATAGATAAATACAAACAAAAAGCCAGTGACCAACCCGCAGTTCTCCTTCTTCATGAGGCACTCGTTGCGGTAGAAGCGGTTGTCGGAGCCGCAGACGAAGGCGGGCGTGTCGGGGCAGCGGCCGCGGCACAGCGCCGTGGTGCGGCAGTGCGGCGCCGCCACCGCCACCACGTGCTGCCCGCACGACTGCCGGCGCAGCTCGCACTCCGACCTGGCGTACGCATACACACATACATACACGCTATCTATAGGGATTGAGACTCAGAATCGGTTTAAAAAAGGACGATTTATTTCGGTAATGTACCTAATGGTTAATTCGTCGCTCGTTCTTTAACCGGTTAATGGATACAAACGGTTTAGTAAACCGAAATAATAATATTTAACGGCTATTCTTGGAGAAAGGTTAAATTTCAGTTTTGATACCGAAATAAATCGGTTAATTCAGTCATTAGTATGAACCGTACATGTATCTTCCTAGTAAGCCATTCACCATTAGCAAAGACGCACCATATATAAACACACAAAAATTGATTTTAACCGGTTAATTTTAATTATGAAAGTTAAATTTGACATAAACCATTCTCCCGGATTTAACCGGTTAGAAAATATAACTAAAACCTTAAATCGAAATGCCTTTCGGTTTTGGGTCAATGACCAAAACCGGTTAAAAATTCAACAGGTCTCCAAGCCCTGACAACATTCATAAATTACGTGAACTATTTTCCTCATCATTGGTTCTCTTGGTGAGATTTAATGAGATTTGGCGAAACCTTCATCTCCCTCACGTGAGATTTCCGCTGGAGTTGTTAACAATAATACTCTCAAGTACTCTCGAAATAAATGTTTATTATTTATTTTTAATACATATATATTGTTATTATTACATAATATTATATTCTTTTAAAATTGACGTGAGATTTTCAATTATGACCCTCAGTTAAAATGAGACTTAGTGAGATTTTACTAAAAGATTACAAAAGAAAATTTACATTTCTTATATCACGTAGGTATATATCTGATTACATTTGAATTCTTAACTTATCATGAATACTTAACTTATCAATAGATGGCGCTGGCTGTTAAAATAAGGGAAAAATTTCGCGAGAAAACCCACGGCTTATAACTATTTCAACTTACTTGTAAACATTCCCATCAGAACCACACACAGGCTCTTCTACAGAATTATCGCAGCTTTCAGGACAATCTGTTTCCATCCGCGGTAACAAAGTGCAGTTACCGAAGTGCGCTAGTTGGACGCCTTTGCTGTAATTTATATGGGTTTTTTTAAATGAAGAGATTAAATGAGAGTTCTTATTATATATTTTTTTATTTATATTACTTTATAATATATGTATATATGTTTAAATAAAACTATCATAAAGGGTTTTTTTATATAATTTTGATTTTTTTGGTTCTGACTAACGCTTTACAGCAATCATGGTCATGGAAGAGATTAAGGTTTTAGACGTATCAAAGGGCATTATATATTATGTAGTTGTTACAGTTAACCACAAAAATACAAAATGGTTTCAAAAAATACAAAATGGACACCATAATTTTACAATATTTGTAAATTTAAATCTAATTTTTTTATATTTTTAAAATAGCAATATTAAAATTAAAATGATAGTTTTTTTTAAATGTCAAATATTCACGTATAACTAAGAAAGTACATATTATTATGATGTATACATATTTTTATGATGTAGAGATACCATTACCATGTTTTTCACAAGTGTCAAAAAATTGGAAACTTATAAAACTAAACACGCTTTAAGACTTATACGTATACATATTAAGTGCTATAATAACACAAACACATATGTATATCATACAAAAAATCGGTATTTACTATACACATACATACACACGCACGCACGCATACAAACAAACAAGCGAGCACACTCACAGGCAAGTGGCGACCTTCAGCAGGCAGGGGTTGTCGTAGACGTTGGCGTCGGTGCCGCACACCGGGTCGCTTTCCGCCGGACACTTCACTTTCATACACTTCGATATTTTCGCTTTGCACTTCTCCATGTCCACTTTCTTCACTAACTTCCTGTTGCTTACCCTTTAATTGAGGAAGGTTTTGTTATTATTTGTTTATTTTAAATTATTTATAATAATAATAAATAAATGGATGCCCCCAGCGGGACTCGAACCCGCGACTGCTGACATAGCAAGGGTCACTACAAGGTGAGCCAAATGTGTCGTCAACGTATTGTTTTAAAGTATTTTTATTATATAAGTAAAAAATAAAAATGTAATACGAAGCATGATATGAATGTAAGGATTTTACTCATAATAAGGATGAGTTTTAAAAGTACATGTGTATTTTTCTTTCCTAACAGTGACTCTAACAGAAACTAACACAAATCAAAGTTTAAGAAGCAGATCATACTAATTATTATAATAAATCATATTCAGAATTCCAAGAATCATATCAATTTCGAGGCAAAGGGCTGTTCATATTTTTGATTATTCCTTTAAATTAAAAACTGTTATCCCGCCTCTCGAAAGAGAACAAAATTTATTTTTTAATAGTTTTATATTAAGCCGAAATCTGACAAAAGGTAACGTCTTACCCACAATTCAGCATCTTCATCTCACATTCGTTTCTATAAATATTCTCGTCGGAGCCACAAACAAGTTTTTCCTTCTGCCCGGAACACTCAGTAGGGCAAGGGTCTCCTCCCGAAGTCCTTTCTTGAGACACACAAAACGCCATCGGTACTTCGAATACATGTTTGCTGAAAATATAAACGTTTAAAGTTTAACAATAATTTACATATTTGAACGAGTGAATGAGTTTATTGACTTAGCACCTTTTTTAACGTTACAAAATGCATTTACACATATCACCTGTATACATATAGGTGGTTATATAGAGCTCATCGGCTAGAAAAACCAGTAGTAGAGTAATAGTACCCACTAAACCCAACGGAACCTCCCCCGTCTCAATGGGGCGTCGCAGGATCGCTTATGCACTCACAATAATTATTATAATGATGACTTCAATGAATGACTCACAATATGATATGTATATGATGTATAATACATTATATATATATATATATATATATATATATATATATATATATATATATATATATATATGTCCGGAATTGAGTAGTGACTAGTGTCTCTATCGTAAGAAAAACAACAAAAAATAAAAACGAAACCACAAAATATTTTTTTAATTAAAAATGTTAAAAATTCACTTAAAGCCCTAAAAATAGAAATATTAACGGAATTGAACTCTTTTTCCAAGTCAGTCAAGTGCTACTTACCCACAGTTAGTAGCTTTCATCCTACAAGCGTTAGCATATAGCTTCCCATCAGAGCCGCAGGTCGGCCTCGACGCTCTCCAGCACGACTCACGGCAATGCCGAGTGGTTTGACAATGCTTTTTGTTGGTCCTGACCACACCTTGTCTGAAATAGAATAGTCTAGAATATATTCAGCCCTTTATAACGTCCCACTGCTGAGCTTCAATGTGAGGGATCAGACCACCAAGCTGCCCAAGTGCGAGTTGGTGGACTTCACGTATACTTCGAAAACTTACTAGGTTCTCTTAGATACGATGATTTCTCCTAGCCGATTTCGGCCACGGTGGCCAATATCATTGAGACTAGCCAACTGCGCAGGAGATATTATACTGCACAAGTGTACGCGCAGACAAAAGTGCACTCTCTATTCCTGTCACTCTCATACTCCGGTGGGACGACTACTCGACACGACCAGGGAGAGTTAAGGCGCAGGACCGACGGCTTTACGTACTCCCCGAGGCACGGGGGTGAAACACCGCCAACTTCCCAACTCCGGGCTGTTACTGAGACTTACTATACAGAAAGACTCAATAACTAAACTTGGCCTGAACCGGGACTCGAACCCAGGACCTCCGAGTGTGCAACCGTACATGCTAGCCACTACACCACCGAGGTAGTTAATCTCTCAGATATACACAGGTAACCTTATAATATTTTACTTCACCGTAAGGCAAGTGGTAATTATGTTGAAAAGATTCTTACATGGGAATGTCAAAAGTGCTAGATCCGTATTTAGCTTGCTTTACTAGGTTTACCAAATAAACGTGTTATCACCAGGTTTAATCTGCCTTTTTACTTTACATTGATTATAACTTAACGATAGAAGATATTGGGTTCCAATTCAATTCAGTTATTTTATTATTTTACAATGGACATAAAATGGAGTCCTTACTATAAAATAGGTTTACAAAACGTCTAATTATATGTATTTGATTATTAGATGTTCGTTTCTCTGGCGTCTTTTCCATTCTATGTGAAATTGACGACGTAATCAATGTTCATTGGCAAGTTTACAAGAAACTAAAATTAAATTGAAGAATTTCGTCCAAGTAGCCCTGAATATTTACCTATTGATTTTATATACTGAAATGCTTAGCTGGAGGAGAAAATAAATATTAGACTAAAAGAATTTCTAGTTTAAATTACCTACTTAATAATATATTAGTTATTTCAATTACATACGAGTCTATATACTCGTATGTCTAATTAGCTTAGATTTACCATGAAAATGGAGATCGTGTACCTAACATAGGAAAAGATTATATGATAGCAAATTCATAAGAAAACTAAATATAAGTTATCTGGACATGAGTAAATAGCCCTGCAAAGAGAAAGCTTCATTTAGCATTAGTATTATCTCGTGAGCGTGACGCGCTCTGCGTGACCGTGTCAACAGCTACAGCTGGAAAAATTCCAGTTTTGTCAACAGTCAACTGTTAGCTGTCAACACGCGATTGTATGAAGTTTTGTCTCTATATGGATACTTGCTGATGTAGTCTAAGCCAATGACGTCCATATTTTTGAAATAACACCAACTTACCCACAAGTCAGCAACTTCATTTGACAGGTACTTTTGTATACGTTTCCATCAGATCCACAGATTGGTCCATCTAGTGGGGCCTGGGAACAGTCGACGGGACAATTCTCTCTATGCGCACTGATGTTGTTACAGGCTCCCAAGTGAGAAAGACCTATGCCCACTCTGAAATTGATTAAAATGGTACCATGTTACTTCCCAATATTATGTATTCAGCCCTTTTTAAAGTCCTATTGCTGGGTACGGGCTTCCTTTCAATATGAGGGGGATCAGGCCATAGTCCACCACGCTGGCCACGTGTGGGTTGGCAGACCAATATTATAATAATTGACTAATAATATATCATCATCATGTTCAAGCGTGACTCAGAAAACATTCAAAAATAAACTTTCTTTAATCTGTTTTAGATGTTATTACTACTGGTAAAGAAATGCAAAAAAAGAAAAGAATTATTTATTTAAAAAATAAAAAAATATTTAAAGTTTATTTATATTTCGTTTTTTTATTATTTTTAAATTAAATAATTGATTAACAATTTTCAGTTCCCAGGAGTAGCACTGTTTTTTTTTCTTATATATTTTTTATTATAGATTAAATAATAATCTATACATATAATAAAATTAAAACTGATCGCTGTTTGTACACGGAAGATACTTGAGAAAAATATTGGGGGTCTTTATTAACGCATAGAACCCAAAACAATAATTTATAGAATTTTTGTGTCTGTCTCTGCATTTGTGCGTTCTAATCTCAGAAACAGCTTAACCGATTTGGGTGCGGTTTTCGCTAATGTCTTATGGTAAGCTTCGGTTAAATAAAAAGTTATATCAATTTAAAGAATCACCTAGGGGCGAACCTATGTCCTTCCCAGGGTCTCAAACTATCTTCTTACCAAATTTCATCAAAATCGGTTCAGAAGATCCAGAGATTACCCCCTACAACGTCACAAGCTCACAATTCACTAACTTTACCTCTTTATAATATTAGTATTGATTTCTTATTGTAAATTACTGAACGTGTATTATAAACGCGAAAGTTTATGAGGATCTTTCTATGTACGTTTATTATTCTTTCACGCAAAGTGTAGTGTGAAAGTGTGTTTGTTTGTTTGACGAAGAGTGACAAAGAGTGACGGATGGCTTGGCGTGATTTTTTGTGTGGAGATAGTAGAAGGGCTGGAGAATAGAGAGTAGCTACTTTTTTTAAAGCGGCAGATTATCTCATTCCCACGGGAAAACACGTTATAATACAACCCAAAAAATTATATATGGTCATAATTAGTTGAAACTTGGTATTAATGCTCTTCAATACAATTAAATAGGTATATACGTGTTTTAATATTTTTCAAAAGTCTGTATAAAACCTATCTTTATAGAGTTTTGTTTTTGTAGTTTTAGCGCGAGTAAACCCGCGGGTTCTGCTAGTAGATTATAACTGACCTGCATATTTCAACTTGCAGCATGCATCTATTGAGATAAGTGCGGCCGTTAGTACCGCAGACGGGGTCCCGTTCGGCGGTGCAACGATGCTCACATTTAGAGCCTTGGGCACGTGAGCAAGAACCTTGGTCTGGTGCTAGTTTTACACCTGGAAATATATTAAAAAACGATATTTAAAAAAAAGGTTTTATTGCACTTTAAGGGCGGAATTGAATTTTCGGTGTGTCTATCTGAAATATATATGATTCCTTCGATTATTGTTGGTGTGTAAAATACTACTTTTTCTATAAAATACATTGAAATATAAAAGAAAAGTTTTCAGCTCTGAGGTTAAGGTTTTTTTTTGCATATAAATCGCCTGCACCTAAAATCTCTTATTTTACATAAGAAAACAAAAAAAATTGGTACATATTCGTACCAACCGACAATAATTGGACGAATTATATATATTTTTATATATTCCATTATATCGGTAGAAAACAGCCTTATTTTTTTAAATATTAAACAGAAACACTCTATCATCATATCAGTGTATTAAATATGTATATATTAAAAGAGTCAAAGCGTGAGGCAAAACTTCAATCGTGGTGGCCAATTCGAATGCCAGCGTGAATTCTGGATTCGTGAGGATCTGCAGCCGATCATGATGGCCAATAGACCAACTAGTTATTTTATTATCATGAATAGCAAAGACAAAACAATTCAGCACCTTTTTATTCTCTGTTTGTTAACCGATTTTATTTTCTTTTCGTTCAGTGGTTGTTGACGAGCTGTCGTGTTGTCAATAAAAAAATGTAGAAACGGATAGTTTTTTATAAAGTTGCGCAAATTCTATTTATATATGTTTTAATAATATTCGCAATAATGATTATGGTTGAATTTCGAGAACTGGACAAATACTAGGTTTAATAATTAGATATCGATTATTGAAGATAGCGCGTACCTACATACTACATACATAAACATAGAAAAATAAAGTTTAATCAGGTATCCCCCTTTTTTAAAGTCGGTATACAATATAAATGTTATGAAAAAAGTAAAGAAACTTGATAATTTAAATACTCAAAGTATCATAATTTAATATACGGCTTATAGCTTTAAGTTCGGTGTAGACTGAAGCCAGACAGCAATTATGTGGACGATCGATTCCTATGGGATTCGAACCTGCCATCAACTGCTCGTTAAGTCATGCCACCAAGATGTAATTACTAACTTAAAATCGTACTTGAATTCATTAAGCATTTTCTCGCGGCGTTGCCTGCATAATTGGATTGCGAAATATTCTCCGTACTCAAATATTCATATGTATTAATTTTCATGGCGATCGATTAAATGCTGTATGGTAATAAAAACCTTTATCATTTTAAATGAAACTATCTTTTCGCATTTTTTCGCAGTTTTATTTTACAGTTTTAGTATTTGCAAACTTGTCAAGGGAGAGACAAAATCTGAAAAGATTAGTTAGATTATATGATTCATTTAAAATGTCAAATATTCACGTACATTAATGCCCGATTTCACCAACGTCACCTAAGTTTAAGGGATCCCCTAAACATGGTTAGGGGGCTGTTAGGGGACAGTTTCTGTTTCACCGATAGTTAGGGGACACCTAAATATTTAAAGGCTCCCTAAATTTAGGTGCTCGAAATATGGGCTTAAAGACGATCGTAAAACGAAATTTAATTTAGGGGCTAGTTTAGCGGAATTTTAAGCTAGGGATATAGGATCGTAGGTGGTAGCTTATGGGTTGTTGGTGAAATCGGGAATAAATCTCTTAAAATTATTAGGTGTCTTAATGGTGTCAACATATTTTTATATTTTCAAAGCAATCTATAAAGAACTTTCGGAGATTTGCATTTTGTTGTTTTATTTCTGCATTATCATTGGATGTACAGAATCCTAATAATAGAAATGTCTCGTTGTAATGTTTATTGTAACTTTTAAAAAAAGTGCACATAAATACCTTTTCAATTAAAAAAGTACACCACGTTTTTTTTTATTTACGAGTATATAAGATCATTCTTGGAGTATAAAAAAGTGACATTAATTCACAAATGGTGAAAATATCGCGTAACAAACACTCAGAAAACAAACAGCCGAGTTGAAGGAAATGGCGTATTGTGTACCTACACAATACCTCCTTTTCTTTGAAGGCGGTCAACTAAGCAGTTCTACAACTTCAATTTACCATACAATTAAATACCACATTGTTAGAGCTTCGATAGCGGTCTATGGATACGCCTCTTCAGCTATCTAACAGTACTTAGCCTTGGAGTACATCACCTGATAGCATCGACTCGTGCATTAGAATACGTTATCATATTAAATGTTATTTTCATCTGTGTTAAGTGTTTAAAATATTTTGTGGCGATTATTAATATGAAATATTAAGCGGGTTCCAATACCAAGTCTCGCACCATTGGTTTTATACGTAATTTTTTTGGTTAAAATATACTTATAATAATTATTAAAATTTCACTTATTTAAGAACAGTGATAAGTTTAAGTTACGCTTTAAGCCTCTATTGTAATGCGACTGAAAAGAAAACGATCAAGTAAATATATGATTTTGCTCTAAAATATTGAAAGGCGCAATTAATATGGATTATAATATCGAAACTAAGCGATATATGTTTCAGTCCAAAGGTACTATTCCGATTTGGCTCAGTTTGTAGTAACCCTACTTGCTGTGCGTGCGGTCGTGGATTCGAGTCCCGCTGGGGGCATTTGTGTAATGTCAGTAGGTATGTTTTTAAGGAAGCTCGCGCCGGCTTGGATGGCATTTCTGCTGAGAAGATACGGCGAGAAACTCAACAGTTGCTCTTTTTTAAAAACTATATTTGTGTACCATATTGCAATATAATAATTATTTACTTATACTTAATTGACCTACCTTTTCCACATGTCTTTTTTCTCATTTCACAGAGTGAAGGGTAGATGTAGCCATCTGAACCACAAACAGGTTCTCCTGCTAACATCGGTCCGCAGATACGAGGGCAGGATGCATCTCTTGCAGCGTCACACCACGATAGAGCTGAAAGTAAAAGTGATAATAATTAATATAGAGAACAGTCAAAATTATAAATTTGGAGGGGAATTGAAAAAGAAAAACGTTTTTAAGGAAAATGTGTATTATATAGGTATAATGCTTTGTGTGTTTGATTATGTTTAAGCAAATTGTTCGAAGAAAAACGTACAATAATTATAATAATTGTATAAGTTGAGATTAATAATTATAAATTTGTTGGAAAAGTGTTAAAAGATCTTTTTCTGTACGAAAATGACAAAATCTTATATGGATACATATGTATAATGTATGTTACGGATGCCGATGGATTTGATATTACGTTATCGCGATTCTCGTCCGCCATGGTCAGTGTGCTCGTGCGGCACAGTCGAGTGTTCACAATAAAGTGAGTTCACTCGCACTACTGACTCACGTCATAAATTATTAGCTGTCAAACGCTATTGTCATGTACCGTCATTCAACTACCCTCAGAATCGTGTATAAAATATCAAACATGGCAACACAAGTATTTTTTTATTAATTATTCTCTAACACGGCCATACTGACAGGAGGCGCGCTCTCGCGGCTCCATAATTATTATTTTAATGAACCAATAACGAGAGTTAAAGATACGACAATAGCAACAATGTATAAACTCAAAATGTTATATCACTGTATAAAATCTTATCAAAAACTATAGGCCTCGAATATCTCTCGAGTACCACCAGCGTGAAGCGTTCCAGCCTTCCAACGCCCTCGAAACTTCAGCGTGAAGCGTCACAGCATTCCAACGTCTTTAGAACCTCAGCGTGAAGCGTCACGGTCTTCCAACGCTCTTAAAACATTAGCGTGAAGCGTTACAGCATTCCAACGCTCTCAAAACCCTGCGCGAAGCGTCACAGCGTTCCAACGCATTAAAATGTTAACGTGAAGCGTCATAGCCTTCCAACGTTTTATGAACAGAAACTCATATAACTTGATTTACTTAAGAGCACTATATTGATTATAAACTTGAAAAATTAACTATCAAAATATAACTAAGTATATAACACTACAATAATTTCTTACCTCATAACTAAAAAATATCAATTTAACATAATGGAATCAACGTGGATTTCAATGGTAACATTTCCTTATAAATTATAACTTAAAATTTAACAAAAATATTTTACGAACAATATTATTGCATTGATTATAAATAGATTTAAGAAACAAAACAAAGTACAATTGTGACTAATTCATGATACAATAAATAAATAATTAGCGGCTTAAAGTTAAACATACTAACAAATATTTCACACAATAAATAGTTTTAATTATTTTATTAATTATGGTATAAATTTCATTTAAACAATAAACTTATTTTTCATGTAAGTAACACTTCAATCTAGTTCGTCAGATACTTCAGGGAGGCAAGCGGGATATTTACGTAGCTTTTCATGACAAACATACTGAACCCGCCCGCCTACCAATGGCTCAACTTTATACCTATCATTAGCACACACTTCTATAACTTTACACGGATTTGAAAATTTAGCACTTAGTTTTTTAATTATTCGTGGATTTTTCTCGACAAGAACTAAATCTCCAACATTAAAAGCTTGAATTTTAGATTTATTTTGATCGAAACGCTTTTTATTTATTAACGCCTGTTCGTCCATCCTGCTTTTTGCATTACTTCTTATCTCTAACAGATCTAACTTATCATATTCTTGAATTAATGAGTTTATGCACGGGGGGCTTTTATTATAACCTATTAACATTTGAAGAGGACTCATACCAGTGCTTTTAGATACCGTACAATTTATTGCAAGTTGTATTTCACCTAAAACAGATTTCCAAGATTTACGTTCCGAATTTTCAGCTATAGTGAAACAATTAGTAATAACGGACATAAAACGCTCCACTTGCCCGTTGGCACGACTGGTGCCACTAGCTATCTCATGGAACTCGATCGACCATTCTTCACATAAATCTTGAAACTCTTTTCCAGTAAACGACGTACCCTGATCAGATATAATTCGCTTAGGCGAACCAAATAGTGAAACAAAAGATTTAAGTGCATTACATGCTGCTCTAGATGTCAAATCTTTGACAGCGGTTAAATAACAATATTTTGTAAAAGAGTCTACTATTACTATAACGTATTCTTTAGCTTCGCGACTACCTGTTAATTTACCCGTCGTATCAACATGTATAGTGTGAAAAGGTTCGGCAATCTTTTCTATTGGGTGTAATTCTGATTGTTTTTTACCACTAGGCACTTTATTAATTTTACAAGTTAGGCATCTGTCTACAAATGTTCGTACACATGAAGTCATATTAGGAAACCAAAAGTGTTCTCTCAATTTAGTTAGGGTTTTTTCCCACCCTAAGTGCTTAAGATCTTCGTGAAATCTATGTATAATCTGCCAACGAAAATTTTTAGGGACAATAGCACGAGAAAATGATTTTTTATCAACTTGAAAATTTTTATGCAATACATTATTCTTTATTGTGTAAGAAGACTTTAAGTTAGGGTCAATGGTATCGTTTTCGATCGATTCTATTATTTTACGAATGTCAGGGTCTAAATATTGCTCGGATACAAGCCAGTCATTATTAATTCGTACAACATTTACTTCTTTAATACTAGGCGGATTCCTACTAAGATAATCGACATGGGGTATTCTTTCACCCTTACGGTATTCAATCTCGAAATCAAAAGATTGCATGAATGCCCACCACCTATGTACGCGTGTCGATAAATCCCGCTTATGTCGAGATGCTTTAAGACTATTACAATCAGTGACTACTTTAAAATTTCTACCTAGAAGATAGTGACGAAAATGTTTAAGAGCTTTAAAAACAGCCAAAGTTTCCAATTCGTAACTATGGTATCTAGATTCTACCTCGGTAGTCCTTTGACTATAGTATCCTACGACTCTAAGTTGTGTATCGTACTTCTGAAACAGTATCGCGCCATAGCCGATCGAGCTGGCGTCGGTGTGAAGCTCGATATCCCTACTAGGATCAAATATTGTAAGTACAGGTGCAGAAGTAAGGTATTCAATGATCGACTTATGTGCTGCGGTATGTCTGTCGGTCCATTCCCATTTACAATCTTTTCTAGTCAAGTGATACAATGGGGTCATTATTGATGAAAAGTTAGGGATAAATTTTCTAAAATACCCCGCGAGTCCGTTAAATTGGCGTAATTCTTTTATATTCCTAGGAAGCGGTGCATTAACAAGAGCATCAATCTTTTTTGGATTAGGTTTAATAGTACCATTACAGACAACGTACCCTAGATACTCAATGGATTTTTTCAAAAATTTACATTTTTTCCAGTTTAACGAAAAACCGGCGTCCGTCAACGCTTGTAAAACAGATTCTAAATTTTTAAAGGACTCTTCAATCGTTAAGGACGCTATCAATACATCGTCCATGTAGACCAAGGCTATTTTATCTTTAAGACTGCCTAAAGCTTTATTTATGGCTCTTTGGTATACAGACGGTGCATTGCACAGACCAAAGGGCATTTTTAAAAATTCCCATACACCGTCAGGGGTTATGAAAGCCGTTTTCTCTATGGAATTAGATGCAGCAGACATAGGTATCTGATAAAACCCAGAGGCCATATCGAGAGAAGTATAGAACCTAGCTTGACCTAACGAATCTATTTGTTCTTCTATAAGTGGAAGGGGATAATTATCGCGTATAGTGTTCGAATTAAGTTCCCTATAATCAATGCAAAGGCGGTCTGAGCCGTCCTTCTTTTTCACGAGCAGAGCCGGACTCGAAAAAGGAGATGAGCTTTCTCTAATAATACCCTTTGATTCGGGATCCCCTATAATTTCTCTCATTGCAGTGCGCTCTGACGTTGCCAACCGATATGGATGTCGTTGTACTATCTTATCAGGATTTTTAAGTTTAATTACCATTTCGCCCGTTTTAACCGTAGTATTAGCGTTACCGGTAACAAAGCTACTTCTAAATTTTTCAATAATCGAGTTTAATTGCTTTATATGTATAGAATCACTTAAATCAGTATCTATTTTATTTTCATTATTCGATTCAATGACAGAACAGACGGCTATATTACATTTACGAGATAGACGAACCCCCTCACTGTTCATAATTAATTCTAGACCGGGTATTTTAAAGATATCACGACCCAATATGACGTCGTACGGAATGGTGTCAGAGTCTACAATGATGAAACTTGTTTCAACGTGAATATCGCACAAATTAATAAAAACAGTTAGCTTAGTAAAAGAATATGACGGTTGCGAGCCTATACCGGTTAATTTCGTAAAGACAAATTCACGTGTTCCTATCAAATGACGAGCTATGTTTTCACGTAATAATGAACACTCAGACCCACTATCAACTAAAGCATGAAACAAATAATCGTTAATTTTTATTTCAATTAATGATATATCGGAGGAAGAACAAACATTAACGGATTTCGTGCAATCTGAATCTATTTTAGAACCTTTAGTTTTATCCTCTTTTTGTTTAATAAAACATGTACGATCACTATGGCCTATTTTATTACAATGATTACAGCGAATGATTTTATCTGACATTGACTGAGGTATTTTTGGCAAATTGTTATTATCTTTAATCGGATTTTGATTTATTTTGTTAGTGTTACAGTTACGCCTCAAATGACCATATTTACCACAATTATAGCATACGCGATCGTTAGAATTCATAGATTTATTACTCGTATCATTTACTTTTCGACGTTTACATGTATTATCTACCCGCGACTCAAAAGATCGTTTTAAATTCTTAACGCGAGGGTAGGTACACAAATGCCTGTCAAGTGCAACAAAATCTAAAGGTGTATTTTTTAATAAATCTGAACGTACCTGAACATCACTTATACCGGATATAAGTACCTCGATTTTGTTTGCTTCACTCCATCCCGTCTCAAGGCGGTCGATCATAGCCAGCTTGTGAGTAGAGTACTCGATGTAAGTAGCAGCTTTCTCGCTTGTGAACTCCACCATGTCCCGGAACAGGTCGTGGAACCTCTTCGTTGACGCGAACTGTCGAGAGAGACGCTCCTTGACATCGTCCCAGGTCTTGCACACTTGATATGATTGTGATGCCCACTTCTTAGCTCGCCCGCGTAGATTGATGAAGGCAGCATTCTTTGTTTCATAATCCGTCCAGGTATTCTGTCTTCTATGATTATCGATTTCTTCACACCATTGTTGGGCTGTAAACTCGCTCTCGTCAGGATCGTACGGCGGAAGGAAGATCTCAGTGGGCTTCAATTTCTTCACTCGGGATGTAGATGGTTGAGCTTCTTTATGTTTAAAGTTGTTTAACATCGTTTGGAAGAATTCAGCCCACATGTTGGTATTTGAGGTTAACGGTTGATGAGTTGGCGGTTGAGGAACCTCAGTGTCTTGTCCATTGTAGGTATCACGGAAATACGGTCGGCCCTGAGTCCCTCCGAGGATGGGAGACCCATGATGAGAATCACAGGCGGATCCCACCGCTGCTGTTACGGATGCCGATGGATTTGATATTACGTTATCGCGATTCTCGTCCGCCATGGTCAGTGTGCTCGTGCGGCACAGTCGAGTGTTCACAATAAAGTGAGTTCACTCGCACTACTGACTCACGTCATAAATTATTAGCTGTCAAACGCTATTGTCATGTACCGTCATTCAACTACCCTCAGAATCGTGTATAAAATATCAAACATGGCAACACAAGTATTTTTTTATTAATTATTCTCTAACATGTATATACACTACCTATAGTACCTATTATTTATATTATTAGTTTTTATTTTTTCTCTTACATTCGGAGGTTACGGAGAAGAGGCTTTCTCTTCAATATTTATTCAAATCGATGCATACCCTACTCTTTATATATAGGAATATGTATTAATGTGATTTAACCGATTGCTTTCTTAATAATAATGATAAGCATGAATCATTTTATTTCTAAAAAATCTCTTCACATTTGAAGCGGAACTTACAGGTCTAGTTTTCAGGTCGGTTATTATTTACAAAAAGTAATATTATCTTTATATGTACCTAACGTTGGTTCAACAAATCATGTTGGCTTAGCAAACGTCTTAATAAGTTCTCCAAGAACTAAACATATCGTGCTAATTGTATCATGAGAGAATCGACATCGGGACCCTTTTAAGCAATGTGACACAATGAATTATGCTATATCTCTTAATACTAACTATACTACACAAAAGTTTAATTCTATTTGTATTTCTATTTATCTAAAAACTAGTTTGTTAATAAACAATTGAAAGAGTGCTTAATCTGATTATAGCCTATTTAAAATTCATTTTAAAAAGTTTAAAACTTTTTCGTTAAAAAACCAAGCTAAATTACATATGTATCTCCATATTAACTGCGTTGAAGCACGCAAAAGGCTTAAGAGACGAGATCTAAAGTGATTATACACCGGTGTACCATGCTCATGCCATTGTTCGAATAAAGCTACTAAAAAGGCGAAATACCAAAAAATACCAAATGTAGCTAAAAATATTTTACAACCCACAGTTACGACCACCAAAAAAAGAGTTATATTTTTCAACAGTAAATTATTAGAAAAACTGGAATTTAAATTTCATACTCACTCGATTCGTCCGCCACAACTTTTTAATATACCTTCAGCAACTAATAACGGTTCCGAAAACAACCCTTTACACAGAATGTGTAAAACATACAATAGTTTAAAATTTAAATGATGAATACGACATTTTTAATAATAGTTTTTTATCGTTCAAGAAAAATTAAATAAATTATAGTTCTATACATTTTCGATAATAAGGATATGCTTTCTCTCTGTTTCTTCTCCTTTACCTTTTTTTGTTTTTTTTCCACATGAAATGTAAATGTTATTTTCTTTTTGTTTTTTTAATATTTATTATGTAACTTTAAATGCACAGACTCGTACAGCTGTAATATTCACTTTTTGGTTAAGTTTGTTTACTTAATTATTATATGTTTTTATTTGAATGTTGTGTACAGAAATAATTGGACAGCAAATTTAAAATAATATTTCTAGTTTTTAATACGTAGATGTATTTTTTAATTTGTTTTTTGTTTCAGTACCTAAATAAATAAAATAAAATTGGGTACTCATTGTTCAGCTATTCTGAGGTAGTGAAACTGGGATATATAGTATACACAAATTCATATTCAAATTCAAAATATTTTATTCAGCATTAAATTATTACAGATTTTTACTGAACATCGTGAATCTACTAAAATCGTACTATCGTTTGAACAAACAGACAGACAGATAACAGTTAAACAAACAGAGACAGAGAGATACAATAGTACAAGTTTTACAAAACAATAAAACTTGTATTATTAAGGAGAGACGATGCACAGCATCTGTGAGAGGGCGCTGTATACTTCCCTTTTATTAGCCAATCACTTACGACTTCCTCTTGATATTTTCGACCAATCAACGCCTTGCTTAAAATCACGTGGTCCCAGGTGGCAGGGCGCCAAAGGCGAACGTTCTTACCTCATAGAAGTCTCTCACCAGGAGAACTTGAATGGATGCTGTGCATCGTCTCTCCTTAATAATACAAGTTTTATTGTTTTGTAAAACTTGTACTATTATTTGGGATGTGACGATGCACAGCATCTGTGAGAGACGTGTTTATAACTCCTGGTGACCACAATGACGCTATGTGAGGAAGAAAACTAAATTAGATGCACAAAGGCTGCAAGAACAAAAAAGACACATGAGTAACACCGTTTTATTATAAATCAGAATCACAATAAATCAGCAATAATATAAATGATTCTATTATACTCTACTTTTTAGCCACAATTAGCGAAATAAATCAAACTGGCTCAAAATTATTCGAAAAACTCTCTACACATTGACTTTTAGCTCTGCTTATGATTTGCTTACAATAATATTTAGCAAATGTATTTTTATTTTGCCAATTACCACGGGTAATAATTTCTTCTATTGGAAAATTGTTAACCCAGTTTAAAGAAGCTACAGCCGAACGCAAACTTCCTGGAGAAGCCGTAATGCCTGCGTCTTTCAAAACAGTTTTAATCCAGTTACCAATAACAGTACGCGACGCACTTTGCATGACACCTCTAATCGACACAAACAAGGACTCATTACATTCGGCTGTACGCCTCGTCTTGCCTAACTCAACTACTTTTCTTAACCATCTAACTGGGCATATATTCTCATTGCTATGACAAGAGAGCTTCCAACCTGATTGCCTGTATGTAGCTGTGTCTGTTTTTGACCCAAATACAGGATAAAGGATAATATGACTGTCATTGTCAAAGTAACAGTCATTAGATATTCTGAGTAAAGTAAGATCGTGAACGCGTCTACCGGATGCTAATAACAAAAGACATGCACAGCGGCGGGAAGCTTCAAACAAACTGATATTGTTCGGGGGATTCAGCTCCAGCCAGGCAAGTAGGTCACTTGGGTCCCAAATGGGTGATCTCTGTAACTTTGGACTTTGAAGAGAGATAGCTTTAAGAATATGTCGAACGAGAAAGTTAGAATTCAAATTTTCATTGTGTTTGACTTGCCCAAAAGATAAAACTACTGACTTATGCAACAATATAGTCGGATAAGCTAATCTCTCTTCAAGGTGAAGATATGCTAAGAATCTCGAGAGACTAACATCACAAGGAAAGTTGCAATCAAAACTATTATTTTTACACCATTTCATCCATCGGGACCATGCTGGTCCATAGGTTTTTAATGTTGATTCTCTCCAGCCAGCTCTAAGAAGCGATTTTTCGGCTTCTGACCAAGCTTTAGTTACCTCGCCCCAGCTGCTATCTTCCAGACGTAAAGATCCATGTTCTGAACGTGAGGTGGTGGGAGGCCGGTTATCTGATCTATTAGCACTTGGTCCAGCTTGGTTATTTTCATTGGTCTGGCCAGCGCTCGTCGACGGAGATCTGGTAGCCAATAAGCCTTCTTCCACATTGGGGCTACTAAAAGAAATGTTCCTCGAGCAGCGTTTAAGTGATGCAGAACTCGAGGTATTAAGCTTGGTGGTGGGAACACCCATGCCAGCTGGTATTGCCACTGACGACTGAATGCATTGCAAAATTGTGCTGAAGAGTCCAGACAATCTTTGGTAACATATTGCTCCACAACTCTCGTTTCCTTGCTTGCAAAGAGATCTATTTGGGGAATCCCAAACTTTCGGAATATATTGACGAGAGCGGGTCGTAAAAGATGCCATTCCGAAATCCTTTTCCCGCGGGATAAGCTGTCTGCAATATTGTTGAATTTCCCGGGAATGTACTCTGCTGTTAATAAAATTTCTTCTTTGTCTATCAAATCCAAGAGTTGATAAGTCATATGGAGCAACGCTGTTGATCGTGTTCCTCCTTCTCTTCGAACATAAGATATCACTGTTCGATTGTCCGATTGGAAATTCAAATGACGACCATGAAGCCGATTTCGAAAATGTTTTACGGCTGCTATTAAGGCAAACATCTCTTTCCGATTGGAATGCCAGTGACGTTGGGCTCGCGTCCATCCTCCTGATATGAACTGGTCGTCCAATTGTGCCCCCCACCCGTAATCCGCTGCATCTGTTGTCAAAAAATGTTGAATTAACTGACAATGCAGGCTGCTCCGAATTATTGGACTCTGCAGAGTAGTAATCCACCACCTGAGATCTCTCTTGACAACAGATGTTACTTCTACTGGTTTGCGGTTGGATGGAAGGTGCATCAGATTTCGTAAATGTATTTGAAGTTGACGGCAATGAAGACGACCTCTTGGTACAACGAAACAGGCAAAGTTTAGAGTTCCTAATATTATTTGAGCCTCCTTTAATGACATTTTCAGTCTCCGTACTGTCCTCTTCAATATCAGTAATAACTTCTGGATCTTTTTGGTTGGTAAGCTTTTGTAGTTGGCTTTGGTGTCCCAGACTAACCCTAAATATTCTATTTTTTGAACTGGCTCGATTTCGGATTTCTCGTAGTTTATTGTCCATCCTAAGTTCTCCAAAACACTTATTGCCGATCTTACATGGCTTTGAAGTTGACTTTTCGACTGACATGCGATTAGAAAATCGTCCAAGTAAACTATGACTCGCATGCCCTTGGATCGCAGGTACTGTGCTACCCAGTTCGTTAGAGCTGAGAAGACCTTGGGCGCACATGACAGCCCGAACGGGAGGCATGTCATTTGCATAATCACGTTGTCGTAAACAAGCCTCAGAAACCGCCGATGACTCCTTGTGACGTTCACATGGAAATAAGCTGAGGACAGGTCCAATTTCACCATCCAGTCTTCCCTTTGTAGGAAGTGAGGAACTTGAAAATGAGATATCAGTTTGAAGGTTTTCGGAATTATAAAACAATTCAGTCGCTTTAAATTGAATATTGGCCTTTCGGATCCATTGCTCTTTTTTGTCAAGAACATTGTAGAAAGAAAACTTGGACCCACATCCTGTGGCTTCACAACTTCTAGAACGCCTTGTTGTAATAGCTGCTTGATCTGAATTGACATTTCTGGCGTATGAGCGGTCTCGAACCGCTTCATCATTCTTATTGAAGGAAGAATGAGTGGTGGCTTGGAGGTAAATGGCAGACGCATTCCCGTAATCAATTCGAGAAGGGCTTTCGGAGCCCGAAGCATCTGCCACTGTCTGAGATACGCTCTGAGACAGCCCCCGTAAAATGTTTGGCGAATTGGTTGCGAGTCATTTATCAGGTTGCCCCTTGGTTCGTCTATTGACTTTACCTTGGGATTTCTTGCTCTTAGTGTTCTGCTTGAATGAGCTTGTGCTATGGTTTTTCCGATAACTTGACTCGCTAGCTTTTTGACGAAAGGGCTGATTTGATAAGTCTCGAAAATTGTGCTGAACTGGCTTGCTAGGCACTTTACGACTATTGACAGCCTGGCTCTTCTCAGAAGAAAACCAAGGTTGAAGCCATTTATCTGATCCACCCGTATTCTGAATATAGGACCGCAGTAGAGTTTCGTCAAATAAAAAGCTAGAACTCGGAGGAATCTTACGCAGACCCTCACGCAAATTCTTGTTTGAAATCTCACTAAGGATACGCTCCCTACGAGTTTCAATATATTCCGCCCGTTTCCCGCACACTAATTGCATAATCTCCTCACTAATTTTATGAAATTTAGATGAGGGTAGGAAACACTCAGATATTTTATCGTAAATATTTGAAGGCGACAGCGTACTGTCAGGTAAAGCTGTCCAGTCAATAAATTGCTGCAAACAATGATTGAGAACCTCTCGCTGAGAGATCAATGCGTTGCATAAAGCAGCTATTAATCTTTCAGAACTTGCTACGTAATCTTTGCCTTTAATAAATTGCCTGAGATCATCATTAATTTGTAGCTCAACGAAGCCAGGCGCGGCGTTATGGATTTTTAACACATCATTATACCGAACATCTTTCCAAGCTGTATCACCGAATCTTTGTAAAACCTCAAGCCGGTGCAAATGTTCCGGATTAGCTTTAGGTACTTTAGGTTCCTTAGAGGATGTATTGACAACACCCAAATTTAAACGGGGAATGTTATTAACGAAGCTCTCATGAACGGCCGCAGGCCGTGTTAAATTAAAATTTAAACATGACGTGCTAGGCCCCGGTGTTGGCTCTGATACGGGTAGCCTACTCGATTGACCGTCACTTATTGCCGTTACACTTTTGTTAGCAGTAACATTCGATGCACACATATTTTGCATTAAAATATTAGTCAAAATAGATACTTGATTGACAAGATTATTAATGTCTGAAGCTGACTCACCCGTTCTCCGCCTTTTTACCTCTAAATCGGATGAGTCAGATTGAGAGGAACTCGAACTTCCGCTCGAATGCAGGCGCTTTCGACCAGATGAAGGCATTTGCATGCCTACCTCCATTTCGTCAGGATTATCCTGATCAAAGCTTACGCCACTGCACTGATTATGATCACTCATCACTCACTTATTTTAACACTATTTAGATATGATAATGCTTTAAAACTAAACTCAAAGACACTTTTTCACTCTTATTTGAAATAATTTTTTCCTATTTTTCACTTTTTATCACTTATTAAGAAACGATGTTACTCGATCGGGAAATAACGACGCTATGAGGTAAGAACGTTCGCCTTTGGCGCCCTGCCACCTGGGACCACGTGATTTTAAGCAAGGCGTTGATTGGTCGAAAATATCAAGAGGAAGTCGTAAGTGATTGGCTAATAAAAGGGAAGTATACAGCGCCCTCTCACAGATGCTGTGCATCGTCACATCCCAAATAATAATAAAATTTGGCTTATATATACTTATAAATAAATTCTTCAAAAATATTTAATCTGACCTCATCAAAATTTTATTATTATATGTACATACATACATCTTAAGTATACATTATTAATATAAAATACCTTGTTATTAACATAGTAAATTAAATTATTTTATAACATGCCAGCTCGTATTTAATAACACGTGAATGTGGGACATTATAATAAAAGCTTAATAGAAACTCAAGGAATTGCTAATGTAGGTAGGTATAAGGTAATTAGAATGGCTTGGAAATCTAGAATGTAAAATATCTTATATTATTATGTTTTATTATATTTATTATGTTAAAGATGAGGTTTAATATTTTACCATACTTATTCTACTAATATTATTAAGGCAAAAGTTTGTTAGGATGGATGTATGGATTCCCCACTACCATAACCACCTTTACATCTATAGGTGGTATGCGAAAATGCATTTCCCAACATTAAAAAAATGGATTTTTATTACTAAGCAAATTTTAATTAAACTTTACAATAACATAGCTCACACGTAAATATAACGAATAGTAGTACATAAACGAATAATTAGCTATAAAAAAGCTCTAATTAGTCATTGAGAAGTTCTTACTTATCTTTTTTTTTATTGGGTGTTTTTATTAAATATTTTGGACTTAATTATTATTGATTGGAAAAAAAAAAATATTAATAGTGTTGCCATTAACGAGTACTAAAATTATAAATGTTTGTGTTTAGCAGCAAAAAAGCATATTGATTTTTTTTCTGTGTACAAAAAATCTACATAGGTATGTATCGGAATGTGATATAGATAACTTTTTTATTAGATCGACAAATGTTTCTCGGAAAAATATTAGTAAAGTTTAAACATTATTTAATAATAATAAAAGAGGTACATCGGCTTCAAAATCTCTTAAGATAATTATTTTCAAAATTTGTATGGAACTATCCATGAAGTATTGTAACTTTTCATTAAATTTTTTTTATTATGAATGGCAAATATCTCAAGAACATGACATGAGCATACATATAAAATATATATATAGCCGAATTACGAGAACTTGGAAGTCCTTCTTTGAAATTTGTCAAAAATATGAACTTATTTAATTTTATTTAATTTAAATTAATAGTATAATATAAATATAAACTCAAAACTAAATAGAAAAGTGTCTACAAAATTGCGACCAAAACTCATGTATCAAATTAAAACGCTTGTTTTAAGTCCTAACTAAAGTTAGATGGCTCGAAGCATTCCGGCGACGAGGAAACTCCATTAAGGGTTCGGTGCAAACCTAGTACAGTGGCGCTCGTATGTTTAAATTACGAAACTTTTAAAAATTAGACTTTAACTTTGCGAAAAATGCAGCTTCAGGCTACAGACAGTATTAAAGTATGTGTAACTAAATTTTTTTGGAGTTTCTTAGAGTTTTTAGATTACTTTTTATCAACGTAGGTAGCTTTTTAAATAAAACTATCTTTTTGGATTATTTCGCGGATTTATTTTGATTTTTGGTTCCCGACGTTTCGAATGCTTTACAGCGATCAGGGTCACGGGTGAGACTCAGGTTTTCATATCTACTGTTTTTATGTAATTTTTACATGATGTCATTTCTTATGGTTTAGTAATTTTAATGATTTTTAATTGATATAATATTTCTATTTAAATCACCTCTTAGAGTAAATAAAATCATAATTTTTTAATTAATGGATGTAACTTAGTGTTCCTTGACTTGAATTTTGAAAAAAAAAAACATTTTCTACTACTTAAATTGATTTTAAAGATATTGTAACATTTTATTTAAAAAAGTAATAAAATTGAGCTACTTCATAAAAAAAGGGTGCGTGTAACCTTTTTTTAACCACGCGTAAAGGAAGTAAAACTTCTTTGGCAAATATCGCAATTAAATTAAAACAAATCAATAATTAAATAAGGCATATTAGGCATATTACAATCTTATATTTAGAATATCATTTAAATAAATATAATATTATATATAATTTGTCAGACAATAACAATGGTTACCATGGCAACAAACATTTATCAGCTAACTTCATCATGTCGCTTTTTGGCTGTTTTTCGGTGTGTGCGCGCATCGTAAAAATTTTACTCTTATACTTTTCTCCAAGGCAGTGGTAGCCCAGTGGTAACGCGATCGCTTGGGAAACCGAGTGAAGCGGGTTCAAATCTCGGGTCTCGCACGTCTGATATTTTCATGTGCGAATCATTTCTAACATGATTACCACTTGCCTTACGGCGAAGGAAAACATCGAGAGGAAACCTGCATGTCTGAGAGAACTTAGCAAGTTTTCGAAAGACATGTAAAGTTCGCCAATTCGTACTTGGCCAGCGTGGTGGACTATGGTCTGATTCCCCTCGTACTGAAGGGAGGCCCGTGCCCAGCAGAGGGACGATAAAAAGGACTGAATACACACTTTTTTTCAAACGAAGTAACTTCAAAAAATTATTATGTAAAAAAAAAAAATATTATCGCGTATTACAAAAAAAAAATATTTTTAGAATAATACGTACATATTTTCGACACGATAGTACTATAACATGTTTTATCTGAATCGATAACGAGATATTCAAATATTTGTATAGTTTAAATAAATTTAAACGCGAGCTATCTAGAGACTTTATCTTTTTAACTAACACCGCGTGCCGGCATTTTGTTCTTGTTGTAAAGCATTTTTATTCATTATAGAAATAATTTAAAGAGCTTTTGTACTATATTTAGCTTATTGAAGTTAATGCAACGAAAGAAGAGTCTATAGTTAAATTTTACAATAAGAGATAATCTATACTAATATTATAAAGATGAACAGACTTTTTAATGTGTTCGCTTTGTTTGTTTAAGCAAGTCTTTCTCTAGAATTAAAATATATTGAAGTATGTTTTGACGACACGTTTGGCTCAGTTTGTAGTGACCCTACTTGCTGTTGCCAGCGGTCGCGGGTTCGAGTCCCGATGGGGGCATTCATTTGTTTGATGACGAATGTTTGTACTCCAGTCATGGTTGTTTATATTTATAATATGTATGTATATAAAGTTATATATGTGTAGTGTATCAACTATCTGGTATCCATAACACAGGCCTCGTAGCTTACCATGGAACTAGATGGTGCTGTGTGTAATGTCCCAACATATTTGTATTTATTTATTTAGATTTATGTTTGAATTTGAGAAATTGAAGTGTTTTTGAACAGTGGTATATATATATTTTACGTAGTTTATGGCAATTGATATAATATTATAATAGTTGTCACTCTAACATTGACTGATATATTAATTTCTATATATACAAAACTGCCTTGCCTTACGGTGAAGGAAAACATCGTGAGGAAACCTGCGTGTCTGAGAGAACCTAGCAAGTTTTCGCCAGCGGGTGATCCTGTGAAGTTTGATAGCGATCGGAAGTTTGAACGTGGGCGAAGCCGCGGGTACTGTTAAGTAAGTAATATATAATAAACAGGAATAATTTATTACAGTAAAAATAATAAGTACAGTAGGCACTCAAAGCAATTATTACCACGTGTAAAATTAAATTTATGGACGTGCATACATTTTTATTTAAATAATAAAAAAAGTTAAAACGAAGCGAAGCCCTTAATATAATTGGATCGTTAAATTTAAATGAACTGAGCATTTTCGTTTAGTAGCTAATTTTAAGTTTATAGAAGTTATCTATAGTTAAATATGAAACAGTCTGTTGGGCCTATTTTATTGAGCAATTTCAAAATGGAGGTACACAATTCATCGCAACTTAATATATGTAATCTATACATATAATAAAATTGTAACTAAGCCGAATCTGTACATTAAATATTTTTTGAAAAATATTATTGAAATAAACATTATTATCGATACAGAGACCGAATCTATGGTTTTTAGAATTTTTGTCTGTCGGTCTGTCTGTCTATCTGTTCCGCATCACAGATAAACCACTGGAGGGATTTTAATGAAATTTTGTATGGTGATAGCTGGTTATCCGGGTCAACATATGGGATACTTTTTATCGCGGGAAAATATCTCATTTCTGAAAACAAATACAAAAACTGCAATGTAAGAATATACTAATAGGTAAAACCTAAGAATTTGATTTTTGGTCATCTGAACGCGGGCGGAGCCGCGGGCAATGCTAGTGTACATATAAGTATGTATACAGTCCTTTTTTATCATCCCACTGCTGTGCTCGGGCCTCTTCAATATGAGGTGGATCAGGCCATAGTTCACCACGCTGGCCAAGTGCGGGTTAGCGGATTTCACATGTCTTTCGAAAACTTGCTAGGTTTTTTCAAGCATGCAGGTTTCAACACGATATTCACCGTAAAACAAGTGGTAATCATATTGGAAATGGTTCGTATTTGAGAATATTAGTGGTGTGATACCCGAGATTTGAACCCGCTTCATTCGTTTTCCTAAGCGAGTGCGTTACCGCTGGGCTACGACTGCATTTTTGTGTACATACATTTATTATTTTTTAACACTCATATAATATAGGTCTATATATGCACCTATGTGTAAGTCAAAATAAGATTAAGGAGGTTTAGAAAATTTTGGCGATCACTTTGTCATTATTCCAATTCAAATCGTCCTGCCACTAATATTAATTATTGGTTTTGATGTTATGAAAAAAAATTTAGAAAAAATTATTATGGTACGTAACATATACAAAAAAATATCTTTTCCGTAATAACTACATAATGCCGTATGAGACGTTTAAAGCCTAAGTCTCTCCTGTGACCTTGATTATTGTAAAGCATTCGAACCGACGTGTCGAGAACAGAAAATAAAAAAAAACCGCGAAAAAATCCAAACAGATTTATTTTAATATGTCAAATATTCGCGTAAATCTAAGAAAGTATTGAAATACGGTTCATTTAAAACAGTATTAAAAACCTACGAGTACTTACTTAAAACATATGTTCTATACATACATTAAATTCATCAAACATTATAATCTTTGTTGTATCTAAATTATAGAAAATTAGAGACTTACCCTCGCTTCGCTTGGGTTCGTCCCGTCCGCTAGGTTTCTCCCCATTCAAACTTCCATCCTTATTGTCACCCCTTTAAGGGATAAAACTGTCCTATATCTTTCCCAGAGTCTCAAACTATCCTCTTACCTCTAAATCGGTTCAGTAGTTTCGGAGCTTATTCGTTACAAACAAAACAAATACAAATCTTTCCCTTTATAATATAAGTGTTGATAATTCTTATAAACTGACAGACTGAGACTGAGAGATATCCATACAAATGTATCTGTATATATTGTTAAATGCACAAGCACATGCATCTTGATAGGGAAATGCTCTAATCTCTCTTTTAGTGAGAACCATATTTGTTAAGAAAAAAAATGTTTTCCTTTTAAAGTTTCCATATTAGTAAAAAATAATTAGTGGAAAACGTTGATTTAGGTAGTATTGATAAAACTATGTGTTAAAAAAATGGAATTTATCTGAAAGTGTATGATTTTTAGAGGTCATGGTTAATTTTATGTGGATATTTACGTATTTTTTTATTTTAGATTAATAAATATTCTAATATAATACAATAATAAATATATAATAAACTAACTGACCCGACAGACGTTGTCCTTTTTTAACGCTGGCAAATGCATTTAGACATACCACCTGCATACATACAGGATTCACCGGCAAAGCCTACCCACAAAAACCGAACGAACTTCCGCCGTCTTAATGGGTCGTCGCAAGATCGCTTACGTACTCAACCACGCCGCCCCGACGGCAGGTCTGCCGAAGTAGACCATAACAACCAAGGGGTTGTTCCAACAGTCCACTCTGCTATCAGAGAAGTACCAGGAGCAACCCGCATGGTTACCACCCACCGTAATTGGCCACCTCCCAATGCGTTTCTTGGTTTCGCGCCCGGCTGTATTACGGGACGCTAATGAGCCCCGCTACCACGACATGGTGAAAGCACGTTAGGTCGGGACAGACGTTGTCCTGCCCGAACGTTGGCATAATTGATGTCGACAATAAAACAAATACAATGAGATAAAACACAAGACGGTTCATCAAAATCGGTCCAGGTGTTTAAGAGTTAGTGAAATATACACGAACAGATATATATATATACGTACATATAAACCCGGACTTAGTACTAGTAATAATAACAAAAATCCTAAAACACGACTACAGCGCCATCTACCGAGTCAAGAGGGGCAAGACCCGTGGTTTGAACCTGCTTCACTTGGTTTTACAAGCGCTATCACTGCCACTCGAATACAATAAGAAAAAAAAAACAGATTTTCCGGTCACAAGCTCAATTATAAGCGATGTTGACCCACCGTGCGATTTCTATTTCACTCTCGCCTGAGAAAGTAACTCATGCATGCAAATGCGTAATATGTATGCTACGTACGATATCAAAGAAACAAAGCGAATTATAATGCTCCAATTTTTCATCTATACTTTTTAATAATATGAATCTAGTAATAATAATTCGGAGCAAATCGATGTTTTTGGGACTTTTGTTTCATATACATAAAATAATTGTAAAAAAAACTTGTTGTACGGTTAATAAATCTATCTTTTCGGATTTTTTCGCGGGTTCATTTTGATTTTTTTAATTCATTTTGTTATTTTCTGGGTGGGCTGTCTGTAACAACTATCTATCATCTAAAACCTTAGTCTCTCCCGTGACCATGATTGCTGTAAAGCCGCGAGAAAATCCTAAAATATAGTTATTTAAAATGTCAAATATTCTTGTAAATCTAAGAAAGTATTAAAGTTAATAAAATCACGTATTTATTGATTTTAAAGATATGTTACACTAGCCAATAATGCCTAGGTGCCTAATATAACAATATATAATATAACAATAAAGTAGTTAAGTAGCTTTTAGCTTTAGTGTACAGAAGTAATAATCATATATTATATACACTGTCGAATTCAAATAAGTAGACTGATTATGTGATTATCTTACCATAAAATCAATTATAATAATTTTTAAAAATGCTGAGTTAAACTACTAGGTAATTTTGCTTTGTATTTCTCAAGAGATCGTGAGCTATTTTCCATGCAATATATAATTTGTGACATTAACAAATCTTATATTAACAAAACTTCTAAATACTAGCATTAAATTGAATATTTGATTTATATTCCAGTGGTTTAATTTATTGTGATGTTATACCATTACTGGCTTAGCAATTTATATAAATAACAAATGTCCGTGCATCCTTAATAAATGGTCACGCGCCGGGCGCAGACAAGCGCTTGCGCAACTACCATTTTGAATTTCAACGAACTCGTTTTGCCCGAACAGGAATGACATGTGTTGTTCATATTCATTTGTTGGCGACAATCTAGCATGGTGGCAATATCCCGGCTTTTCCTTTTAAGTTACGGGTTCGATGCACATTTATTACTAAATAAAGTCATCAGATTTCCGATATCCAAGATTCACAGAAGTGATGCTAAAAGATATATTGTAAGAGATATATAACGAATTCCCTATTAGGTACATATTGATACTGGTGATTTCCAGAAACTGCACTTGCTTACTTTATTTATAGGGTAGTCTCGATAAATATGCTATAAAATGTAAAAAGCTTTTTTTATTCTGACTTATGGATTGAGAGACAAAAATTGACCGGTTTCGGTCAAAGCGGCCTCACTGAGACTAGCCAGGTACAGTGGAAGAAGTGTACGCACAGACACAAGTGTTCTCTCTATTCCTGTCTCCTTTCAGTTTCATATTGCTATAACCTATATGGAGGTTAAGGGGGTGAGATTCTGGAATTTGTCCAAAAAAGTCTGAACTATATTTTCGAATTACATTTTGAAAATTCATTTTTTTTAAATATAGATAGATATATAGACTATAGACTCTTGAGGAGCCTTATCGTAAAAATATTACAAATGGTTAAACATCGGCTTACTTTCGCAAAAAGGCACACTCAAAGAGATAACATTCTCTTCTTTATCAACAGATTCATGTTTATGATTTTCATGATCAAAACGAAGTACATATTTGTATTATCCATTCTAATTTTCGACAAAACCACTTACATATGAGATCGATTATATTGTAGACTAGAGAAATAAAAACATATTTATCCCACGGGAACCATACATTTTTCCGGGATAAAAAGTAGCCTATGTATTATTTTGATGTATGATTGTATTATTGTAAAGTTTCATTAAAATCCATTCAGTAGTTTTGGCGTGAAAGAGTAACAAAGATCCATACATCTATAATATATAATCCAGTCATTCATACATCCTCACAAAATTTCGCATTTATAATATTAGTAGGATATAGCGTAACAATCAAACGGATTAAAGTCATTCATTTATAACTCTCATTAGAGCTGTTTCACAGGAAATTTGGCAAATCGCATATTCTCAACTAGTTTAATGTCATGACTTATATTTGCATACGTCATGTGATTCAATTTAAGACAGACGGCGTTAGTATGTTAATGGCAATATTTTGCCTATGCAAATATAATTACTTTTATTATCAATTATGATGTTATAAAACTAATTATGATTATAAATGTAAAAAATAACAGGTTCTTCGCTTCTGTCGCGTAGCGGTAAAATATTACAACAACAAATAATTGATATATTTATAGATTATCGTGAATATTTAGCATATTAAATGAAACTCTTTTTAGATTTCGGTGTTTTCGGAGAAAATCTTTTCGGGTTATGTCGTAGTTTTTATTTGTTTTTTTTTCGACATTTCAATTTTCGAATGCTTTACTTCAAACATGGCCACTGAAGAGACAAAAATTTTTGACGTCTGCATAGTCATAGTTATTACCAGACGATGTATATCCACAAAATTATGCAATATTTATAAGAAAAGAGTAAAGTAGCACGAAATATCACGGCCATTTATTTGAAGATGATCTGTTGCTAATAAATAAATATGTAAGGACATTAACACAATACCATCTAATTCCGAGGCTTGTGATTATGGGTAACAGATATTTGATACATTACACATATATAACTTTAAATACATACATATTATAAATATAAACACCCATGACTGGGGTACAAACATTCGTGCTAATCACACTAATGAATGTCCCCAGCGGGACTCGAACCCGCGACCTCTGGCACGGCAAGTAGGGTCACTACAAACTGAGCCAAACGTCATAAGTGTAAGTAAGTATAATATTAAACAAACTTACAGAAAGACCAACACCTTTTTGTTATTATACAGATTCGATCCTATACAGATGTAGATAGCACGAAGCACGATTCTCGATTTAAACTATGTTATCAAGTAACTGCACTGTACTTAATTTATCGGTAGATTAGATCGCAAATCATTGGTCACCCAGATATCTCTTTGCGGGGGGTAACAAGGACCGTCTGGACTAAATGACTCTATATTTCTTAGATACGGTTTAGATTTTCGCTTACAGCTTTAGAATATTAATATTATTAGCATTTGCCTGTTGTTTGGATTGACTGAATAAGATTAATGTAATATTTTTGTTCAAACTATTAAATAGAGTCATTTTTACTTATGTAATAATAATAAAAAAAGTACATTAATTCACCAAAAAACTACACAAAAAGAGTTTAAAATTAATTTTCCACCCTCAAAGGTGGAACGATAGTATCATTACCATCTATAATGGTGATTTTTAATGTTAATTGTTATTTTATAAATGTGATTTAAAATTATTATATCTAATATATAAAAATATTGTGTCACGGTGTTTATGGTCGCACTCCTCCGAAACGGTTCGACCGATTTTAATGTCTTTTTGTATATTTGATAGGTATGAGAGTTGGACGTAAAATATTTTTCATCCTCCAACCCTCACTCCCCTATTGTTTAATCGCGATTCTAGTGTTCTGGTTCTGCTAGTATATATATTTATATATATATATATATTTATATATAAAGTTAGATAGGTAGTGTATCAGCTATCTGGTATCCATATTAACACAAGCCTCGTAGCTTACAATGAAACTAGATGGTGCGATGTATTAATGTCCATACATATTTATTTATTTTATTCTATTATAGATATTGTAAAATGTCACCTCCTCTAAGCTAACTAATTAGAATAACGAGGAAGAGTTAAAGTATAAATATTAACTTGCAACTTTTCAAAGTACTTATATGGTGTTTATTTTCGCACTCGACTCGAATGGAATAGACCTTTCTCTTTGTGCCGCTAATTTAACATTTACATACTCTGCCAAACAACCCAGATACATAATCGTGATTGATATTCTAAAAAAGGGGTTTGTTTGTTTGTTTGCCCTTGTTTATTATCTAAACAAATCGTTCAAGAAAAATATATAATGTTTTTCTTTACAAAACACCGAGCAATTCATCTATACATATAATAAAATTGTAACTGAGCCGAATCTGTACATTAAATATTTTTTGTAAAATCTTATTGAAATAGACATTATTATCGATACAAAGGCCGAATCTATAGTTTTTAGAATTTTTGTCTGTCGATCTGTGAACGCATCACGATAAAACCACAGGACAGATTTTGATGAAATTTGGTATGATGATAGCTGGTTATCCGGGTCAACGTATACTTACTACTTACATTTTACTGCGGGAAAATATTTAATCTCTGAGAAATCTTACTAAACGAGGGACGAACCCGATCGGAGCGAGGGTGAGTCGCTAGTCATAATATATCAGTTAATATCTAGCCGAGCGGCGTTTTCCGGAACACACATAAAAATTGCGTTTTTTTCAGAAAAGACACCTTTACAGATAAATTTAAAAACCAAAAATTCAAAATTCATAATTTAAAATATTTTATTCAGCATTAAATTATTACAATGTCTTACTGAACGTCATGAGTCTACTACCAGTTCGGAAAGAAGAAACCTCAGACCTGAGAAGAACTGGCGAAAGAAACTCAGCGGGACTAATATTATTTTTATTGACAAAATTTATCTAAATACAAAACAGCCGTTTATTGTGATAGTTTATATGTATGTTTGTTTGGAATATGAGACATCTTTGTAGGTACTTTTTGTTAAGATTCATACTGCTGAAGTTTTAAAAGTCAAATAATAGGTAAACTACAAATTGACTTTTAATAAGAGATACTCATATGGAGTATCTCTAAGTGATAGCCCAGTGGCAATGGTAGCCAAGTATAATAGTAGCAAGAAGCGGGTTCAAATCACGGGTCTCGCACCATTGATAGTTTCATGTGTGAATTATTTTCAACTTGTCTTACGGTGAAGGAAAACATCCTAAGGAAACCTGCATGTCTGAGAGAACCTACGTTAGCTCACTATTACAAGGTTCTATGTTAATTTTAATGAAGTTTAGTAATTTTTACATAGAACTTCGTTATTTTGTTATCGTAAAAAAAAAACAACATAAAACTATGTAAAATTGAATATTTTGTAGTTATAGTGCCGCTATCTAGTGGTTTGTTTTTGCAAAACTGTAGCTAATGACACATCTAGAACCCTGTAGCATTAATATCTAAAAAAATTGTAACATAAAACCCTGTAATAGTGAGCCAACGATATGAAGTCTACTAACTCGCTCTTGGTCAACTTAGTGTACTATGGTCTGATCATCCTCGTATTGAAGGGCACGTGCCCAGCAGTGGGATGGTAAAAGAGGCCGAATGAAAGACATATTATAGAGTAATTGCAATTTGTATACCCTTTCATGTACTTTACGTGGTATCTTATGTATATAATTGTTACTTGATTATTAAAATTATTTTTTAAATGTAAAAGCAATTGAAAGCTTCATTTAAGTTTAAACTAATTTAATTTTAATACTTATTTTTTTAAATTAGTTTAAAATATCCTATTATTCTTTCAATTATAATATATTGAAGAAGAAATGAGTTTAGTTACTAAGAGTTTTCTTTTTTCTCTGCCCTTATACATTTTATTTGTTTGTTTATAGAAAGTGTGAAGTAAAGTAACTGTAAAGCGAGAGTGGAAGAAACAATGACGCGTATCGAATTATCGAGACCTTGTGAATTGGGATGGGTTTTAGTGTAAGTTTATATACAGTATAGATTAGTATAGATTTCTCAGATATGTAAAAAGTATCCTATATGTTGACCCGGATAATCAGTTATCATTATAGCAAATTTGATCAAAATGTGTCCAGTGGTTTTCTCGCTATGCGCTCCCAGACAGACAGATAAGCAGATAGACAGACAGACAAAAAATCTTAAAACTATAAATTCGGCCTTTATATCGATAATAATGATTACGTATTACAATAAGATTTTCCAAAAAAATATTTAATGTACAGATTCGACTTAGAATGTTATTATATATGTATATGTACATTATACATAACATAACACTATATAATAAAATTGTATACATATAATAAAATTATAAAAAATTGAATTATTCACCCTTTTTTGACCGAATTCAAAAAGGAACAAGTGGGTGCTGGAATCGAGGGAATGCTTTATTTTTTTATTTATTTTATAAGCACACTTACAATATACATATTTAACATTAACACACAACATATTAAGAAAAATGAAAAGTAACACACACTGATATGTATGTATGCTTAATATTGCGATATAATGCTTCCAAGTGATGTTACCTACATATCTTCGCTAATTATAAACTGATTATCATAAGCTTTCTGTATGTATAAATTTCAAGGTAAAAACAGACCAGCCCTCCAACTCACAACAAATATTACATATTTTGTCGCCCTATCTGCGCGTAAACGAAGACGAAACTTTCATATTTATAATATTAAATAAAGTATGAATACTTTAAAGGCTGGGCGTGGGGTTCAGTACCCAAGTTTTCATTTAGGGCAAAATTTAATTTTCTATTTTAACCTTACCATTATTATGCTGTTCATATACTGGTTAGTCCTGATGTTTTTTATATATGTACTCTTTTTTAAACATAATTGTTATCAAAATGGCAAAATGGAAAATGGCATAGGCTACTTTTTACCCGACTACGAAGCCTAAAGAAAGGTTGTGTTTGACCTGTATTTACGTACATAAGTATGTTCAATCCTATGTTTCGTAATTATTGAATGGCTTAACCGATTTTGTTGATTCATACGCAATTCCATTCGTCTTGATAACAGGAGTGTCATAGGAAATATAGATATCATTAAAAATCAACATGGTGGATCCTAGGGCGCCAATTTCTGTCTCGAAACAAAATGTTCGTCCAAATCAATCGAGTGGGGTATCAAAATACAGCTTTTTAAGTGGCGTTTACAAAAATATATAAGAAATTGTTAACAAAACTAAAAATGTCTATATCAGAACCAAAACTAAAAAAAAAAAATACTAAAGTAAAAAAAAAAACCTATATTATGTTCCTTCGTACACTTGTTCATTTCTTTTTAGTTCGGTTTTTACACAGACGGGTTTTTTATTTTTGTAAATAATAACTCAGTATATCAAATAATGTAGGATTTAGTTCATTGCAAAAGTTTTTAATATAAAATAAACACATGAAAGTTCTAACTTATTTAAATATTATTATAGAAATATATGAATTGTCGCTATAAAATAGAGCTTTATATGTCCATAATTCACAAGTGCACAGTAAATTGACTGTTAGAAAGTTGCAGTACATCTTATTTGTTTTGTGGTAAAAAAGCCTCTATTTGACTGGAATAGGGACCATAATTGTGTAAATTTTCTATCGATTTAACTTATATTTTGTTGAATTAGGCTAAGAGAAATTGCAAACATTGTATCCAATAGTGGATGAGAGATTCATAGGTGCTTTAGGTCTTCGAGAAGTTGTTAGGGCTCAGTGATTTATTATAATTGTAACTACAACATTTTTTTATATTTCTTTATTTACTTTTAGTTTATGAGTTTAATATTATTACAAGTTTTTATTTATATCGTTATATCGGGTCAAATCTCGCAACTGAATTTTAAAATCTTCAACGGATTGGGCCAAAATTTTGTATAGGTAAGTGATGTAATTTAAATTCCAAGATGACGGACACCAAACGATGGCGAACTTTTTTTTTATGATATATGGATATCAAATGAAAGGGTTTGCTGAGAATAATACGAATAAATACCTAAAAAATAAATAACAAGCTTTGAGTGAAAAAAAAACCATTTGTTATAATTCACAATTTATGTGATATAAAAGATTGTTTTTAACAAACAGTGAGCTTATGGATATATATTTCCCTATAGAAAATATAAACAGAAGCTTATATATATATTCGAGTTTTGTAAATGATATATTTTCGTCCTCTTTCAAATAAAAAAAAATGGGTTTTAGTAAATATGATTTTCAACTATTTTAATCTTTATTCCAATATTAATATACAAGGCTAACAACTAACAAAAGCGAGATAATATGCGAGTAAGGTGTTCCTAAAAATGTCATACATACCTTTTTTATATGACATTCGGGAGACGGATTTTAGGGTTGTCAGAAATTTTTTTGTGTTATCGACGTTTTCGTCGATATCTAAGGAGTAACTGTTTGTTTTTAATCTGTGATCTACTCATAACTTAGAAACGGAATAGGTTACTTTTTTATAAATACTAGCGACTCACCCTCGCTTCGCTTGGGTTCGTCCCTAGCTTGCTTCCCAATACAAACTTTCATCCCCATTTTCACCCTCTTAACGGATTATTTCCGGGATAAAAAGTATCCTATGTCCTTTCCAGGGTCTCAAACTATCTTCTTACCAAATTTCATCTATATCAGTTTAATAGATCCAGAGATTACCACTTACAACGTCACAAACGCACAAACTACCTCTTTATAATATTAGTATAGATGTATATTTTGTGCATATAATATGTTTTACTCAAATTTTCAATAATGATTATAGTCGAATTTAACCACTGGGTGAACACTATTCGCTAGAATTGCTAGGACATATAGATAATTTTCTTTCCCAAGGTTTTTCCCACTGTTTAGCTTTACATAACGTATTACACAGCATGGTTTATACGAGTATATACATAATTACTAAGTTTCACCCTCGATGGGTCCACTCTCACTACTGAGCTACTTTTTATTGGATCCAGGTTTTGTCTACTTGGAATGTGGTTTGTGCCTTCGCTACCACGCTACAAGGTGTTGTTTGGTACACCTTTCTAAATATAATACGTAGTAACCATATATTATAAAACGAGCCTAACGAGTTTTACCCGCCATGTCGCAATTAACGCGTGGCGGGTTACATTCCGTGTTAATACATATAATAAAATGGTAACGGTATGAGAATTTTTTAATTTTTGCGTTTTTTTTATAGTTTTCGCATTCACAAATTGCAAATTAGGCTTATTTAGCAATTTAAATATAAATACGTTATATGAACAATACCGCGGTAAAAGCTAGCTTATTAAAATTGGAACTATTTATACATATAATAAAATTATTCTATCTCACTCGAATCTCTACATTAAATAATAAAAATAAAAATATAAGAAACATCTGCATACATTAAATATTTTTTTTGGAAAATCTTATTGAAATAGTCATTATTATCGATACTGAGGCCGAATCTAAGGTTTTTAAAATTTTTGTCTATCTGTCTGTCTGTGATCGCATCAAGAAAAACTACTGGAGGGATTTTGATGAAATTTGATATGATGATAGCATGTTATCCGAGTCAATATATAAGATACTTTTTACTGCGAGAAAATATCTCATCTCTGAGAAATGTATACTAACAGTTAAATACAACTGTTAACTTAAAAATCCATATTCTAATAACGATATAGATAATAGAAGCTAACTTAAGGTGGCAAAAACATTCGTAGGCTTGCTTCGGTATGGAAACACACGCTTTACCGACAAAGTATACATTTTTTTATAAGCCCGCGAATGTTTTTGCTACCTTAATTAAGATTTCTACTATTGATAGCTTTAATAGAATTGTACAAATAAATCAGAATGACATGTCGGTTAATGCTTAGATATCTAATAGGTACATTTTTAAATATCTATTAGCGATAACGGATTTAGAATAATTTATTAAGCGAACGTACAATAACTTAAAATATAATAGATATATACGATACATATATATACATATACGAGTATATATATATTTATCAAACTAGCGGAACCCGCGGCTTCGCTCGCGCTAAAACTACAAATAAAATCTCTAAAAAGGTAGGTTTTATACAAATTTTCACCCCTTATTTTACCCTCTTAGGGGATGAATTTTGGAAAACGCTAACGATAAACGATATGTAACATATTATTTTAGCCGTACTCAATTCATACGAAATTTCATGCAAATATGTCCAAGGAATAAAAAGTTTCATACTTTGTTTTCATAATCACCTGTGTATGTAAAATTATGTCAATAAAGTTTCATACAAACTTTTATCCCCTATTTCACTCCCTTTGGGATTGGATTTTGAAAAATCCGTCCTAAGTGGATGCCTTCGTCATATGTGAAATACGTGTGCGAAATTTCAATTTTATAGCCTTAAGGGTTTGACCTGTGTGTTGATACATCAGTCAAATTCAATCACTTTTGCCTTTTATAATTACAATAGATAGATTATTTAAAAATTAACTTGAATACAACAAGTGAAATAAATAATAAAAAAATAATATATATTTGGATTACTATACAAAACTGTACAAAGTCAAGGCAGATCGTAAAATTGATTGTTAGTTTTTATCTATACAGATAAATAAAATTGATAACAGCTTTTTACTAATGCATATGAAATTATATACGGTACTTATTAGAAAAACACATTTTAATTTTTTTTGTCTATCTCTCTATCTGTCTGTTCGTTCCGGCTAATATCCGAAACGGCTGGACTGATTTTGACGGGACTTTCACTGGCAGATAGCTGAAGTTAAAGATTTTTTGACAAAAAAATAAACATATCTACATAGCGACCCGAGTGAAGCGGGAGTAAGTCATTATTTTATTTAAAACAATTGGAAAATAATATTTAATAACAAAACTGTCTGGCTGTAGATTTTCGCCATTTGTGAACAACTTTTTTATTCAATTGTCACTGTAAGATAATAGCAAATCTTATCACAATCTGCTCTGGTATTTACACCAATTCGTATTTAAGTAAAATGTGGACCGAACGGTACTTACTTTCTTTATATTGCATTCCTACAACGTTGACTCCTTGTGCGGCTATTTACCATCTTCGTGTAAATAATCGAATATAACAGTATTTTATTCATATATGTAATTAAATACTTTTTTTATCAAAAAGATAAGCCGATTTTAACACAACTTTAATCTTCCAAATAAAAAATATTTTTGAAATTGGTACAATTGGCAAAAATATCGTGTATGTACACACAAAATACATAATATTATGTATGCTATCTTAATTGAGCAACTCCTTTTTTTGATTTTTTCGATGGACGATATAATGAACTATATAGATAACCAAAGCTGAGTTAATAAACTATAAGATATAATACTTTAGTGTAAGCAAATATAATATATGAGATTTAAGTCCATCCATAAAATTTTATTATTTTCCTTAAAAGGCTACACATAATTATTCATGCTAGATCATTGATCGATGGATCGTGATCTACGCCTGCGCAATGACCGTTAATGTGACATTTCCATCTATACTTGTAATGTTTGTTTGTCTGTCAGGTCGTTTATCAATGAGCAGATCGATTATGGATTGACTAATGTAACAAGTTTAGATTTTAAATGTAATACTCGTGTAATTTTATTTGAGCTAGTTTTAAAGCTCTATATAGTTGAAGCTTTTAAATATATATTTTTTTAAATATATTTATTACATTGAAACATTAAACATTTTATTTTAAATATTAATTAACACTACGTGCTTTAATATTTTTGGAAACATTAAAATATCTATACTTTGCTTAGGAAATTAACTCATATGGTAAATATTATTAGTGAAAAGATATTAATATTAATAAATATAATATCTTTTCTTAATATGAAGCAGATACTTTTTCTTAAATTGAGTTTTATGTACTCTAAAATATATTAATAACAAAGTTAAACTGGAACGACGCGAAAGTTATGTATTATCGTAGATTGAACAGTAGGCATATTTCACGTACATTAAAGTAGCCATACACGATGCCTACAATTTGCCTACGCAGCTTAACCTGTACAGCTAAACTCTACAGGTAAACTCGCGTGTTATATTCAGCTGTACAGTATTCTCCAACAGTTCACTCACGTTTACCTATCAGTTTAACTGTACAGCAAAACTGTGTAGGCGTATAGTAGCGTGCATGGCCACCTTTATTTATGCGTCAAGACTCAGTGCAACGCACAAACACGTAACGCTCGCTTGTTTTTTGCCAATAAATTGTAACGGTGTTTTTATACAGAGTGTTTCGTTTAGATTAAAAAAAAATATAAAAAATAAAAACATTTTGTATGATTATCACCAATACTTAATTAACTCGAAAAGCTTTTGAATAAATAATATTTGTAGCATTAAAATTGACTTAACTTTAACTACATTTTTAATATTCATTGTTCGCTAACACAATAAATTCATGAAAAAAACTAAAAGTTCATAATATATCCTGTTTGTAACATTTTTATACGATTTTATATACTCTTTTAACCCTTAGCAAACAATGAATTTTATTCTTTTTTATGCTCTGATTCTAAACGTTGTGCTAAACCTGAATATTGTAAATATATACACGTAGGATGATAATTGTTAAGCTTAAATTAAAATTATATAACATTTAAAAATAATCATCCAAATTCAGGTATATCCTTGTAAATAATAAATAAAATATCGCAAATAAATTAAATACAAGTTATTAAAATCAAACACACTGTACAACAGCACGACATCGTCACATCGTTAAGCGCCAACCCACATAGACGTTTTTTACGGCGAAATTAAATGCTTTGTAAAAACTTCGTATTTAAAACAAGTAGATTGACACGACAGACAGACAGACAAAAAAATGACATGATACAATATAATACTTCGCATCTTATTACAATTTATACAGAGTGTCCACATTTCACTCATTATTTTCAATATTAACATAACGATTTCTTAATCATCTGTCTGTGATATTTATTAAATAATCTATACTTATATTATAAACTTGAATAGTTTGTTATTTTGTTTGTTTGATTGTTTGTTCGGTTGAACTCGTTAACCTCAGGAACTACTAATCCGATTTGAAAAATTCTTTTTCCGTTAGATAGCCCGTTAACTGAGGAAGGCTATACCTATAGGCTATAATATATCATCCTGGAAAAATGTAAGGTTCCCGTGGAACAAACTTGATTATGTCTAGGGACGTACCCGAAGCGAAGTGAGGGTGATTCGCTAGTATTTTATATATTTATATATACTATATAGGTATAGTTAAACTTACTTTAGGATTTTTTCGTTTGTTTGATGGTTTATTAAACTATTATTATAAGTGCAAAATTTTGCATCTACGTGTATGTTTGTGAATCGTTTACGCTGAAACGTAGACTATGATCTAGTGTAATGCATAGGTTGCTATTAGGTACCTAGCGCTAAAACGAAGCGAAGCAAAATCTCTAGTTGCCAACTAAAAAAATCACTCATAGGAATCAAACCCGCAATACACATACGTATATGACAACTAAATTGTACTAAATAGGATAGGTATTCTGTTATAAATCACACCGACAGTACAAAGGGACTCGAGATCGGGAAGCACACCGTGATGTTACCTTCAAGTGCTCGATATATCAAAGACATGGCAAGTCAAGTGTCTGATAAATGACGTTTTATTCGCAGGGTTTAGAAATGAAATTATTTATTATACGACTAAGAATGCGCCCTCACTTTAACGAGGTGCTCGTAATTTAACAAAAAATTAACAAATAAACGGACAAATGTTCATTTTTATGTATGTATGTATTGTGTTTGAGATGAATAATTTTAAATCGTCACTGCATTCCACAGACAAATGCTTTATCGATAACATTTTTGTATAAAGTACGTAGGTTTATACTATATTCTAGTTAGTAGTGGTAGGGACATACATACATACTATTATTTAATATATTAAGTGTTTTAATACATTAACAAGTTTATTTGACAAATTTTGTTAAGGCCGAAAGTATCTAGTATAGACTTATGTATTATTTAACTATCAGCTCGCCCTCGATGGGTTCTCCTCTACAAAAACAAAAACAAATTTATCCCAAGGGAAATGTACATTTTTCCGGGATAAAAAGTAGCCTATGTGCTATTCCAGACAATAATCTATCTCTTTGCCAAGTTTCATCCAGATCTGTTCAGCCGTTCTGGCGTGATTTTTGTAACAAACATCCATCCAAACATATAAACTTTCACATCTATATAAATAAAAATGAATCACCGAAATGTATGTGCAATGCGCATAACTTCGGATCGACTGCACCAAATTGGATAATTATTTTTTTTGTGTTTGTTTTTGTTTGTGATTGTCAGGAAGTTTTGTATAGAAGTAGCTTAAAAGAAAAAAATACGTTTTTTTATATCTCATGATATGAAAAGTGAGTGAAATAGTTTTTAACCCGGAAGTCATCCCTTAAGGGGGTGAGAATGAGGATGAAAGTTTGTATGGGGAAGCAAGTTAAGGACGAACCCGAGCGAAGCAAGAGTGAATCGCTAGTTTATAATATTAGTAAGAAATTAGATTTAATAGGATATCATTAATATTATAATTTGATCTTACTATAAAAACTAACCGCAAACTTGACGTCTCCACTAAATCGAGTTTTACGCGCTATATTTTATTTAAACTTTTTATAAGAGACGATTTAATTATTATATCATTTTTTTTATTAATTGTGTATCAATATATGATTACTCAATTCATTAGATATTATAGAAATGTATTCTCAGACAATATTAGGAGTAAGCAGTGGTAGCCCAGCGGGTTCAAATCCCAGGTCTCGAACCTCTGATATTTTGATGTGCGAATCATTTTCAACATGAAACGTGTTACGATGAAGAAAAATATCTTGAGAAAACCTACATGTAGAACCTAGCAAGCTTTCGAAAAACATGTGAAGTTGTGGACTATAGCCTGATCCCCTTCGTATTGAAAGAAGACCAGTACCCAGTAGCGGAACATTAAAAAATTAAAAAAGACTGAATACATTTTAAGCAAAACAATAACTTAAAGCAAGTATTAGCAAAATATGATAGACTAGCGACTCACCCTCGCTTCGCTCGGGTTCGTCCATAAGTTTATTCCCTAATACAAATTTTCATCCCCATTTTCACCCCCTCAATGAATGATTTTCAAGATAAAAAGTATCCTATGTCCTTCCAGGGTCTCAAACTATATTCTTAAAAAATTTCATCTAAATCAGTTCAGTAGATCCAGAGATTACCCCATACAACGTCACAAACTCACAATTCACAAACTTTTCCTTTTTATTATATTAGTATAGATAAAATTTGAACTAATTTTTACAATTTTTTTGAAAATTTGAAATAGCATCTAACATACAAACCTACCAAACTAAGCAAATTACAAAGCCTTTAGTATAAAATGAAGGCAATCTTGTTCATGGCTATTAAATATACTTTTTATTCCTAATAGATGTGTGTAAAGGTAAGAAAGAGACAAAAGTACTCAAAGACCTCAAAGGGCATATAATTGCCTATATGCGTATATATATATATATATATATATATATATATATATATATATATATATATATATATATACATCTACATACATACAATTCGTATAGTCATGGACATGTTCCAGTGCCAAGTTTCATAGGAATTCGTTTAACTACTAGTGTATATATGTATATAGTGTCATCTAAGCTTTAAAGCGTACCTAAAGCTGTAAGTGTTGCGTGATTGCGTGACAAATATCCAAACAGTCTAAACATCTTCTCAAGCTTTCGCTATTATAATTATTATTAATTTGAATAATAGGTTTCTATACTTGCAACTGCCTATGGCTTCACTCACATTTTTTTTTAATTTTGTTTAAAAGCATTGACTGACTTAATATTATATGACTCCTGCTTTATATGGGAATGCTAAAAATTGGAATATCAAGCTTTATCTTCGAATAAACGTTATTCGTGCTACTATTATAAACGCTGTATGTATGTTTGATACTTTTTTACACTGAAACGGCTGGACAGATTTGAATAAAATTTAGCACAGAGATAGACTATAACCTGGAGTAATACATAAGTAATAAGTAAATTGCTAGTACAAGTAAATTACCCAAAATAGTGCCGTCATAATAATAAAAACTTTTTAACAAAAAATAAAACCGACTTCCAGGCACTAAAATGTAAAAATAACTAAACGGAGGTTTTCATTTAGAATAGATGCTTAGTCAGATATTTTTGAAGTCGGTACCAGCCGATGCAAAACAAATCTAATATATTTCGATACGTAAAATACATATTTATCTATTAGATATTCATATCTTAAAATACTGGAAGTCGGTTAAAGAAGGCCCTAACTAACAATTTGGTCAAAAATGACTTACATACAGATTCAGAATCAGAAAAAAAAATGCTATTGGATAGTATAACTCATAAAGCTCTAAGTCTTATGAATCCGGAGATACCATAACCATTTTCATCGTAACTACGAGTACGTCAAAACTACCACTAAATATATTACTAAGACAAAATTTCAAATATCTCGAAATCAATTTTGACAAAGTTGCTGCCTTTTTTTATGACGACAGAATAGATATCAAACTAGTTTATTATGTGAGTGTATTCTAAAATACCGCTTAAAAATAGATTAAGACGGCATGAAGTATAAATGCACAAAATTTGATAATTATGAAGATAAGTACATTAGTATGCAGCGCGCGCTGTTTGTACCTCAATGAATAATAACGTTACTGTTACCATAAATTTTGTTCATTATGGAAAAAATAATAAAATGTCAAAAATAAATATTTTTTGCTTATTTTGATAATTTAGTAAAATATTTTTAGCTAAATTTTTAATCTTAATAATAGTTTTTTAGTAAGTTAGTTCCAGAGACTTCGAAGAGCATAGTTACTTAAATATTATTGAAAGATTGAATACCGTTACGTTATTTTCAAACTTAAATTAATATACAATAAAAAAATTACCTATTTTTAAATTATCAAAAAAAGTTGTTTTCAATACCTTTGATAATAAATTATTAAACATTCATTTTCGCTATGAAATCCCACTTAATTTTGGTGGGAAACGAAAATACAAAGCCACAGGCACTAAAAAAACGGGAATATGTTAGGTGGGTACCTTCAATCTAGATAAACACAAACTTGAAATATCTAGTATTACTTGAACTCTTAGAAATAATGGTTTGCCCTTTTCTTTCTGATTCTGAAAGTTGTTTCAAACGATTAGAAGTAGAAAGGTACGCTTATCCCTAAGTAGTACAAGCTATTGTGCCATATCTTTTTAAATTAGTTTGTACTTTATCTTTGTTTAAATGATATACAATCAAAAATATTTTACTTTTACTTTTTTAGGGTTCCGTATTTCAAAAGGAAAATGAAACTCTTACAGCATCACTTCGTTGTCTGTCTGTCCGTATCTCTGTCTGTCAAGGTTATTTTTCTCAGGTACGTGTGGAGGTATGAAATACTCAAGTCTGAAATCCCTTGGAGCTTTAAAAAAATCAAACTTCTAAGTCAACGCTTTTAAAAGATACGGCCGTTTACTCTGCATGTTTTGACACTTGCAAGGGAATCAAAACCTATAGTATAAATAAATATGTTGTGACATTAACACACCGCAGCATCTAGTTCCATGATAAGCTACGAGGCTTGTGTTATGGATACCAGACAGTTGATACACTACACATATATAACTTTAAATACTATTTACAATATTTCTGTCATGGGTGTTTATATTTATAATACATATTATAAATATAAGCCCCATGACTGGAGTACAAACATTCGTGCTCATCACACAAATGAATGCCCCCAGTGGGACTCGAACGCGCGACCGCTGGCACAACAAGTAGGGTCACTACAAACTGAGCCAGACGTGTCGTCCAAATCCACAAACCGTTACTTACATCACAAAAAAGCATTTTCTTGCAATTTTAAGCTAATTTCATATTTCATGCTACAGAACCCTTGGTGCGCGAATCAGACTTGTAGTTGTCCGATTTTTGCTATTTTATCTACACTTGCGAGTGAAATCGCGGGCGATAGCTCCGATATTCATAAAAAACATAATAAATATAATTTTTTTCAACTATAAACATGGACACACTATCCATCTAACTTCATTATCATAATTTAATAATAATACGTGTAGTTAATAAATCGTCTCGACTAATGCGGGCAAGATTTAAAATTCCTTTGAAACGAACCGTCTTTTATCTTTCTTTATATAAAGACTAGAAATTAAAGAAGCAGATATGATTAAAAATGGTATTTCAGTTAAATTACTTTGTACTGTGCAAATGACAAGAAGAAAAATAAACGTTGGAATAAAATTAATTTTAGATATATAAAGTAGGTACTTAGCAAATTATATTTTATATATTCTTGAAAAAATCAATTTTAAGGAAAAAAAATAATTAAACTCAGACTAAAGAATTATAGAGTCTGCCATAATAAATGACGAAGTTAAAAATAGTAGCGTGATTTGCTGTTTATGCCATTATTCTCGATTTTGCCATACAGATCGTTTACTTTCTTAAAAGAATAAGGGAAATTTTATATATGTATTTAAGTTAAACTAATATACAGTTTTTGAGAATAAAATATAAATAATAATACTAAGTACTATATTCTTTTGTATTTTTTAATCATTAGTTCTCTTCCCCTTGAAAGAGAGAGCATAATATAAGCAAAAAAATTTTTTTATTTATTATAATAAAATACCTAAGTTATTTTTATTTAATACTTTCTTAGATTTACGCGAATATTTGATATTTTTAACCTTAGTTACAAACCTTTGTCTCTCCCGTGACCACGATTACTGTAAAGCTTCGAAACGTCGGGAATCAAAAATCTAAATATATTCGCAAAAAAATCCGAAAAGATAGTTCTATTTTTATATATCAACACTATTATTTACATCACTCATCATACAAATTATCATATGTATACTATTTTAAAATATGATATATTTCTTTAAAAACGTTTGGTTAGTATTCCATACCCTGAGGAGATAAGCATGGACTAAGGTGGATTTATATATAAAAGAGATCTGTTCTAATCAACTAATGTATGTATGTAGGTTTTATAGACAGATAGAGAATTCGAAACGGACTTCTATTATAATTTTTGTATGTGTGTATGTTTGTTACTTCTGCACTTTAAAACTGTTAAGCAGATTTGGATGAAATTTAGTACGCAGATATGACCTGTAGTAACACATAGGCTACTTAAAATTAAAATGTCTTTTCGGTTTTTTCGCGGATTAACTTTGTTTTTTGGTTCCCGACGAGTCAAATACTTGACAGCATCGAGCTGTCTGTATCTAAATTTGCTAAAAAATCTGAAAAGTTAGTTTTATTTGAAATGTGGAATATTCGCGTAAATCTAAGAAAGTATACATAGGTGATAGACTACTGTTAGTCACCTAGGGATGTACCCGAGTGAAGCAAGCGTAAGTCGTCAGTTAATTAACACGTTTGATTATTAAACTTCGAGGTTATTTTAATAATTTAGATCTTAAAAGAGTTCTTAAATTCGTGGACATTAAGTAGTTTAATATTAAAAAATGAACTTACCAATTACTAGAAAAGCTGCAGCGGCCACAAAATGTGATCTGAACTCCATTTTCACGCAACACTATGTTATCACACACTATCGTCTGATTAAAATAACTAACTTTTATAAATTAACACTTGTTTTTGTAGTCAGTCGTCCATGATGTTTTCTGGAACAAATGAAAGACACATAAATATTGTTATATTATATTAACTTTACTTAAAGTATTAGTTTTGAGTTAAATTTTTAGGTTTTGAAATTAAATGGTTTTTACCGTTAACCCGTTCATGTTGTTAACATTCTTGTTACACAGTATATCCTAATCAATACATATATAAAAAATTCTGAGTCGAATCTGTACATTAAATATTTTTTGGAAAACCTTATTGAAATAGTTATTATAATCGATACAGAGGCTGAATCTATAGTTTTTAGAATTTTTCTCTGTCTGTCTGGGAACGCAGCAAGAGAAAACCACTGAACAGATTTTGGTGAAATTTGGTATGATGATAGTTGGTTATCCGGGTCAAAATTTAGAATACTTTTTACTGCGGGAAAATATCTCATCTCTGAGAAATCTACACAAACCGATAGGTAGGGACGAACCCGAGCGGAACGAGAGTGAGTCACTAATTTATATCTAAATGAATAAAAAATAAATGGAACATTTATAAACACATTACTCTACTACTAGTTGAAAAAAATTCAAAGTTGCTTGGAAAAATTGAAAAATTTGGAATAACTAAAAGTGGTTATATAATAAAATGAAATAAAAAAGTTATAGGATATAACTCAAAGATGACAAAAAAAAATACAATTACATATTTGAACAGGATGTACATCCGGTTCGGTCAACTAATAAAAACTTCATAAAGTGTACAATTTTAAGCATAGATTTTTTTAATTAATCCTCCATTGAATAGGTATATTCATTTACACATCACTTACTTTGTTACAAATATACTATAAACAACATTATTTCAAACTTATTTCCCATATATAAATATATAATTTAAAAATAAAACTAATTAAACGTTTACACTTTTCTGCACTATACTATTACTCTTTATCCTCAGTGAGTCTCGTAACGACTGACACTCAATGTATTGGCTAGATAGCATTTTACCACCACTTAAACTATCACATAGCATTTTAATAAAGTACAAATTAAATACGGTTTTAGTTGAGAAACAAATTTGAATGCAAAGATGCATTCCGAATCCATATAAGAGGTTTCATCCTAGCGAAAGCTTGGTTTTCTCATACCCTCTTTGAATGTATAAGAGGCTATGGGATTTCCAACACTTTCACTAAGGCTACAAACTCACTTATCCTGCCTAAGTTACATATATGGAGGAAATTAGCAAATGAAAATATTAAAATCGATTTTTATTATGCAAGAATTCTCGTAAAGATAGACAGAAAGATACTTTCACCAATTGTTCTTTTATTTTGTTAATTTTAATATAAATAATTATTTTTTACACATATATATTTCTTTGGTAGATAGGTTCGTAGATAAATAAATCACTAATCACGTGCATCGTGAAACGTAGTTCGACAGCTACCTCGTAAACACGCAAATCCATATTCAGAATTGTGATTTTACATTGTTCAAGTGGAAATAGAAAAAGAAATAATACATAGAAATTACACAAACAAGACAAGAAAAACTAAAGAGGTAATGTTCTTATATTTTCTCTTCTTACCAGTCAAAATACGAAATAGTTTATCATCTATTCCCTTCAGTTTGTCAACCGATTTTCGTTTTTTTTTGTAGCTACTGACGAGCATTAGCCTTAGCTTTTGAGTAGTTGCAATCAATAAAAAAAATGGAAAAATTTCGATAGGTACCCTCAAATAAATAAAACACAAAAATAAAGTAGGTACATAATATATGTTTTCCTCTGTAATAATAGTCGGACTTCGACCACTGGATTTACATAAACCAAACTATATTAGCTTAAACATTACAAACCATCATTAGTTTGTACGCTGCCTAAGATCTATACTGTATTATAATACAGCTGCTACATATAAAATACTCTAGTTCCCACATTCTAATCGCCATTTCGTGACTTAATTTCCATTTGACGTCAGGATTTAAAAACATTTTAAGTCTAGTGCTGCTTGTAAGTAGGCTAAGATTGAAGAAGCAAAATACCTATATGTAAATATCTCGTGTCACGGTGTTTGTGGTCGCACTCCTCCAAACGGCTCGACCGATTTTAATGGTTTTTTTTTGTATATTTGGTAGGTATGAGATTAGGTCATAAAATATTTTTCAGCCTCCAACCCTCACTTCCTATTTTTTAATCGCGATTTTAGTATTATTGTATGCACAATATCCAAATAATTTAATAATAAATAAATACATAGGGACCACAGACAATACAACCTATTGTCTGTGATAGGGACGAACCCGAGTGAAGCAAGGGTGAGTTGCTATATAACATAAAACAAAAGAGTTTTTTTTGTAGATTGAACGCGGGCGAAGCCAAGATTTCTGCAAGTGTTTTAATAAAATACTCAGATATATCATAATATATTTACCTAATATAAAAATACTAGCATTGCCCGCGGCTCCGCCCGCGTTCAGTTAGCAACAAACCATATTCTTAGGTTCTACATATTAGTATACTCTTACATTGCAGTTTTTGTATTTTCTCTCAAAAATGAGATATTTTCCCGCGGTAAAAAGTATCCTATATGTTGACCCGAATAACCAGGTATCATCACACCAAATTTCATCAAAATCTGTCCAGTAGTTTTCTCGTGATGCGGTAACAGACAGACAGACAGTATGTATGTATGTATGTATGTATGTATGTATGTATGTATGTATGTATGTATGTATGTATGTATGTATGTATGTATGTATGTATGTATGTATGTATGTATGTATGTATGTATGTATGTATGTATGTATGTATGTATGTATGTATGTATGTATGTATGTATGTATGTATGTATGTATGTATGTATGTATGTATGTATGTATGTATGTATGTATGTATGTATGTATGTATGTATTCAGCCCTTTTTAACGTCCTACTGCTGAGCACGGGCCTCCCTTCAATACGAGGGGGATCAGGCCATAGTCCACCACGCTGGCCAAGTGCGGGTTGGCGGACTTCACACGTCTTTCGAAAACTTGCTAGGTTCTCTCAGACATGCAGGTTTCCTCACAATGTTTTCCTTCACCGTAAGGCAAGTGGTAATCATGTTAGAAATGATTCGCATATGAAAATATCAGAAGTGCGAGACCCGGGATTTGAACCCGCTTCACTCGGTGTCCCAAGCGAGCGTGTTACCACAGGCAGACAGGCAGACAAAAATTTTTAAAACTATAGATTCGGACTCTGTATCGATAATAATGCCTATTTCAAGTAGATTTTTCCAAAAAATATTTGATGTACAGAGTCGACTTAGTTACAATTTCATTATATGTATAGATATATATATTCTAAGTCAAAATATATACATATACACAGTATATATGTATCTACATACATATATTCTGACCATGTGATAGCGATCTCATCTATTCAAAGCGTACAGGATAAGCTCTAAAAATACCTAGACTCAGATGTAGGTTTTAAATCGTGAGTAATCACGACGTTATGTTTAGCAAGCGCAGTAAGTAAGTGATTTGTTAGTCAATTAGTGATCTGATTGCCCTAATAGCCTAGGTATAGAAAGCATTTGTAATTCCTAGACTTCCATTAGATGTGTCTCACATTCGATTTAAGTTACTAAGCAAATTGTAAAAGATTTGGAATTTTAATTATTAATTGTAAAAAAAATAAGTAGTAACTAGCTTTCACACGCGGTCTCGCTCGCGTGTTAATATTAAGAAAAAATAACTTAAACTCTCTCAATGAAAGTTTCGCAAAAATTTGGTAAACATTTTTCCAACCACGATCCCACAAAAACCATATTACTTGTAGGGTGAAAAAAATAAATTTAAACTCAACGACGGTCACTTTCGTCATATTAATAAGCATACATGTAACATACAATAGCTACAACTCTCATAGACACGCTTACAACTTTCTACAATCGATATCGCTAAATAATACACCTTAAAAAATGTACAGTAATAATATAACTATTTAACAAACTTATATGTGCTATTTTGAAACAATTTTTAGTTTTCTAACTATATTAAATTCCAATAAGTTTTTATACTTGAGATACGATCCTCGGACCTCCAGTAGTGAAAAATTTGGGACAATATGAATCTGCGGAGCAATTATACATAACTAAACTAAACGAGTTAAGCCGCGGGGAAATGTTAATATTAGATATAAAGAGAGTCAAATACAGGTACATCTGTCTGTCCGTGGAATAAGAAATTCGACGTGCCGCTAATTATTTGATACAACTTCAAAATAAGAAGAGGCACTCCCTATACGCCTGTGTGTTTTTTATGTGTATACTAGCGGCTCACATATTATATAACTAGTTACTAGTCAGCGTTAGGCATATAATTTTTTTTTTGGTCTTTGGTCCAGCCGTGCTTGAGCTATAAATGGTGTAACTAATACGACTTTGTTTTATATATATAGATTACGATTATATTTATCTTCGCCAAGTATTTTTCTAAAGATACCAAAGTTATTTTAACGGGATTTTTGTAAGAAGTTATTATATTGATACTTACATATAATATTTTACTTAACGAGTTTCAAGTTAAAATAAGTAATTTCAGAAATTAAACTCCTAAAAGGTGAGCATCCACCAAATTATTTGAACGAGAGCTCCAAAAATAATATTGGGTTGTAAAAATTATAATGGTTTTTTGTAACCATAAGATCCTATAAGATTTCCAGTAAATCATTTGTAAAGTCATAAATGTAATCATGGGAATTATTATTTCGCAAGGTATTATTGAAGAAAGTTATATTTTAAGAACTGCAGTTTTATGTTACACTAATTTTTAACATTAAATTTTGTAAATTTTAATTACGATACAAGACCTCGTTAACTTGATCGTTTAGTTAGATGCAAGATTTTTTATGGTTTTCTGATATTTCCTTATTTAAGTAGACAGGGTGCAGGGTGAGATTTTCTAACACATGTTCTTCTTTCATATACATATCATTGGACGACATTTTTGGCTCAGTTTGTAGTAAACCTACTTGATGTGCCAGAGGTCGCGGGTTCGAGACCCGCTGGGGGCATTAATTTGTGTGACCAGCACGAATGTTTGTACTCCAGTCATGAGTGCTTATTTTTATAATATGTATGTATTCAAAGTTATATATATGTAGTGTATCAACTATTTTTTTTTTTAACGTTGGGAAATGCATTTACGCACGAGGTGTGGGACTCACCGGCAAAGCCAGTACTACCCACTAAAACCCAACAAAACCTTCCCCCGTCTTAATGGGGCGTCGCAGGATCGCTTACGCATTCAACTACGACGCTCCGAGGGCAGGTCTGCCGAGGCAGACCACAACGACCATGGGATTGCTCCAAAGTCCACTCTGCTATCAGAGAAGTACCAGGAGCAACCCGCATGGTACCCGTGCCCTCCACCTCCCTGTGCGTTTCTTGGCTTCGCGCCCGGCTGTATTTCCGGGCACTACTGAGCCCCCCCACCACGACAAGGTGAACGCACGTTGGGGGGGAGTGTATCAACTATCTGGTATCCATAACACAAGCCTCGTAGCCAATAATAGTAATGTCACAATATATTTATTTATTTATCTACAGCTAGTAATAAGATACTGTGAGGCTTATATCGACGGCAATTTCAGATTTTATCGAAATCAAAAAAAAAACTATAAAAATATATATTTTTACATTAAAACTAAATGTCTACAGTGTACGTGAGTGATAGAGACCGGCCAATTGCATTTTAAGTTTTAGTCCCTACATATATTAATACTTATATTATTTTATATTTTTCAAGCGAATTATTTATGGGACATATGAAATGTTTTTTTTTTAAATTATTAATTGAAACATTAAAAAGTCTTGAATGTTCGCGATTAAGCACAAAAGTTGCTGACAAGCTAAGAATTCCATGACGGTATAATTAAACTCTTTAATAGCACGACTTTAAGATTAATGTTCTAGCGTTATAATTATTTTTTAACTAAAAGGCACACTGACTTCTTATTCCTCTTTCGGGAGTGGATTTTTTTTAATAGAAAATCCTAACTAAGTAAAACCCATTTATAATAAACTAGTACCTCCCGTGGCTTCACTCGCGTGATAAGCGGGGCGAGGTTCAACGGTATGTCCTATTACAACATGCAATCTATGTCCTTGGCAAATTTTATCGAAATCTGCTTAGCGGTTTTAACGTGAAAAGGGCACTGAACTGTTATAACTTTGGCTTTTTAGTTTTTATCCATACTTATATTATAAATATAACAGCGTGTTTGTTTGTCCTTATTCACGTCACAACAGAGTGAAGTTTTGCCGTGATTTTTTGTGTGGAGGGGGCTAGAGAGTGACATAGGCTACTTACCGCGGGAGATTATCTTATTCCCATGGGAAAACACGTTATAATACAACCCACAACACACATCATATCTATGTATATTTATGAAACCTCTGAAAAGCACCTAAGACGAACCTGAGCGAAGCGAAGGTGAGTCGGCTAGTGCTAAGTATTTACATAAGTCTCAAAACATAATATAAGTAAACACTCGATTGTCTTTCGCAAATGATATAGTCATATAATGCTTACATTTCTGTATAATATTTATCATCCATCAAACTGTAATGATGTCAGTGTAACTTTTTAATTAAATTGTCTATTAAACCGTTAGAATGATCGATCGATGTGACAAAATTTACCTACATTATAAATAAGTAAAGCAATAAATGGCGTCGATTTTTTATAACCTAAACTTTTTTACTAACTTCTGCCTTGGTTCCACTCGTATTGAATGGCGAATGCACATATATGCGTATTAATATACGTAAAACTTCGGGACGACGTATGTATAAGTCTTAATAATAAAAAAATAAAGATCCATGATCGATATTTATTATATATAATCAATCAACATTAACTCTGCGACTATCTAATTACTATAAAATGGTATTTTAGCATTATTAAGTTTATTTTTATAAACAGCTTTGAATACATTTTACAGATATGGGTAGTTGTTATGATCTTTAAATATCTAAGTAAGTTATAGAAATCGAGCAACAATAGACATAGAGAGTGGACCGAATGTTTCTTTGCCAGCCGTCAGCTAAAATCGGCGGCAAAGAGACAGAGATAAAACGAATGAGCGGCCAGAAGTCTTCTGTATTAATTGATACAATTAATGAAGATAGATATTCATAATCATTTTACATTCTATTACAATATTATAATTTTTAATAAGTTATAATATTATATTTTTTGTACATTCTATTTATAAATTCAAATCGAAATAAAAGGCAGGTCATGGCCGCACGTTCGTTTTCTCTCTTTCTAAAGAGTCAAATTCATGAGAGTATAGCTCAGTTTATGCTCTAGGTGTGTGCAAGCAACTGAGTGATCATTTGACAGTCCTCGTAACTAAAAAATAAAGTAACAAAAACACATCTGTATCAATTCAAAAGGGATGCTGTAGACAGAAAACTCACTGTAAAGGACTACGGCTAAGAGTACTTGATAACGGATGAATATTCATTAAAAACCTTTTAACAAGTTCCTTCTGAATAGTTTATGGCTACATAGACTTTTAAAATACCTTTCAGAATTAAAAATTGATCTCGTGGTAATCAATTTTAACCGACTCCGCAGATTCCAAAAGACGTATTCCACGTGTTATACTTATTTTGATATTTTATACGTCGTTAGAACGTCTGGATAACATTTAAAAAAAATGGCAAATTTTTCGCGTCCAATCGAACGTCTTGATGTTTGTTCAAAACCTATGGAGCGTTGACTATTTTATTTTTTCTTATTCCATGTCTCCTTAAGTTTAGTTTGGATATTTTAGTGTTTGTAATTTTTTTTAGAATTTTCTTCTCATAGTAATAATTGCATTCGATAAGCGATAATTTCTTTCGTATACTGTATTATTATAAAACATGTTTCTATGTTTACGTATGTCTGTTTGAATGGACATCATTTGATGGTGTTTCAATCAAAATAAAGAAGCTATTTGAAATAAGACACTAAATTAAGTGTTTCATCGGGTGTATTATGAATAGCTTAAAATTTTTGATATTTATATTTTAGAAAAATATTGATTTTAACAGCCATTTTTATTTTATAACATATTCTAACTTGCAACTACTCGATGTACTAAAATGTCTTTATCACATACATACATATGTACGTACATACATACAAACTATTAATTTGAACCATTCCTAAAAAAACTAACAAACTTAGTATAGATTTATATTTCTATATATTATCTTTAATTAAAATCAGCTAAAGCAAATTTTGAACATCTGAATACTTACTAAGCTGTGTTTGAACTATAGTTTTTACTTCTTTCTACTACCCACGAATATTTGTACAGCCCAAAACTAGATAAAATGGCGGGAACTACCCACATAGTATACAGTTATGCCGTAAAAACCTCCGCATGTCATATCTTATTCAAAACGATATGAAAAGACCGGTCATTAGGGAATCATAAACACATAAGCATAAAGTGCGTCGTAAAACACATACAAAATACATTAGGCTATTTTCAGACACTGTTTTTTAAAAGCTTTTACCTTTAATTGAGTTGTAATTACTTTTTAACTAGTCTTCTTGTGGTTTCTCGGAGTATACGCGGTTTAAATTTACAAGTTGACAGAATAGTGTTTCAAGTTAATTTTAAACGTTTTCTAGACCTAAATTAGTGAAAATTAATCAAAAACGACAAATAAAATAATAATTTTTTGACATTATATTATAAATAATTATTCTATTCTCTGTGGTGAGCAATATTTATTAAACATATAATCATTGAAATCGACTCAAACCCTCCTTTTTTAAAACCGGCTAAAATAATAACTGTATATAATATTTTATATATCGTAGCTATAACAATACAGTATTATATACATAGATATTATATTATAACATAGAGATAGAAATCACAAAAAACTAGACATTTATAGGTTTCTATTAATGATATCGCTAATAGAAATCTAAACATTATAATATTATAGGGGATGACATATTACGAGAGTGACATAACGCTTACCATATTTAACGTTTCCATAATATACTTTTAGCTTTCTATTAGCGATAGCTATTATCGTATGCTATTTTGTTTAAGCCTTCATATTATGTTAGATATGCCTAAAGATTATAGACATAGACAACAGCTTTTTGACAAAAACGTTTATTCGTTGAGAAGCCATGCGTAGAACTGTTAACTCGGTAATTCCAAATCCTCATATTTAAATAACACTTAATATTAGAAATATTCATAGGTGTTCTAACTGTTAGTATGGAATAGATAAACTATATATATATGCAATGATGAGTTGTTGTGGGTTGTATTATAATGTGTTTTCCCGTGGGAATGAGATAATCTCTCGTGGTAAAAATTCTCGCTAATCCGTCACTCTGTTTTGACGTGAAAGAAAGACAAACAAACAAACACACTTTCATGTTTATAATATTAGTATGGATGCATACATAATATATGTGTTTTTTGATAATTTCTTTTACACAAGATAGCGACTTTTGTAACAAATATGACATAAGGTAAGAGCGTGGCATAAGCCACTTTCATTGCTTTAAGTGGTTCCCATGGGATGTCGATCGTACTCACATTGGATTCTAAATAGATCCCCATAAATAATATTATACTTTAGAAATGCTTTACAGCATATATAGCAGTTTATTTATTTTAGCAAGTAACAAATTGAACTCTTTCAATTTGTTACTTTGTTAAAAAAATAAAAAAATAATAAAACCGAAATTGTTTCATTAAATTTGTCAAATATTTGCGTGAATTTAAAGAAGTATTATTTCTAATTTGTTTGCATTTGTATGGAAAATTAAAAGTTACAATATTTGATGTAAGAGAATCGAACCATGACCTCCGGTTCTAATACACATTGGACATTTATTTGACTCGAATGTATCACAGATTAAACAAGTAGAATGTATGGACCAGTCTTTTGAACATTTTTCTATGAATAAAATTATTAGGTATTTAACGTTATTATAACTAATGCTAATCTTACAGTTAGCTTATATAAATATAAATATGTTGTCACATTAATACACGTGAGTCCAAACATTCGCGCTCATCACACAAATGAATCCAGCGGGACTCGAACCCGCGACCGCTGGCAGAGCACGTAGGGTTCTACCACTATGTCTATATGTCTATCTGTTACTCAAGCTCATAACCTATCTGTGTACTAAATTTCATCAAAATCCGTCAAGCTATTTCAATTTAAAGGACTAACAAACATACAAACACTTATAAACTTTCGTATTTGTGATGCCCGATTATTTTAAATCGGTTAAGTATAATACTATGTGTGCAAAGCCTTAAGTGCAAAATAATGAAACAAAATGTGTGTCGGTGGACCAGGGTAACAGAGGTCGAGAGGAGGCCGTGCGAATATCCCCGAATGCATTTTACCGTAAATCTTTACTTTGACAAACTTTCTACAAACAACGGGAAGTGAACCTGCACTATTGTACTCAATATGCCAATAAACATAATTTAGTGTCTAACATAGAATTACATTGTTATAATAATGACATGAAAATATGTGCTTGCTCTATTGAATTATCTTTAGAAAACATAATATACGAGAGTAGATTTTAATTTAAAAATTATATTGTGAACACGTTAGTACCATCGTGACAATGGAGGATAGCTCAGAAGTGATAAGTGTTACACCGAAAGTTGGGAGTTTGATTCCGGGTTGAAGTAAATTCGATGCACTGATTTTATTCCGGTGAAAAATGATCTATGAGGACTCAATATTATTTTTTATCAATAATTAATTTTTAAAAAGCTGAAAAATCAAAGTAGATAAATATTTCGCTCAAATAGTGCATTTTAGCTAAAGATTGTCAATTCGGTTTTGGTAGACACCAAAGTGGTGTAGACGTCATCTTTATGTATTTAGTATGTTAGTTACTGTAGTAGTACTAAGCACTGTTTACGTGAAGCGGAAATAGTAAAATTTTTGAACGACTTCAAAAACAACGAGGCACTCATTCGTAACTAATATATTAATATATTTTGTAACTTCAATAATAACTTCTTTTCTAAAAAAGAATACGACGAAAATTTCTCTGCTATCTTTTAATCTACGCTAATATTATAAAGCAAAGTTTATATTTTGTTTGCTATAAGTTTTATAAGAAAAAAAATCTCAAAACTATAGATTCAGCCTCTGTATCGATAATAATGTCTATTTCAATAAGATTTTCCAAAAAATATTTAATGTAGGTACAGATTTGACTAAGTTAGAATTTTATTATATGTAAGATATATAACCTAAGCCATAAACATAAACACTATAGTCTAAAATAAAGCCACAAAGTATTTATATTATTACTAAATTCAAAATTGCATTCACAATGTGTGGCCCATTGTTTTACCAACCCAGTGACCTCATAGCAAATCGAACTTTCATGTGCTTTATCGTTTTACTGTTATTATTTAACACTCTTATCTTATCTTGTAATTTTAATATGTAAAAAAAAACAAAAGATAATTGTATAATTGTTAAAAAGATAAAGAATAGGTATATAATCGTTGTAACGGATTTAGTAGTAATTAATAATGACATGTTTTTTTTTCGATTGAAAATTGAAGGAATTTATAAAATATTTTTAAATTTAAACTTGGCGATTAACATTCAATATAAAATATGGCACAAAATATTTAACTTACATTATATCCTTGAAATTATTTGTTATCTTGAATATTTTTATTTTATTACGATATGTTATTCTAGAAGAACGACGAATGAGTATTTAACTAAAAAAAACTGAATGCAGTTTGGCGGGAGAATAATGTTTTCCCGCCAAACTACTTTCAGTTGTTTTTCTTTTATCATAAGTTTGTTTAACAACCTGTTATAGATATACGATAATTTTAGCTATTATTAATATAAAATATAGTAATTTATTTATTACTATATTTTATAGCGTTTTAAATTATCTTAGAAAAAATATTCTACTTGTACAATATATAATATTTAATTCTACGTCGTCATTTTATGTCACGGTAAAAACGTGTACAGCCGTCATAACATTTTCTGTCATATATTTTTATGCTAATCTGTGCTATTTATAGCAAATAAAATCTAGTTATATTAAAAATTAAATAAATAATGTTTTGAAATAATTTATGATATTTTAAAATTTATTTAATTTCCATAGTATTTACATAAACGATCAATATTTTAATTATTATTTTTTTCGAAAATCGAATTTGCGACTACTATCGTAAAATACGCTACCATACATACATACATAGTACATACCGATTATTATTAAAAAAAGTTAACGGTAACCCATACAATTTAGCATATTAAGTACCAGGCGATTATAAGTAGTGAGTAGGTAGGTACAATCTAAAAATACTTTATCGCCGTCACGACTCAAGTTCAAGGCTACCTCTTTCATGTTTATAGTTTCCTGGTACGTACATTTGAATGTGGGTCAGTATTGATGTAGGTCAAGTTTGGTATAATATAAGCCGCCCATCTGATGTTTGACCTTTATTATATTTTTATATTGTACTAGCATTACCCGCAGCTCCGCCCGCGTTCAGATAACCAAAAACTGAATTCTTAGGTTTTACATATTAGTATACTCTTACAATGCAGTTTTTGTATTTTTTCTCAGAAATGAGATTTTTTCCCGCTGTAAAAAGTATCCTATATGTAGCTATCATCATACTAAATTTCATCAAAATCTGTCCAGTGGTTTTCTCGTGATGCAGTAACAGACAGACAGACAAAAATTCTAAAAACTATAGATTCGGACTCTGTATCGATAATAATGTCTATTTCAATAAGATTTTCCAAAAAATATTTAATGTACAGATTCGACTTAGTTACAATTTTACTATAAGTATAGACTTATATTTGTACTTTTTGACAGATATGAATGAAAAAAAAGTTGAAAGAAACTGATTTTTTTTATATAATTTTTACACGACTGTGACGAAATCCAAAGGAAGGTTATGAATTTTAAAATTTTGAAGTCTGTGTACTGGGCGTCTATTAAATTAATCTATATATTTTTCTAAAGCCTATTATGAATTTTATTCATAATTATTATTTAATAAATATGTAACATCTTACGTGTGGTCTCATACAAACGAGGACACTTCCGAGGAACGATCTTGGTCATGTCCTTGATTATCACATACATTTTTAGCCTATTACTGCGTTTGTATGTAATTATAATGGAACTTTAATGCTATTTTAATCATCAATATATTAATTACTACGAGGCGAGTCCCTCTCATTTTGAAGTGAAGCCCGTGCCCAGCAGTGGGACGTTAAAAAGAGCGGAATACTAAATTAAAAACCTTTGTCCATGAATTTAAATAATATATATATAAATTCGTGGCTAAGATCGAATAATAGAATACAACAATGATTAATTATAATATCAATTAAAGGAATACTGCTATATGTACTACTAATTAACACTCAGCATCTTCCATTCATCCAATAAACAAAATAAATCAGCAGTTAATTTGTAAATGAACATTATTTACACTCGTGTCGTGACATACATATAATACTATAAAAAACCTCATTGAACTGGACGTTTCGCAAAAAACCTATCAATGCACGTGCTTATTACAATTTGACTAAGCCAAAGAGATTTTCACTCTATACTGTTGAAATAGAGTCGCTTTTATGTATGTTCTGTTCATTAGTAAACCGTTAGCCGCCTGATTTAATATATTAGGTTAGTGTTTGACAAATTGACCGACAATCATAGTTTTTTATGTAGTTTTTTGGTAATGATTCTATTGAATTTAAGCTTTAAGTGAGTTTTTATTGATCGATATCCGAATTAGGAAGACTGAGTGTTTTATAAAGTCTAATCCATACCTAGCTGAACTGATAGACGTTGACCTGTCCAAATTTAATTAATTTGGGATCTTTGAATTTATACAAAAATCTTATATAAAAACACTTTTCGTTTATCAAAAATTTCCTAATTTTCTGGGAAACTTTTTCCATTTTTTGCCCCAATAACTAGAAGGCTAGCGATACACATATGTGTTTTTATACACGTATCTTTTACACCAGATCAATCTGTGTCCTAAACTTCATCCTAATCAGTCTAACTTTTTATTGTAAAGAAATAACAGACATACAAACTTTTGCAATTATGATAGTAGCGTGATAAGTCCCCAATTTTATTGCAAAACTACCTTTCGCTCGTGGATATACTTATTTATTAAGACGAATAAATAACTTATAAAACTTCTATTCACGTCTGCTATTCCTCTTTCATCCTTTCCAGCGTAAACCCTTTTTCCCATATTAAAAAAAAATAATTAAAAAGTAGCTTTTGAGTTTTGACCAAATTAACCATCCGCCAGTGATAGTGTGTTTTATGAGTAATGTTACAAAGAATTTCTTAATAGAAAACCCAGACTAGAACCCTGGACCTCCAGATCTGCGGCCTTTACATACTAACAAGATCCACGAGAACGTATGTATATTCATATGTTGGTGAATTATGTGTGAAATTTTTATAACAATTAAGACGTATAAGAAAGTTTTGGTATATTTATCTCATATTTTAATATTTCTTGAAATCGATCTTGCGACTTTCCACTATACTGTAAGTGCCATCATTAAACTTCTATATAAAATTTTGGCTAAAAACTAAAAATATCCTATCGACTTTTAGTATTTTAATCCATTAGTGTTGCTCTACGCCTCAGTACTTATAGTTAAATTGGTTCCAGTTTTTCCGCTCTTTAACTTTTAATTTGAAAAAAAAACTTAAGGTTTAGGTGCAAAATGCGAACAATGAGATATACTTTGTGGATGCTTTTTATATTAAATGTTAAATTTTAATATATAAAATTCCCGTGTCACGATGTTCGTCCGCGATGAACTCCGAAACTACTTATCTAATCTTAACATATTATTTTTCAGAATGTGTGATTTCTTCCAACTTGGAGATAGAATAATTGTTTTCTAGATTATTTCGTTTTTTTATTGCAAAACTACCAATTTTCATGTCCGGAGATAATTTCGGAGAGAGAACCTGAGAAACGTTTACCGTAAGCTACAAGTTCTACCCCCAAACTAAAGAAAAAGAAATATTTTTTATTTATCGATCTACCCTAAATATATAGGAAACATGCCTTGAACAGGACATTTTTTTAGTGTAAGATTTTGAGCAATAAAAGAGGTATAGTAAAAAAGCTGTTGTATATAACGTAACTATATCTATTAATCTTTCAAAGTATAAGCCAAAAACAATATCTTTTCGAAACATAGTAGCACGGCGTTGCCTTTAATGGGACATCGGTCATGAAAGGGGCATTATAAACAAATTCTTGGCAATGATTATAGAAGGTTTTACGTTTTATAATCGTTTATTGATACGCCCTCAATAAATAATATACCTATAATATACCGTACTTAATAATAATCTTAATAATAAATGTTGGAAAATGCTTTTACGTATACCATCTGTATATAATTTTAAATAAAACTATATTTTCGAATTTTTTCGCGGATTTATTTTGATTTATTTAAAATCTCAAATATTCGCGTAAATCTAAGAAAGTATCATCTTTATATAACTTTAAAATACTTTTAAAGTCCAGGAAGTCTTATGGACGGTTTAATGACGGACCAAACGGTCAATAGAGACGAGTCATCTAAGCGAGCGATATTTATAGTGCACAAGTGTGTGTAGAGATACAAGTGCACTCTCATTTTTTTTATTTTTAAGTGTTTGCGACTGATAAAAGATAAAGCCCAAGCAAGCCCACGTAAGGCACGTGCTTAAAGAAGCACGGGTTTGTAACTGTGTAGCCATTATTTACAAAGTAAACAATTTCTCAGTACTGAGATATACAGATTAAAAAAAATGAGTGCGTGACTTTACGCGCGGTTGAAATAAAACTTCTTTAGCGCTATGGCTGACACCGAAATTAAATTAAAACAAATCAAAAAAATATTTTAATATTTTTTACAAAATTAATAAAAATAAATATATTTATTAATAATAATAATAATTATTATTATTATATTAATAATATAAATGTAATATTTTTTAAATTATTAATAATAGATTTGACTTTCTCACTCCGTGGCACTAATTATTTTCCAATGTATTCACTTACCCCTTAGTCACGCCTGAAGAAGTTTTACTTCAATAATATAATAACCTCAGACTAAATAATTATATACATATTATATAGACGGATATTATTATGATGTAAAACCGGACATTTATATATGTATATTCATCACTTATTTTTGAGATTTAAATATCCTGTTTTACATCATAATAACATTGTGAGTAACCATGAAAGTTTAAAGACATATTATATAGATGGAGTCCATCAAAATAAACCTCAAAGTAAAAAATAGTAGCGTGATTTGTTGTTTATGCTACTATTCTCGATTTTGCCATACAGATGGTTTACTTTTTTAAAGGATAACAGAAATTAGTCGGTAATTTTCAATTTTTAAGAAAAAATAATAATAATGAATAATAAAAATAATACTACTTATCTTCATTTGTCAGTAATTTTTTATTTATTAACATTTATTTATTTGTGTTCTATTAACATTTGTATACTGTTTTAAAATATTATAGTTTGGCTTCATGTTTAATTCCTTAGTCTCTGATAATAACTTATATACACAAAACTTAAACAAAATAGAAATTTAGAATATATATATATATATATATATATATATATATATATATATATATATATATATATATATATATGTATATATATATATATATATACAATATAACGATTTAATATGTCATTTTAATACAATTATTAACATTTCTATTCTATAACGATTGTAGATTATCATATCATCTAACCCAGATCGATTACGGTAAATCATACACACAAAACGCGTAACATGAAACAACTAAGCAATTATTCATTACAAAAAACATATTCAAATACACATTCGTGTTACCATTAGTAGTAAAGCAGAGGTGTTAATTTTAATTAAAAAGCCAGTGGCGCACATCGTCTACAGTTAGACTAACGGACGTTTCATAAGCCACAAGTTAAGATTTACCTCGGAGCCTAATTCGGATGCTAACTTTAAATTCACGTTAGTAACCCCTATCCCTTATGTCTTCACGCTATTTCCTGTGGGGTTGGGGTTCTTTAAGGTAGGTATTTAGTCCTTTTTTTTAAGGGGAGGCCTTTCAATACGAGGGGGATCAGGCTATAGTCCACCACGCTGGCCAAGAGCAGATTGGCGGACTTCACATGTCAAACATCGTCAACATCGTGAGGAAACCAGCATGTCTGATAGAACCTAGCAAGTTTTCGAAAGACAAGTGAAGTCGGTCAACCCACACCTCAACCCACACCAGCGTGGTGGACTATGGCCTAATTCCCCTCGCATTGAAGGGAGGCCAGTGCCCAGCAGTTAGTTATAACTTAATGATGTGCACTTAGATTTCAAGGAGTGTAATAATATTTTATGACTAAGTATCAATTGAATGTTTAACAAACTTTAAAGAGCTTTCCTAGAATGAAGTTATTAGATATCATAAAGATAATAATTGAACAATTTAACATTAAACTTATTATACTAATAACAGCTCAACTTCTTACTGAATTATTTATAGTGGAATATTTTAAATTTCGTCCAAATACGTTCAGCAATTTCAGTGTGAAAGAGTCAAACATACAAACATATACACAGACATACAAACCTTTTTAATAGTAATAATAGTCCGATTATATATAAAATAATATATCATTTATTGAATAGGCAATTTATTTTACAAGTGTGCAAAAACCCTTATTAAATGCACCACATAAATAGGAAGATGAACGATAAGAACGTGTTTATCATTTCCCGCGAATAAAATCTACTTCATTTCGATTCATACTGGATTAAACTTGCTTTATTATTTATATGAGGCAGTTAGTTGCCAGTTGCGTTTATTGAAAACTGGCTGTTGCTTGGGAGGTTTTTAACCGACTCTTTCAGAAGGATGGTAATGTTTTACAAAAATATGTATGCATGTCTGTTAATGTACGCTTTATAGCCTTAAATATGGCTGGCGTTAGTAAATCTGTAAAAAATTAGAACTTTTGTGTTTTTGTCATAAATTTTTTAACTGGCACAGCTTAGCAATTTAATAACAAAATATATAGTATTTTTTTTAAATAACAATATATTTACTTTTCAACTGAAAATTATACATACTTAATAAGTACCTATTTATTCTGCAACTAGCGACTCACCCTTGCTCCGCTCGGGTTCGTCACTAGATACGTTTTAACGGTTAGTATAGATTTCTCAGATGAGATATTTTCCCGCAGTAAAAAGTATCCTACATATAGGTATGTTGAACCGAATAACCAGCTATCATCATATCAAATTTCATCAAAATCTGTACAGTGGGTTTCTCGTGATGCGTTCCCAAACAGACAGACAGACAAAAGTTTCGGCCTCTGTATCGATAATAATAACTAATTTAATAAAATTTTACAAAAAAATATTTAATGTACAAATTCGACTCAGAATTTTATTATATGTATAGATATAGATATATTTATATGCAACGAGTGGGAGTGCAAAATTATACTAATATTAGATTTGTATCCAACTTCCGTTCATTTGTTGTACATTTCCGTTCGTTTCGCTTCCGAGATTTTAGGTGAAACATTTAATAGCTTGTAAAGTCAAATGAACATCGTTTTATTTCATGTTTTCTTTTACGATAAAGATTTCATTTATGTTAAAACATTCTAATGCTTAAAACGTTTTTTAAGCAAAAAAGTGGAATGATTGAGCAATTACATTTAAAATATGTATTGCAACTGAGTCATCTTACTAATATCATAAATATAAAAGCTGGATGTTTGGACGTTTGTTACACAATCACGCCAGAATGGCTGAATGGATCTGGATAAAATTTGGCACAAATATAGATTAAAGTCTGGATTGGCATATAAGCTAGTTTTTATCCCAGAAAATTTTATGGTTTCCGTGGGATAAATTTGTTGTTGTTTTTCTAGAGGCGCACCCGAGTAAAGCAAGAGTGAGCTAGTTCTTCGTAATTATTATGTATATACTACTTTAGAATCATAATCGACTTTAAATAATTTTTAAATAGTTTTTAATTATACTTTTTTGTGAGTGCGTTATAATCTCAGGATGATAGAATAAACTAAAAAAAACCTGTAAGAACAACTTCTACTATATACTACTACTAGCGAGTCACCCTCGCTTCACTCGGGTTCGTCCCTAGCTTACTTCCCAATACAAATTTTCATCCCCATTTTCACCCCTTTAAGGGATGAATTCCGAAATAAAAATCCCATGCCCCTCTCAGGGTCTCAAACTATCTTCTTACCAAATTTCATCCAAATCGGTTCATTAGAGCCAGAGATTACCCCTTAAACGTCACAAACTCCCAAACTTACAAACTCACAAACTTTATCTCTTTATAATATAAGTATAGATTATGTACTAAAATTCAGGTAATCTTGAAGTCGGTGTACCTTTTAGTAAAAAGTAATCATTTAGCTACATATATAAAATTTATATTTCTGATAAAGATAATAAAATAAATGACCTATCTAGTATCTAGTAATTTCAAACACCTAGCCTAGTAATTTTATCGTCGATTCACGTTTTTATTTCACGGATCAATGTTAAAAATAAATTCCTTTTGTCGGTGGAGCGTGGATGATAACTCTAATATAAGGTTCCAAATCTATTGAAAGCTATAATTTAGCTATAAATCGGACTACAAATAAAGATGCGAAAGTTTGTATGTGCGTATGTATGTTTGTTACTCCTTAACGAACGAACGAACATTTTGTACTGGAAATCATGTGCATGTGTTACTTAATGTAAAATAAAGCAGTATAACATATATAATTTTTTTTTATTTATGTATGACAGAAGTGGTAGCCCAGTGATAACGCGCTCGCTTGGGAAACCGAGTGAAGCGGGTTCAAATCCCGGGTCTCGCACCTCTGATATTTTCATGTGCGAATCATTTCCAACATGATTACCACTTGTCTTAACGGTGAAGGAAAACATCGTGAGGAAACCTGCATATCTGAGAGAACCTAGCAAGTTTTCAAAAGACATGTGAAGTCCGCCAACCCGCACTTGGCCAGCGTGGTGGACTATGGCCTGATTCCCCTCGTACTGAAGGGAGGCCCGTGCCCAGCAGTGGGACGTTAAAAAGGGCTGAATACACATGACAGGAATGAAGGACTAACATACACTGAAACAACTTTTTTTATATTTTAAAAGCTCCAGATAATTATAAAATATAGCTTAAATACAGCACGTAGCTTGCCATATAATAGCAGCTTTATCTTGCGGTACAACAGACTTTGATAAACTCATATACCGTTTTTACAGCTTACGTCCAATGCCTAGATAATTCGATAAATCGCGAAGTCTAATGGCTTCATTATAAAACGTGTAATTCAGTCACAAATGCATAATTATGTAAAATATGTAAACTATACATACAATAAAATTGTAACTAAGCCGAATTTGTACATTAAATATTTTTTGAAAAATCTTATCGTAATAGACATTATTATCGATACAGAGGCCGAATCTATAGTTTTTAGAATTTTTGTCTGTCTGTTACCGCATCACAGAAAAACCACTGGAGGGATTTTGATGAAATTTATGGGAAAATATCTCATTTCTAATAAAAGATACAAAAACTGCAATGTAAGAATATACTAATATATAAAACCTAAAAATTTATTTTTTGGTCATTTGAACGCGGGTAGAGCCGTGAGCAATACTAGTATCATGTAAAATGTAGATTTTAAAAGACATTACGTTTAACAGTGAAAAATGTGTTAAGTCAAATAATTTTAACGGATTTTTAAGTTGTTCTGTCGGCTAAAGTTTTCGTTCACTTCGATTCTAAATCGATTTTAACAACTTTTTTATTTAATAGTTATTATAGTTAACAGTTTTGTATATACTTCATGGGTTATTTTATTTGCATAGAAAAATCATTGCCAGCTTTTCAAGCTGGTGTGATAGAGTTAAGCAGTAACTCAAAGAGTGATAAAAATGAATTTTCTTAAATATATGTAAATAAAATTCCTAGTATACATTGCTTTAGCACATTTACATTTAGCCCATGCTGGGCATGGGCCGCCATCACGCTGACCTATTGCGGATTGGTAGATGTCTTAACTGTTTCAAGAGCTATCCTTTATCATATTAACAAATATTAATATTGAAAATGATTCGCACAAGTAATTCTCAGAAGTACAAAACCGGAGTTTGAACCCGCGTCATTTAGTACTCCAACCGAGCCCGTCACTAATGGGCTACTGCCGTAATATCTTCATATAATAATATATAGAAATAATAATATATAAAAGAAAATTCAGAAAATGCAGATATGGATATCTACATCAGTCACCATTATCGAGTATCTCACGTCAGAACGGCTGAACGGATTTGGATGAAATTTGGCACAGAGATGGATTATAGTCTAGAATTACTTTTTATCTCGTAAAATGTGTATGGTTCTCATGGGATAGATTTTTTTTGTTTTTCTAGAAGCGAAACCGAGCGAAGCGAGAGTGAGTCGCTAGTACATAATACAGAAGAAAATGTAGATCAATTTTCGATGTTCATGTTTCAGTACCTAAATAAATTTCATTATTAATTCATGCAAAGATACGTATTTCCAGTACAGTCTTTGTAAGGAAGCACTTACAAGCCCACACTCATAAAGAACGGTGTATACAGTCAAAATACAATGGTTTGTAAAGGAATTCAAATGGTGCGCGATTCGAATCATTCTATAATTCATAAGCTTTCCCATAGATATTTAGAATGCATTTAAGCTAGAACTTAAATGCACGCTAAAGATGTATGGAAAAGCTTATATGAAAGCTTGAAAAGTTTATTAAATGAAATTTACTTGTGATTTTTGTGATTATGAAGATCTTAATGTTTTCACAATTCTGGAAGATATAAAGAAAAAAAGTTTATATTTCTATTTCACATATTTTCTAAAGGATTCGTAAAAAGATAAGGTGCAGCAAATTGATTTGCTTAAATGATATTTTTTTCTAGTATTTTTTTCCAAACTTCAATTTTTTTATTTTACTAGCATTCCCACGGCTCCGTCCGCGTTCAGATGACCAAAAACCAAATTCTTAGGTTTTACATATTAGTATACTCTTACAATAAAGTTTTTGTATTTTTCTCAGAAATGAGATATTTTCCCGCGATAAAAAGTTTCCTATATGTTGACCCGGGATAACCAGCTACCATCATCAAAATCCCTCCAGTGGTGTTTCTGTGATGCAGTAACATACAGACAGACAGACAGACAAAAATTCTAAAATCTATAGATTCGGCCTGTGTATCCATAATGTTTATTTCAATAAGATTTTCCAAAAAATATTTAATGTACAGATGCGGCTGAGTTACGATTTTATTAGGTATATGTATAGATTTACTTGATTCTCTTTTTAAATGAAGAAAGAATAAAATTACATCTCAAGATTTCCCTTCCATAAAAGTGGTTAAAAATTAAATACTCCCAATTAATATTTTGTTAAATCACGTTTTATTTTCTATCACAACCAAATAAAAGGGTCAATTTAAGAATTATTTGTACGATGCACCAAATTATTTTAAACGAAAACAACATTCTCCACATTAAATCCCCAGAAGGTTTTAGTGCATTCCTCTTACTTCCTCAATCAGTTCCCGATGAAGCGGTAATTACGCGTAATGACCGCCGTTGGGTATCATTTCTGTAATTTGTTAAAACAACGGTTTATATATATATATATATATATATATATATATATATATATATATATATATATATATATATATATATATATATCCGTATATATTGTAAAGCCAGAAATTTTGCTTGATTGTATGTTTTTTTGTTAGTCTGGATGCTCTAATAATTGGAACTACCAGTCATATTTGAAAATTTTATAGATAACTAGCATTGTCCGCGGCTCCGCCCGCGTTCAGATGACCAGAAACCAAATACTTAGCTTTTACATATTAGTATACTCTTTTATTGCAGTTTTTGTATTTTTTCTTAGAAATGAGACACATTTCCGCGGTAAAAAGTATCCTATATGATGACCCGGACAAACAGCTATCACCATACCAAATTTCATCAAAATCCCTTCAGTGGTTTTTCTGTGATGCGGTAACAGACAGACAGACGGACAATAATTCTAAAAATTATAGATTCGGCCTCTGTATCTATAATAATGTTTATTTCAATAAGATTTTCCAAAAAATATTTAATGTACAGATTTGGCTTAGTTACAATTTTATTATATGTATAGACTATAGATTAGCTGCAAGTTAATAAGATAGAATACATACACAGAAGTGAAAATAATAAAAATATAACTGAAAAATGTGTACCTAATGTAATAATTATTTAAATAAAATTGATTAAATAAAATGTAAAATAACTTTTAAACTTGGTAAAATATTATAAAAAAAATATACCTTATAATTATCCTATTCCTGAGCTCTCCTGACCTCCTCTCGTAGGTTACTATTCTGTAGTTTCATTCTACCATGTGTGAATTGCATATATATATACTTTTTGTTCTCGACATTGCTACGAATGCTTTACAGCAATCGTGGTTAGTTTTTATATTTATTATCCAACATAGGATCCATCCTGTATAAAAGTCTAATTATAGTTTTATTTCTACACAATACAGATCAGGGTATTCTTAGAAAGAATGGAAATTTTTTGCTGAGTAATTTACTTTTAATATAAACTTTACTGCGAACTACCACAGGACAATTTAAACGATATAATTTCAAAAATGATATGGACAGAATATCATAGAACTAAACATGAAGCCAAACAATAATGTTTTAAAACAGTATAGAAACGACAATTTTTTACTTAATGATAAGTAAATAAATGTTAATAAATAAAAATAGGTGATGGATTTTAATATAATATTAAAATAAATATTGAATTAGCTTATATGTTATCTAGTATAATTCTTTCAAGGGGAAGAGAACTAATACTTAAAAAATACTAATATTACAAAAATATTGTATTATTTTATTATTCATATTTTATTCTCAAAAATTGTATATTAATTTAATTAGTAGTCACATATATAAAATTTCCCTTATTTAAAAAAAAATTAAAAATCTCTGTTTCTAAAAGACCAAATCAAAAATAGTAGCATAAACAGTAAATCACGCTACTATTCTTGACTTTGACGTTTATTATGGCGACCTCCGTATAAATAATTCTTTAGTTTAAGAATATAGTATATTTGTTAAAGAAATATTTTAAAATTAATTAACATTATTATGTATATATTATGATATAAGTATTTCTATTGGTTCACCGTCGCTTCCCTAGGGTTTGTCTCTAGAAAAAAACAAAAACAAATCTATCGCACGGGAACCTTACAAAATTCCGGGATAAAAAGTAGCCTATGTATATATTAGTGTTATTCTAGTCAATAATTTACATCTGTGATAAATTTCATCCAGATCCGTTCAGCCGTTCTGGCGTTAAAGAGTAACAAACATCCATACTCACAAACTTTCACATTTATAATATTAGTATAGATTCATAATCTGAATTAGAGAATTCAAAAACTTTTAATAAATTGTGCCACTTCTATCCATTCAAATACAAACATGTGATAAACACCGCTAACTCTGACCTATAACGTTATTAACTTCCTTTCATCGCACGTCAATTTTTTGCAAACGTTATAAGTATACTAGATATTTTTTACACAATACGATTCCATTCTTTCATGGGTTCATCATAGACAGCTGGCGTGCCTTTTAACGCTTAGTTAATTTGATTTGTTTTGATTTATATCTATGTTAAATTTTATTTAACACAGTTATGTTACAGCCGATGTTTCAGTATCTAAAAGCTTCATCAGACAACTAACTTTCAAAAGCTTTTTTTATAAGAATTGATGTTGCGAATGTTAGATGTTACCCTATATATGTACTTAATATATGTATGTATAGCTGAAGTGATGAGTTTATTAATATCTTTTATTTTTTGTTTGAACGAGCTTATCAGTAATCTCCCGAATTATAAGTTAGATTTGAAAAGTTTTATTCCATCTTATAGCCTATTTATTGGGAAAGGTTCACGTGAATCTTAGGACTGGAGTAACTATACATGAATGAATAACGCGTGTGGAACTGTGGGATATCGTTAGTGTTAAAGACCATATTTATTTATAACTAGCCTTCTAGCGCTTCGGGTTTGTCTTTAGATAAAAATAAATGTACCTCACCGGAACCGTACATTTTGTCGGAATAAAAAACAAGTAACGTATATGATGATGTTCTCCTAGCCGATTCCGGCTACGGCGGCCAATCTCATTGAGATTAGCGAACTGCGCAGGAGATATTATAGTGCACAAGTATACGCGCAGACACAAGTGCACTCTCTATTCCTGTCACTCTCATACTCTGGTGGGACGACTGCTCGACACGACCAGTGAGAATTAAGGCGCAGGACCGACGGCTTTACGTGCTCTCCGAGGCACGGGGGTGAAACACCGCCAACTTCCCAACTCCGGGCTGTTACTGAGGCTTACTATACAGAAAGACTCAATAACTAATCTTGGCCCGACCCGGGACTTGAACCCAAGACCTCCAGGTATGCAGCCGTACATGCTAGCCACTACAACACCGAGGCAGTTTATAACGTATATAGTACATATATATTTGTACCAAATTTCATCCAGATCAGTATCAAACATCCATCCATCCATCCTCACAAACTTTCCCATTTATAATATTAGTATGGATTTTTGGGACATCATCATGGAATAGAGACTTTAGCGGCACTACATAAATAATTTTAATACGAGCTTTACATAATACTTTCTTAGATTTACGCGAATATTTGACATTTTAAATAAAACTATCTTTTCTGATTTTGTCGCGGATTTATTTGCATTTTTGTTTCCCGACGTTTCGAATGCTTTACAGCATCCATGGTCACGGGAGAGACTGAGGTGTTACATGTCTTAAAGATATAGTTGTTACAGACAGCCTACCCACAATCAACAAAATGAAAATTGCACCAATTACATTACAATATTTTTTAACTTTAAACATTTTTATAATTTTAATTATAATTGAATATGGAAAATTATTTATTTAATTTTTGCTATTATTTTTATAATTATTACAATTTTAAAATATTAATTAGTAATCTATGTTTAGTGTTGCCATTATTATATTTATAACCATAAAGAAAAATATAATTATATTTTTCTTTATGGTTAATAAGGTTTTAATGAAAAAAAAAAAATTTTCGTGTCAAAATCTGTTTTAACTAATTTTTTAGTTAATTTCAATGTAAATTAAAATTTAAATTAAATATTTGTGTTAAATATTATAATTTTATCACATAGTAAAACACTTTTACGATAGTATATAATAAAAAGCATGTTATTTCTCGTTCGCAAACGCAATTATGGACAGGAAAAAACTTAAAAGCTAAACATATCAATTTATGTATATGATTGCTATATTTTTTATACTTATTTACAAACAGGCCTCGATATAAATAGCGTGAACAGTTATCACGTATTTATAGTGATGCCTAACGAATGACACCTAACACGTTAATGGCTTCCTTCACTTCACCGCTATCTTACGATTGATTATAAAGCTTAGATTAAGCTCTTACTCAATTAAATGTTTGTTAGATTTACGCGAATATTTATTATCTTATACTAATTTTAGAAAGAGGTAAAGTTTGTAAGTTTGTGAGTTTGTTTGAAGGAAGTAATCTCTGGAACTATTGAACCGATTTAGATGAAATTTGCTATGAAAATAGTTTGAGATCCTGGGAAGGACATCGGATTGTTTGTTTCTCGGAAATCATCCCGGGTGAAATGGGGGATGAAGGTTTGTATGGGGAATCAATAATTTCTTAAGTAAGAGTTATGAAAGTGAAACATACCTATGTATATACATATATATATACTATAATATATAATCTATCTATTCCATACTAACCGTTAAAACGTAATATATATATATATATATATATATATATATACATATACATATATATAATAAGTATGTTTACATTGTGTCTCATCAGTAGTTTACACGTGCTAATGACAGAGCGAGATAATGTTATGTGAATTTATCTACGCAAGAAAGGGATGTGAAAAAACTAAAAAGACACCTGTGAAATGTAATACCTTCTTTGGTTAGACTAGACGTTGTACTACACTTTCCACGACATTTCACTGAGCAATACGGCATTATAACTAGTAACTCGGACAATGTTATCGCTATGACTGTCGGCGGCGGACTAAGGAGCGTAAAGGGGCGGGGCCGATTGTTATGCAGTGTCACTGCCAAACCTTGGCTAAAACATATCCCCAGTAATGCGTCGTCTATAACTCCTACCAACTCAATCACTGAACTAACTAAACTAACTTTGAAAAACCTAATAACGCTTTTGACTCGACTCAAGATTTGAACTCAGGATCTTACGTAACATAATTCTTAGAATAGTAAGGCATTTAGCGTAAGAAGACATTTAATAAATAATTCAGTTATTAAAGAAAGATATATTCTCATATTATGCATATTCTTAAGAGTACTCGTTATACAGCAACATAGCATTCAAAAAATATATGCACAGAATATTTCAATCTAGAATTTTGATTGAAAAAAGCTCTAAGACTGTAATCAGTGTGGTTTGGAGATACAATAGAAGCAGTATAATATACAAGCAGACCGTGAAGGGTCCGTTGTTTTATTTTGTTAGCTTTTGTATTGGTGCTGTATATGTACATGCAAAATACAAATGGTAGACTATCCATCCATATATGTACAGTTTTAATTTATAGAAATTGTATAATATATTCCTCGCACTTGGGAAACCAAGTGAAGCGGGTTCAAATCCAGGGAGGTGCAAGCCTCTGATATTTTCATATGCGAATCGTTTCCGATATGATTAAGTACTTTTTGATTTTTCGTTTCAAGTAAAACGATTAATTTATCGTATCTAACACAAATACTTGTCTTACGGTGAAGGAAGACATCCCCATCCTGACCTGAATGTCTGATAGAAACTAACAAGTTTTCGAAAGACATGTGAAGTATGCCAATCTGCACTTGGCCAGCGTGGTATAGTATGGTATGATCCCCTAAGCATTTAAGGAAGTTGAATACAATTATAATATATTCCGATGAAAAACTTAATCCCACTAATATTATAAATGCTAAAGCTTATATATTTGTTTGGAAATTTGTTTGACATTTCAACGAGACGATACTCTTGAGACGTCTAAAACCTTAGTCTCTTCCGTGACCATGATTGCTGTAAAGCATTCGAAACGTCGGGAATTAAAAATCTAAATAAATCCGCGAAAAAATCCGAAAAGATAGTTTTAATTAAAATGTCAAATATTCGCGTAAATCTAAGAAAGTAAAATTTATATAGTAATAGTGTCGTCTACTTTTTTTGAAAAAAAAAACCCAAATAATAATCAAACATCAATGTTTATTCCGTAAAAAAATGGAACTTGCGAATTGTGCCATAATAATCATTACTAGTTATACGACCAACTTCATTATACTAAAATTATTCAAACCCAGCTATAAATAACTCTTTACATTTTCCTCCTCAGATTCATGCTAACATACGTACCTACTCGTGAAATAGAGAACCTTTTGATTTTAAAGAACTTCCAAGAATATATCATTAACCATGTAGAAAAAGTGTAAAAAATCTCATTATGAGTAATTAAAGTAAAAAATCGGTCAAGCGCTTTCGTGGCGAAATAACTTATTGGTGTTTTGTATATAGAAATAAAATATCTTCTAATTTTGAATAGGCATTGAAACTCGTGTTCGACTTAAACTTGGCCTATTTTTTTAAGTTTAAAAGGGATGGTTCCATTCGATAGTTCTTTATACTATTACTAATAATAATAATATTATAAAGAGGAAAGATTTGTTTGTTTGTTTGAACCGAATAAGCTTTGAAACCACTTGACCGATTTAGACGACATTTGGTAAGAAGATAGTTTAAGGCCCTGGAAAGGACATAGGATAGTTTTTATCCCGGATGTCATCCCTTAAGAGGTAGAAATGACAGTATAAGTTTGTATGGAGAATCAACCAGTTTTTGGTAAAGTGATATTTACACAAAGCTTAAAGTATAACTTATTTAAAAAAACCTGACCATATTGAACATATTATCCTTTAATGAAGTTAGTCAAAAAGCTCGTTACGTCAATATTGTTTTTCCTTTTAGATCTGTATTATTTATTATAATAAAATCTGAAAAAATCTGAATAGATCTTTTCAAACGGAAGAAAACATTTCGAACGGCCTCCATCCACTTTGAATCCTTTCTATACAGAACCCTAAATCGTATTGCGAAAAGAATACGGAAAAAAGAATGTTATATTTACCGTAAAGTTATAATCCGTTAATTAGCATTGACACTTAAAGTCGCCAGTTCGATTTCCGATAACTATAAAATTAGGACAACCCATACCAAAAATATTTGTTGTAATTTGTAATTGGTATTCATAAATATATATATATAATTTAATTTGTAATTTAAGTTATAAAGTTCAAAAGTCATAATTATTTAGAAAAATATAGGAAATTTATAATATGGTTGATTATTTTATATTTTTCTTTATGGAATAGAAAGAAAACACTAAATAGTGGTTCTACGATTTCTAACAGTGTATTAGGTGGGTAGTGTTTCTATACTATTAATTTACATTTTATAAATTATTTATCACGTTTAAAAATTGTTAGTCACCGATTTTTTTTAATCGAATCCAGAATGAATTTTACAATATCAACCGTACGTTAGTTTAAACATATTTATAAAATAAAACTTTTTAACTCAAACGAATCAACGACATCTATTTACTATCTATTCAAGCAAACAAAAATAGCACGAAGAATAGCCCGAATTAGCGCTGTCCAATTTCTTTGTATGGGTTGAGGCATATGTTAATAAGGTAAGGTCCTCGAGACTGCCCTGAATAAAATTAGAAGACTAAAATATATGTACTTAATTGAGGTCTATCTCCCGTACAACATTAAATAAATATTTGTATTATTGAAACAAATTGTGGTATAATCGTACCCGCGATTTAAAATTTAATAATCTTAAATATTTAATCATTTTTCCAAAATAAAAGTGTAATAAAATATTTGCAATAAATACTACACAAACATTCACTTAAGAATAATATAAGAGTTCAAAAATTCTTATTCTCATACAAAAGGCTTCAATAATCCTCGCCTCTATGCAGTGAATGCCACAGCATTTCCAATATCTCTTGGCATTTGAGCGACCAGTTTTAAAAACACCCTACAACAGACCAACAAAACTAGTCCAGAAGCGGAAGAAAGGGGCAGAACGGGCCATCTTAAATCGGTCGGTTTTGATATAAGCTCTATTGTTGTCAAGACTTATAGGTATTGACTTGATAAACCCCTTACCATACGTCTTTGATGCAAAATAATGAAAATTGTTTGAATTGTGATGATAGAATTCAATATAGGAGAACTGGATCATGAACTGCGCAAAGTGTTTTGACACGTATTTAAAGTGGATACGTGTAAATGTAGTGTGAGTGTTAAAATTGCGAAAACTTAGATAAACTATGCTGTTACTTCTAAGAATAAAATATTGTTGGCGATGCTATCTTCATTTCTCAGTACGAGAAATGATGGTGAAAAATATTGTGTAACAAGTGCACTTTAAATAACAGCTCTTGTTAGTTATGTTATGTTGATAAAAAAGTTATTTTTTTTTATTTAAAAAAAAATGATTTCTTGATTAAAATATTTAACTGAGAAAGCATATATTTGCTTAAATAACTATAAAAGCTAATAGCATAAATAATTTGTGTGATGCTGAGTTTAGTTTCATATAATTCAATATAAAACTTAAATAATGATAAAGAAGAAATGTTCCAACATTTCAACATTATTAATGAAAAAAATATTCAAGTAGTAAGCCCATAAATTACAGATTTTTTACTGTAATATTTATTACTAGCGGCTCACCCCTGCTTCGCTCGGGTTCGTCTCTAGAAAAACAAAAACAAATCTATCCCTCAGGGACAGTATATTTTTCCGGGATAAAAGTAGCCTATGTGTTATATGGTATTCCAGACTATAATCTATCTCTGTGCCAAATTCCATCCAGGTCCGTTTCTTCAGAAACATCCATACACACTCACAAACTTTCACATTTATAATATTTATACAAATATTACTGTAATTTATTTTTGTATAGCGAATTTCACAGCAGAGATCATTTCTGAACAATATATCGAAGATATACTCCGCTATAATTCAAAATATGACAGTAAGATTGAAATCCATTAACTCCATACGAGGTGACATTAAAACGTCCATATAGGACATGGCAAATAGCTTACATTAGTCACACAAAAGAGATTTTATTGGATGCAATTGTGGCATGACCACTTAAAATTGGAATTCAATGCTAAAATATTATACACGAAGAAGTCCAGGATAGACCTTTATTAAGTCAAAATCGCTACACAATACTGAATTTTAAATTACCGCAGAATGTTTTATACAAGTACTCGGTACGTGGGTGAAATTTTTAAGTACGGCTTTATGTATTCAATCGTTTCTCTAAATGTTGTTAAACAGACAGGTCTGGTTGGCTTATGGGTTATTCAACGATCTTACTAATATTATAAATTTGAAAGTTTAGATGTTTGGATGTTTGTTCAATCAGGTCAGAACGGCTGAACAGATCTGGATGAAATTTGACACGGAGATAGATTATAGTCTGAAATAGCTCATAGACTATTTTTTTATCCCGAAAAAGTGTACGGTTCCCATGCAATAGATTTGTTTTTGTTTCTCTAGAGGCGAACCCGAGCGAAGCGAGGGTGAGTCGCTAGTGTTTATAATAATTCATCAAATATATTGTATAGCTGTTTTCTTCGTCTTATGATTCGAATCAATATAATATGCCTATTGAGCAAGATATTTACTTGGTTTTTACATTTTTTGTCGATTTCTTCAACTTCTGCTACTTCTGGTACTTACCTGTAAAAAAAGTTTTAAATATAACAACAATATCAAAAAACTAACAATAATAATTAAATAACTACAAAAACTCATTCATAGCAGTAATGCATGCCATCTTTTTACCAAGCTCGAGAAATAAAATGAAAGTCGGGGACCGTTTAATCTTGTCAATGGGTGGCATTTCAATAGTTAGACCCACATTACAGATACATAAAATAAAAGAACACGTGATTCGACAAAAATGTAGTTTTTCACTAATATAGGTATAGAATTTTAACCCCTACTCGTTTAAGATACCTTTCAAATTTGTAAAAATCGTGTTTTAGCATACTAGGTGCACTAAGAAATCAATTCGAGGTGATATTTAGGATTCACGCCTCGTATTTGTTGGAGACCGAAACGGGTGTGCCACAAGGTGCAGCGCTGGGCCAACTTCTAATAGTATTGTTTGGAAACGTAATAAACGGTTTTATTGGTAGGAAAGTACATTATACAGTACTGATTTAGCGGATGGATAAGTTTCTGCATGAATTCAATTACCGCGAGATCACTGACCCGAGCTGCAATGCGGCCATTACCAATCGGACGGGGATCCACTATAAATTTCAAATGTTAATTACAATTATTGTATTTATTCATACCCTATAAGGAGTTTAACTTAAAATATTTAAATCTGTATAAATAAGCCGAATCTGTACAATAAATATTTTTTGGAAAATCTTATTGAAATACCCAATATTATCGATAGAGGCCAAATCTATAGTTTTTAGCATTTTTGCCTGTCTGTCTATCTATCTCTCCGTGACCACATCACGAAAAAACCACTCGACAGATTCTGATGAAATTTGCTATGATGATACCTGGTTATCCGAGTCAACATATAGAATACTTTTTACTGCGCAAAAATATATCATCTCTGTTATACTATAATATAACGATAAGTAATTTCGTAATATAAACTTTATGATAGTCTGATTTTTGAACAGTTTTTGTAAATCACTAAAGATAAATAAATTTAAATAAATAAAGATAAAATAATCATCGAGTCAAATAACTCTATTATCATTTAAAACTTAAATTTAATTATTAATTGTATTATTTACTTGTTCAAAATTAACAAGTAAAAAAATACTAAATTAAGGTTTTAAACGATAATACACGTGTTATAAATACTGAGTGAGTATACTCATATAGCAAGAGACCGACTGGCACAAATTATTATGTAGGAGCTCACGAGTTCGATTCTCGCTTGAAATTTTATCCATATTTCTTATGCATGGATGTACCATTCAAATGTTTAAATCCGTTTAATAAATGGCAATCGTTCACATAAATCTAGACTGTAATTGCTTTATTTCTTTTTCTTGTTTTCATCTCTCTATCTCTATTAAGCTCAAAAGTATAATTAAAAATGTAATGGCAACTTTTCTAAAAGCTAATCTTACTATTACTATAAATGTGAAAGTTTAAATGTTTGGATGGATGTTTGTTACTCAATCACGCCAGAACGGCTGAAAGGATCTGGATGAAATTTAGCACAGAGATAGATTATAGTCAGGAATAGTAGCATAGGCTACTTTTTATCCCGGAAAAATGTACGTTGTCATGGGATAGATCTATTTTTGGTTCTTTTGTACTAGAGGCGAACCCGAGCAAAGCGAGTGTGAGCCGCTAGTAATTTTCATAAATAATTCATACATATAGGTTTCCAATATTAAATTTGCAAAGAACAAAATTATAGCTTGATATGAATTTTAACTTAAAAATATAATTAAATTGCATATATTAATATATTTAAAGTCCAAAAATTGCTTCTATACTGAGTTGCAATGTTGTACCTTGCAGGTGACGATTTTAATCGATTACCTATCTTAGTATGTAACTTTGATTAATAAAATAAAGAAGAATGAATTTTTCAAATGTAGACAGAATATTTACAGCATTATATAAATTTCAAAACTTTTTTACAATTTCGTTCGAAAATAGGTCTAAAATCATAATAAACTCACTGTGCGTCTGCAGTGACACGAGACAAGTATTGAAGTTTGATTAAATCATGAAAAAGGTTAAAGGTCCAATGGCATAAAACATTCCTCAAATACATCAATTAATGCTATCTTACACAGATATATTGACAAAGATTTGACCCTTATTTAGCGGATATGACTAAAAATACATACGGAGAGTATCATTTACATAGCCTTATAATGACGACACGTTTGGCTCAGTTTGTAATGCCCTAACCCTACTTGCTGTGCCAGCGGTCGCGGGTTTGAGTCTCGCTAGAGGCATTCATTTGTATGATGAGCACGAATGCTTGTACTCCAGTCGTGGGTGTTTATATTAATAATATGTATATATTTAAAGTTATATATGTGTAGTGTAACAACTATCTGGTATCCACAACACAGGCCTCGTAGTTCACCATGGAACTAGACGGTCCTGTGTGTTAATGTCCCATTATATTTATTTATTTCTAGAAATCAGGGTAATAATCTATCTGTGTATTCATGAAATGTCATAAAATCTCATCAATCTCGATCCAGCCGTTTATGCGTGAAACAGTAATAAACAGACACAAACTTTCGCATAAATTATATCATTTTATAAACTATAGGTACGGCTTTCAAACTGGATAAAGCGGAAACGATGTACCCGAGTTTTAATTCCCAAAACATTAAATTAAACAGTTAGGTACTTTGGATTCAATACCGGTTGTAAGAAAGTTATAATTGAAACTGTTACTTTAAATTTTTACATCAACATGTCATATAAAAATGTTAACTACTTTATTAACATTTTTTTTAACTCATAATACAATATAATATAATCTTTACATATTTATTACATTTTAACTGATTTGAATCTGAAGATTAAATATTTTTCGGAAAATCTTATTGAAATAGTCATTATTATCGATTCAGAGGCCGAATTTATAGTTTTTAGAATTTTTGTCTGTCTGATGGGAACGCATCACGAAGAAACCACTGGATTTTCATGTTTGGTATGATGATAGCTGGTTATCCGAGTCAACACATAGGATACTTTTTACTGCGGGAAAATATCTTATCTCTGAGAAATCTATACTAAACGTTAAAACATAACAATATATAATTCCTTTATTTGAATGATACTTGCGTCTATAAAGTTACAATTCATCAAAATCGAATCAGTATTTTATATAAATAGGCATGGACGAATTGTGGTTAATTCGTTCATGTAAATAGGCAAAGACAAAACAGTCCGGTACCTTTTTCTTCTTTGTTTGACAGCCGATTATCTTTTTTTTTAGTAACTATTGACAAGCTTTAGTCAAAAATGTGTATTCTCAGATATACAATTAACGAATGTAAAAGAGTAGAAAAAGAAATGTTGGAAACATATAAATTCATATATTTATTCCTTCATAGAAAAACAAACAAATGTTATCGCTTTATAATAGTGTAGAAAATCAGTACAGATTTTGCTCTAAAGATTTTATTAACTCAGTGACAGGAACCGGGCAAAGACCGCGATAGAATCGCAGTAAAGCGTTCACGCCATTTATACTCTATGAATGTACAATTTATATAAAATAGAAACGTCAGTCTGTCTGTCTTATATTATAAATACTAATGGTTGTTGAGTGTATTTGTTTATTCTTCATGCTGTAACGTCTCAACGAGAATATGATAACATACATATATCCTAGAATAGATATACATATAGAATACGTAAGCTACTTTTAATCAACATATCTAGCACACGAGCAGCGCCAGCGAACAATAACTAGTACTAAGATCCATACTCAATAATTATATATTAGGAATAAATGTAAAAATAACTGTCTCTCTGTTACGTTTTCACGCTTAAACCGTTCAACAGGTTTCTCAAATTTGGCAAAGATCTAATATCATCATGGCGACGGACAGATGCCACCTTTCATCTTGCTTACTATACGAGCGAAGTAGCAAAATCTAGTAATAATATAAACACGCAAAATATCTTTTAATTCAATTATTTTAAACTGAATTGGTAATACGTTTCACATAAAATTAATGTGTAATTTATTAACAATCAAACTTAATACGATGCTATAAACATAAAATTGGAAAAATATGACGTTTTCGTAAATATAGGGAAAAAAAAAATCATTTTTTCTATGTATCAAGATAATATTTTTATCATTACATCTAAGAAATTATTAGAAATAGAAATTTTATACCTTTTTATAGCTAAATCAGTTTTAACGAAACAACCAAGCAAAGTTGCGTGAAACAGCTAGTATTAGACACTACATTATATATTTCCTATAAAAATCAGGATTCTAAAATGTTTGCAGTTAAAGTCACTTTACATAGACGTCAACACAATCAATGCTAATGCAACCAATGCGGTCGCATGGGGCCCCTGATTCAAGGGGGCCCTAACGGGTCACACACGATTCTTTTATTTCAATAAAAATTCTTAAGGACGGCCCTCATAGAAGTTTAAAAAACCGCAAGAAAAAAATGTCCAAACGCATATATATTTTTACCAGAACTACGAGAAATGTCATCGTACCTACATAACATGTTCTATAAAGCGATGAATAGTCCTCTAAGCTCAGCTTTTTTACTAAATTTTACACTACACGTTCTTCCGTGATAGCTGTTTGAAAAAATAAGAAGTTCTAAAACGGTCTGTCTGTGGACCACATTCGTTTTCAAAATAGGCAAAAGGGGGCACTTCCACTTTTCTTTTGCATGGGGGCCCAAAGGCTAGTAACGCCACTGCACGCAGTGTTATTTTCTTATAAACTTCTTGTTGCTATCCAATTCTACATAAAGCACAGTAATAAAAATTGTAATAACTATAAAAAATAACGTCACAAAACGGTTTATTCTAGACTACGCCGAGTTTATTACCGACGGGTTTGCGCTATTTAAACATATGCGGGTTAGATATCTTGATTATAATGTAAGACTTAATTAAAGTTAAATTAAATTGACTAAATGTTACTTTAATTAAATAACAAATTAATAATATTAGTTGTAAGATTCTAATTAATTGATATGGCGTGGTGGACTTAACCCTTGCATTGAAAGAGGCGAGTGCCAAGCAGTGGGAAATAAAAAAATGGCTGATTGAGGATGGTTGATGGTAATGGGTGAGTCACAAATATACAAACGATTTTGCATTAAAAAAAATATGCCTTTTTTAATATCTGGTTTGAGTTGTTAACATAATAATAATATTATATGTATAATTGTAGTAGCCTCTGGGCGGTTTTTTTTCTTTTTTTGAAAAAGATATAAAAATTGCGTTTCTTTTTTCAGAATACTAATAGATAGACTTAAAAAGTAAATCCTTCTAAATACAAAATTTGATCTGTTAGAGTTCGTTTCCGAGATACACAAAATAAATTTATAACGTACAAGAATTGCTCATATAATATTATAAGATAATATTACCCTAAAACTTTCTAATTAAAATCATCCAGAAGAGCCCTTTAATTTTTAATTTCAAATATAAGTAAAATAATATTTATTGCCCACGATATACTCGTAAACGTATGCTCTATACGAGCATGTTTATGTCGTGGGTTATAAATATTATGTTATTTAACCTAATCCTGCTATCATTCGTCTTCTTGGATCACTAACAAGCTTTATCGCATCACTTGTGAACTTATTATGAAACTAGCGACTCATCCTCGCTTTGCTTGGGTTTGTTAGTATAGAATAGGCTATATATATATATATATATTACATACATAGGTATAGAAAAGTAGGAAAAAAATATAAAAATAACAACACCCCCTTTTCATCCCCTTAATTGATGTTTTCCGGCGTAAAAACTATGTATCCTTTGTCCTTTTAAGGGTCCCAAACTATTTCGATACCAAATATCGTCTAAATCGGTTCAGCGGACTAATTGTAAAAAGGAGACAGACAGACAGAATTACTTTCGCATTTATAATATTAATATGGATTAAATCTTGGAAATCGATTTTAATCTATTTATTGTAAGTTTTTAATCGATTAGAAACTTTATTAGTATTAAAATCCAGATGTCCAAACAATAATTTGATGACATCGATCGAATAGATCTGATGATCGAACCGACTTAAAGCTATTCATAGTCATAAGGTTTGATTTATTTCATTCATTTTGATTTTCCCGTACATTAGTAGTCAGTTAATACTTGTTTTTTAGTTTTTTTTATCACTAAAGTTGACAAAGAAAGAGCCACTCATAAATATTAAATGACGTATAAAATGTACATGAATATAATCAAAGTCATGAAATCTTGTGGGGCATTTGAACTCATTAACATATAGATACATATTTACTTCGAAAGTTTTGTATAGCGGTTCAATGAATAATAATATTTTCGTTGCAATTATTATAACTGGTGTTCGCCCAGTGGTAGGAATTACACCATAATCATTATGGAAAATTTGAAGAAAACATATATGAATAGAATTTATCTATCTGTATAAACTGTTTCCATTTATTGATAGGCTCGTCAATATATCTGCATATAATAAAATTGTAACTAAGTCGAATCTGTACATTAAATATTTTTTGGAAAATCTTATTGAAATAGACATTATTATCGATACAGAGTCCTAATCTATAGTTTTTAGAATTTTTGTTTGTCTATCTGTCTGTCTGTTATCGCATCACGAGAAAACCACTGGATGAAATTTTGTATGTTGATAGCTGGCTGTTATCCGGGTCAACATATAAGATACGTTTTACCGCGGGAAATTATCTCATTTCTGAGAAAAAATACAAAAACTGCAATGTAAGAGTATACGAATATGTAAAACCTAAGAATTTGGTTTTTTGTCATCTGAACGCTGGCGGAGCCGCGGGCAATGCTAGTACTAAATAAAAACAGAAAATCGATTGACAAACAAAGGAAAAAGGGTACTGAGTTAATTTGATTTTACCATGTTATATAGTTTATAGATAAGCAAAAATAAATAAAGACAATACCGACAAAACCCGAAAAGATAGTTTAATTTAAAATGTCAAATATTCGCGTAAATCAAAGAAACTTATTAAAACGTAATTTTTTAACACTAAATGTGAAGTGAAGTTCACCACAATACATTAGTGAAAACCGCACCCAAATAGGTTAAACCGGTTCTGAAATTAGCGCACATAAACGCACAGACAAACAGACAAAAATTCTAAAAAATATTGTTCTAGGTTCTATTGCGTTAATAAAAACCCCCTATAATAGTGTTTGACCCCTTATAATAGGCAGTGATAGCCCAGTGGTAACGCGCTCGCTTGAGAAACCGAGTGATGCGTGTTCAAATCCTGGGTCTCGCACCTCTGATATTTTCATGTGCGAATCATTTTCTAACATGATTACCACTTGCCTTACGGTGAAGGAAAACATCGTGAGGAAACCTGCATGTCTGAGAGAACCTAGCAAGTTTTCGAAAACATGTGAAGTCCGCCAACCCGCACTTGGCCAGCGTAGTGGACTATGGCCTGATCCCCCTCATATCGAAGGGAGGCCCGTGCCCAGCAGTGGGACGTTAAAAAAATGGGGCTGAATACATACATACATACATAATAGTGTTTCTCAAATATCTTCCATGTACAGACAGCGGTACAGTTACAGTTTTATTATATGTATAGATATAGACCTTAACTCTTACCGCTAACCAAACCTTCGTTATATACTTTATTAAGATTAATCTAACGTTTAAAAGGATAGTTATAAATATTTATACCGGTACTCAGAACCTCAGGTTGTCAATGTTAACTCGGGCAGTTAGAGCTATCAGTTAGACTAACTTATGCTGATTTACCTTTTACGTCTCCTTATGGAAATTTATTTATTCATTAAATGTTTCCCCAAATTATAAAATACTAATTTAGTTAACAGATTTTTAACACGACAGAACTATTCAGAACTATTTGCTTGTGAAGTTCATTCAAAAATCTTATACAAAAAAGCTCAGTTTTATCATCATTTTCTTCTTTTTCAACAACTTTTCTTATAGATAGGTTTTCATTCAGAATCGATACCTAATCAGATATTTTAATCAAACAAAAAAATATTTAGATATTTTGATTTTTAAGAAAACCGCTCGACCAATTTCGATAAAATTTAAATGGAACCACCTGGGAAGTACCCTTCGAAACAAAACAAAAATCTAAATCGATTCAGTCGTCTTCGAGTAATGGGTAAATAAACAAAAAAAAAGAATCCGTCGAATTGAGAACCTCCTCCTTTTTGGAAGTCGGTTAAAATACTTGTAAGCAAAGTTGAGTGTAGAAAGTAGTGAGTAATAAAAATATTTTATTGTAAAATCCATTCCATCAACAAAGGGGTCAACAGCCAAAACAATCTATCAGTAATATGCATAGCGTTCCATTCCAATGACCATTGCAGTTAACGTAAAACTGTTGTGTCATCAACGAATAATTTATTTATAGTAAAAAACCGTTTTTCATGCAAAATACGAGTTTTTTAAACAAACATGAGTGACAATAATTGTTTATTGAACTCTTTGTTCAAATTTCATTCTTTATTGTTTATGTTTATTTGTGTATACGTACAGTGAGTTGTGTAGTTGGTTTTGGCGTTACCTTTTATTGAATACTAGCATTGCTCGTGGCTCCGCCCGCGTTCAGATGACCAAAAACCAAATTCTTAGGTTTTACATATTAGTATACTCTTACAATGCAGTTTTTGCATTTTTTCTCAGAAATGAGACATTTTAACGCGATAAAAAGTATGCTATATGTTGACTCGGATAACCAGCTATCATCATACCAAATTTCATCAAAGTTCCTCCAGTGGTTTTTCTGTGAAGCGGTAACAGACAGACAAACAGACAGACAGACAAAAATTCAAAAACTATAGATACGGCCTCTGTATCAATAATAATGTCTATTTCAATAAGATTTTCCAAAAAATATTTAATGTATAGATTCGGCTTAGTTACAATTTTATTATATGTATAGATTAATTCCTACACTTTCTTAGATTTACGTGAATATTTGACATTTTAAATAAAACTATCTTTTTGGATTTTTCTTTCTGATTTGAACAGATTTATCGTTTTCTTTTTCTGAGCAGGAATCTCACTTGCAATTTCAAGCGCTAATAAATAGAGTAGTCTTAAGAACAAAGAAACGCTTGCAAAGACAAGATAAAAAATGTGAATCTATTAGTTAGCTACTTTCTTGCTAACTCGTATACATAAAGAGGAAAATCAGATTTCCAAGAAACTCCTTTAGATTTCTACAGTAGATAGAATTTTTATAGAATTTCTACAGTCTATAACGCTGGTAGGGAACAAAAAACTTAAGGGAAGGATATTTCCGATCACGTGACGTAGCGCTTCTATACGTCATCTTCATATATACTTGTATGTATGTACATTGTACACGTCATAGTTTTCTATTAGCGATACCGATTAAAATAATATATTAACTAAACCCCAATCTACAGAAATTGAATTAGTATTGATTGACATTGGCAATTAATTGTTAAGAAATATTTTTTTAGATACATAAAAAAGAAATGAATTTTTAGTAAAAAATCATATTAATTCAAATATCAAAGAGATAAAAACTAATTAGAACTAAGTACGCACATACTTCATGTTTATTTTTAATTAATATTGCAAGATAAGATTGCAAGATTTAGAATGATTTACATAATAATTATATTCATTAATTATCATGTTTTTTTTTTAATAAAGCTAAAATGTGTTTGACAATTAATTTATATCTTCCGGTTGTATTAAGCTTTAAAGTTATTTAAATTGAAAAAAAAATTAAAGCTCTTAGCATATAAGGACTACGTACAGACTTGATTTTTTCTTGATGTTGCTGGCATATTGTATGATTTGTCATTTTACACACATACTTCTAATGAGAAAGTGAAGTAAAATTGTTAAAATTTTGAATATATATTACAGGATTATGGCAAGGGTTTCTGGATTTAGAAATAAGACCTAACATATCTAACATAACGCCATGAGCATGTAGTTGAATGTTTTAAGATGTTTTAAATAAAACAGCTGTTTTGTAAAATAGCTAATGATTTTATAACATAGCTGATTCTATGTGTTCTGGAAAAGTAGTAAATTGTATGATATAATAATAAAGGCAAAATAGTAGCGAATATTACAACCGGATCTTGGACTAGATTCTTCGATGTATTGAGAGAACAAATCGTCATTTTAAAACTAAAACATAGAACGCGCTTTAATTGATTATAACTTATAATTTTTTTCTCGTAATTCTTTGACAGTTCTACTGTACGCTCATCATCATATTAGTCCTATAATATCAAATTGATGTCACCTGAATAAGATATAACAAGGTTACAAAGTTTTAATTCGATACGAGAAAGATATTATTTAGTTTTGAGTACATACTGAATTATTTATATAGTACAAATAAAGCTTATTATTACTATGGTAATGCTTATTAAAAGTATGTTAAAAAAGCATCATCTCTAACTTTCCACTAAATTCCAATCAAAATCGGAATATTTCTTAACAAGATATTTTATAAGAAATAAATTATTGCAAAGTTTCGCCTATTAGACACACACATGAGAATATATAATACTGGATTTAGATGTCACATATAAAACAAATTCTTACTCCATTTTCATCAAGATTTCTTTTAATGAAATATGCAGAGTGGAACAAACGAATGGGAAATGGAAGATTTTTTTTGGGATATGAAAGTTTTTTTTTTAATTATTTAAAAAAATATTAATATTAAAAAAAAGCTTACCAGATTCGGTAATCGAACCAGCTAAAAATGCAATAAAGTATAACTTAACTATTTTATCGAATTCATCAACAAACATTGTAACAGAAAACGAAGAAATCTTACAATTTGTACGTATCGATTCAATTATATAAGAAAAAACTTTCTAGATCACAATGTGGGCCTGAATTTATACACTTGACCAATATTCCAATACGAAGTTAACCTAGCCTCTTACAAAATACTGAATGGGTGGCCTTAATAAAGGTATAAGGGGGTCAACGCTCGGATTGAAACTTGTTGAGAATTAATTTATAAACTTATAGAACTCAATTAGTGTGAACCGGAGTAATCTAATGAATGGTCGTGGTGGTGTCACGTTTTTGTATTTTTATTTATATTTATCTATTTAATTAGTCGCGCATGGCAGTGGTAGCCCAGTGGTAAATGGCAGTGGTAGCCCAGTGGTAACGCACTCGCTTGGGAAACGGAGTGAAGCGGGTTCAAATCCCAGGTCTCGCACCTCTGATATTTTCATGTGCGAATCATTTCTAACATGATTACCACCTGCCTTACGGTGAAGGAAAAACATCGTGAGAAAACCTGCATGTCTGAGAGAACCTAGCAAATTTCGAAAGACATGTGAAGTCCGCCAACCCGCACTTGGCCAGCGTGGTGGACTATGGCCTGATCCTCTCATATTAAAAGGAGGCCCGTGCCCAGGAGTGGGACGTTAAAAAAAGGGCTGAATACAATTAGTCGCGCTATGATTAAGTATGGTATAATAGTTGTACAGAATCGGTAATTTTTTGCAAATATAGTGTTTTTCTATATACTCGTATAATAAATTAAAGTCGAAGAGATTGCTTTTTTAATGAGCAGGAATTTTAAATAAAAATCTTTCCGATATGTTCCCGGATGTATTTAATTTTTGGTTCCTTATGTTTGGAATGCTTTACAGCTATCATGGTCACTGGAAAGACTGATCTGTCTGTCTGTGTGGCCTGTCTAAAAAGATAGTTTTATTTAAAATGTCAAATATTTGCGTAAATATAGAAAGTATTAAATAACGAAAAGATCAAATTTTTTAAAGATAATACAAATTATAAAATAAAAATAAGTAACGAAATATTATGTCCAATTACTCCAGTGTAAGCTTGAGTGTTTTTGATAATAAGCTAACATAATACATATTTAAGCTCCGCTACTCTGCAACTTTTGTATCAAATTATATAAAAATTCGCGTAAACACAATAAATCAAACAATATTCTCACGGACTTAATATTTTTAAAAAAATCATGCCTTACATTGTTAATTAATATAGTTATTAGTGAATTAATTACTTCCTTTAAAACTTGTTATTAACAAAAAAAACTCAAAATGTAACAAAATAAATGTTAGCTGTAAAACATTATTTGTCTGCATTCGAAAAGAAAACGAGCTTTTATTATAATTATTATAAAAAAAGCTACCGACTGCATAATAAAATTATAATTTATTACAATTTTGCATAGTTTTACATTCATGTAACTTGTTGTGGAGTAGTAGCATTGTGTACTATGAAACTGGTCGCAGATTAGATTCCTGTTTAGGACAGTTCGCGTATCTAGTGTATATTGATTTACATACATACTCGATATATCTTAACTAGCGAGTTACACTTGCTTTGGTCGAGTGCATCTCTGTATCTAAGCAGTCTATGTGTTATTCTTGATCAGAGTTTATCAGAGTACTAAATTTTAACCAAATCCGTCCGAATAACAAGCGTTCATACACAAAAAATTGTTACAACAGTATAGCCATGGTAATGTAATGCATAAACATTACTGTGGTATAGCAGTTCGAATCTAGTAACATTGAAAGAATCGTAGAAGATCCCAAATCGGGAAAAAATTTCAGCATACACTTAATTTTAACGCTATTTTAACAACAAGTCCTGAACTGATCAACAGATGGCGCTCACCAAAAACGTGAAAACAAAGAAGAAACTAGTTACACAGATAAAACTGCGCTGAGTTAAAAAAAGTTCTACTAAAAAGTACAATAAGCTCTTCAGCAGTAGGACAATATAGCTTTTAAATCGGAAGTAGACATTAAATAAAATAAAGAACCTATACGCTGACATTTATAAAAACGATACCGTTACGGCAGCGGGCGTCGAAATATAATTCTAATTGAATCAGCATTTGTAACCAAATGTGATTAACGATTCTCACGAATCTGAGATAGATTCGTAGCTGTTGAATTAATTATGATATATTCAAAAGTGCTAAATAATATTTTTTATTAAAATTACTATTATAATTAATGATATAATTAACTATAAATGTACACCGGATTCAAAATTATTTATAACATACCCAATTATTATGCATTGAGAAGTGATTTTTTTAAAGATTTTTTTTTATTTTTAATCTATACTACAATTTGAGTTTTTTTTGTATTTTATTCCAAATTCAATGTGTCTAAAACAAAGTTTCAAGAAATAAAAATAAATCAAGAAACAACTAGAAAAACAAAACAACTATGGCAATCGACGAGTCGATTAGTCGATTCGTCTGCATACCATATATGGTAAGTAAAGGTTCTTTTTTTGTAGATCATAATAAGGATAGATCCATTATATATCATAAAGTGGCCGATATTACTTACGTTTTGCAAAAACCTGCTTTCAGAAGCTGAACTAGATGCGAAAAACCGACATAATATAGTGTAATCAGAACTACATATATACCGATCGAGGTTTCTTTACGCGATATATTATATATCTACTAGCAACTCACTCTCGCTTCGCTCGGGTTCGTCCCTAGGTACGTTTTCATTTTTTTGAGCGGAACCCTAATTCTTTTTCTAAAATAAAAGTAGCATATGTTACTCCCTATAACATCAGCTATCTTCCAGTGAAAGTCCCGTCAAAATCAATCAAGCCGTTTCGTAGATTATCCGGAACAAACAGACAGGCAGACAGACAAAAATTAAAAAAAATGTGTTTTTCGTATAAGTACCGTATATAATTTTATATGCATTTAGTAAAACGCTGTTATTTTGACATTACAAACAGACACTTCAATTTTATTTATCTGTATAGATTAGCCATTTTTTATATTTTATGCTCAGATGCATTTCTAGGTGCCCAACAGTCCATTTGTACTCCATACAAATGTACTCCAAGTCATAAGCTATCTGTGTACAATTTTCATCCAAATCCGTCTAGTCTTTTCAGCGTAACAAACATACACTTATTTATTTAATATTATACTATCCCGATTTCATAAAAAGTAAGTTTTTTATTAAAAGAATTATTACAAACTAGCAACTCACCCTCGCTTCCATTCGGATTCACCCCTAGACAAAAACAAATCTATACCACGGGAACCGTACATTTTTTCTATAAAAAGTAACCTATGTGCTATTCCAGACTATCTATCTCTGTGCAAAATTTCATCCAGATCCGTTCAGCCGTTCTGGCGTGAAAGAGTAACAAACATCCATACACCCATCCTCACAAACTTTCACATTTATAATATTAGCAGGATTCTGGATTATATACATAATTATCAATCAGATAAGACGCAGTCTGAGCCGTTAGGTCTAGAATTGTAAAATTTGCACAAATATTGTATTATAACAGTAGTATGGTGAGTATGGTAAAAGTTTAAAATTTCTTCCGCTAAAGTGGTCAAATAAAAAATAAAAATGCCTGACATTTTTAAAGTTTGACTTGGAAATCATCACCTTTTCTGTTGAAATTGCATAAAACCCCATAAATCTGACTTGTATGTAATAAAAACGAAGTTTAACTATAAATATAGCTAATTCTAATACAAGCAATTATAAATTATTGATTTTTATATTTATGCGATAAGTGAAGGAGTTGTTTATTTATTATGTAAATTGGAAAAAAGACAGCATATATAAGCATAAAATGCAAAATATATCAGAAATAATACACTTAGCCAATAAAGTTTCCACTTATACATAAATATAGCAGAGTAAACTTACTAACAATAAAATTAAAACAGATATAAATAAAATTTGTATCTACAAAATAAAAAGAAATATATAAAAATAATATTTATTAGATTGGTGTTTTTAAGTTCAGCTATAAATTTCTTTAAATTATATGAGAGGGAACAGAAAAGGTAACCTGGATCGACTGTTAGTTCGAGGGCATTTAAAGAAAAGATAATTACAATCGATATGGTTATTAATGATTTTGTAAAGAAGAATTTGAACTCTTACTTCTTTTTTCCAAAGCACACAAGTCTACTCAATATCTCTAAATTTGAAATGTAATCTCTTAATAAATTTATTTTGAACACACACTTATTTTTTTTTGTTATGTAGAAATCGTACCGCTTGGCATTCTGTTCTCACTGATTACACCGAAAGTAATATCGTGTCAAATAAAGTATGTATAATTATAGTGAATGCGGCTTTGCTCGTGAGGTAAGTGGGCCAGGGATCAAAGATAGCCGATGTCCGTCCCCAGACTGCAAACATTTTTTTTTTAATTTTATAGAAATCGGTTTAATGGTTTAAGCGTGAAGGGGTAACAGGCAGAGTTACTTTGATATTTATTGTATATCCCGCTTCCATACGATGTGTTTTGAAAGATTTTTTGTCTTTGCTCAGTTATTAAATGTTTATGTAAATCCTAGAGTAAAGTGACAAATAATTAAAACTAAAAAAAATGAATCGCTAAAATTCTAATTGCGTGATTCCGACTCGTTCTTGGTTCTTCGTTCGACTGTTGGTAACAGCAAATGAGACACATTTGTATAATTCAGGTATCGAATTAAAACATACGGGTGAAGTTATGTACATTATAACTGTTTTATACAGATTATTTTACAGTTAATTACACAATTGGGTTGTAGACTTATAATTTTTTTATTAAATTTTGACTTTACTTTAATAAAACTAGTACTTCCACGAACAGTAGACCTCGAGAACAAACTGCATTTTTAGAATCTATTCTGCTCATCAGATTTTCACCAAATTTTTATGAGATTAAATATTACATCAAAGTTACTACCATTCAAATAAAAAGAGAACCATCGAAATCGTATCTTATAAGGCAGAGATATCCAGTAGGCCCCTTTTTGACCTTTTTTGAATACCCCTCCAATCAAAAAACCCTGACGACAAAAAAAACTATTGAATCGTAAAACTTGTAAAGGATTCCCAACAAACTGACAGAGGAAAGCAAATTTTGCCAGACTTGCCCATAGCACCATTACAACATGTGTAGGTAATTAGATTTACCTTATATCTGTTTTTGAAGCAAACGAAAGTAATTTCTAGAGTATTAATTAAGTAAATTATAAACTACTTATTTAATAATAATAACAAAAATAATTTAAAGTCGGTGGCTAGTAGCTACTTTGATACAATAACTATCGGTCGTACATAAGTCAGCTCTGCCATTTAGTAAGTAATCCATTTGGCGCCAATACTAATAACATTTTAAATAAATCTTTAGGGTTTATTGCGCGGATTTATTTTGATTTTTGGTTCCCGACTTTTCGAATGCTTTACAGCAATCATGGTTACGGGAGAGACTGAGGTTATAGATGTCTCAAACACATACTTGTTACAGACAGTGCCTACCAACTATTTTACAAAAATGATTTCAAAAATTCAAAAATTACACGCGTAAGAATGTACTTACAACATTGCATTATGTAACGAAGCTAGCACCATAAAGTAACCATGACCATGTATCGATATAAATAATAACTTAAATTTATACATAAAATATACCGTTAAGCTCATTTAAGCTTTAAAGTGTAAGCATTTGCATTTTGATTACTTTAATCGAGTAGGTCTTGATATTTTATGTCGATCGAGTGAAATAGGTTATGTATTATGAAGTAAATTAGTAATCGATTTCGAAAAATTGATGTTTTTATATATTTTTAAATATAACTAGGCTCTCTCTTGATTTCGTTTATTTTTATTGGAAATATCTATTATATGTCACGTTACATCCCTTACGGGATTATATATGGATATACAGTGCCAATTTATGTAATTTCGCTAAATATCTTTCATATCTATAGTACCTAAATAATTTATAATAGAGGCTCGCTGGTATTAAACTATTTGTATATTAAAAATAATTTTATATAAGATATTGTCAATAAAGAAAATTATAAATATATTTAATTATATGTAAGTTTATACAAAACATATGTACACGTAGTTATTACTGTACAAGTCATGTCCGCGTGGAATAGTCGCAAAAATGCTAGCCGCATTCCCTCGTTGAATGGAAATGCCGATTCTTTGGGCGAAAAACGATCCAGCTCTCCTGTCACCAGTAGAGGTGATAAGACGAGGTGTTATATTTTTTAAAAAGTACTTAGCATTTTGACTCCAAGAGCTAAGGGTACAATAAATTCTACAGCAAATGGTATAATAATTTAATTTTGACTAAGGGGTTAAAAAATAAATGATAAATGGTAGTATATGTAAACTAAATTGAAAATAATCAATGGTATTTACAATTGTGCACTGAAAAACTAAATGAGCGACTAAGTGTAATCAACTAAAAAAGCCGAAACCAGTAGCTTGTTAACTTTATATTATTAACATTTAATACAAAATGTGTATCAAAAACACTAAACCTCTATTTAAGTACTATGTAATAATTAAGATGCAATTTATTTAGAATTAATAGTGATAATAAAATAAAACCTCATCTAGCTTCTAGATTGCTTTGCACCTACCTCGTAACTCATTAGAAATATGAAAATTGACTTATAAAATTACCTTTTACGGATTGCTAATGAATTTTTAGTGTTGACTATGTTTTGCATCTTTGTCTATACTTAATATTTTAAAGAGGCAGAATTTGTTTGTTTGGTTGGTTGGTTTTTCTTTGTTTGTTTGAATCTAAAGGAAAAATCTCAGGAACTACTAATCCGATTAGAATTTTTTTGCATTAGATAACCCGTTCATTGAAGAAGGCTATAGACTATATATCATCATGTTACTATCTATAGCAAAGCACTAATCTATACATATAATAAAATTGTAACTAAGCTGAATCTGTACATTAAATATTTTTTGGAAAATCTTATTGAAATAGACATTATTATCGATACAGAGGCCGAATCTATAGTTTTTAGAATTTTTGTCTGTCTGTCTGTCTGTCTGTTACCGCATCACAGAAAAACCACTGGAGGGATTTTGATGAAATTTGATATGGTGATAGCTAGTTATCCGGGTCAACATATAGGAATTTTTACCGCAGGAAAATGTCTCATTTTTGAGGAAAAATACAAAAACTGCAATGTACGATTATACTAATATGTAAAAGCTAAGAATTTGGTTTTTGGTCATCTGAACGCGGGCGGAGCCGTAGGCAATGCTAGTATAATGTGATAGTAATATAATATCATTTCCATACTAACCGTTAAAACGTACCTAGGGACGAACCGAAGCGAGGGTGAGCCGCTAGTTTCTTTTAAATATCTATAAAGCTCTCACTTACCAAAGAGCTGAATTGAATATTCATTTATTTTATTTATTTATTTTGTAAATTGGAAAACAGACAGCATATATAAGCATAAAATGCAAAATACATCAGAATTAATACACTTAGCCAATAAAGTTTCCACTTATACATAAATATAGCAGACTTTCCACTTATACACAAATATGATAAAAATTATGAAGTTTTTGACTTAATAAGCTTTTTCCTCGCCGCATTTCAATTTCATAAAAATACCATGTCCACATAAAAAAATAAATTATTATGATTGTCACTAAAATAATTTATGACACAGCATTAAACGTTTCCCAAATACATATATTTTTTAAATCATTACAAGAAAGCCGATGATAAATAAGCCGTTGGTTAAATGAAGTCGCTTGATCTATTAATGTTTAAAACTTTGGTGCAATTTTTGTATTTTTTGATATTGTTTTGTAATTTTGTGGGTAGGCATTTCTGTTGAGACGCCTAAACCCTTAGTCTCTCCCGTGGCCATAATTGCTGATAATTATTCGAAACGTCGGGAACCAAAAATCAAAATATCCGCGAAAAAATCCGAAAAGATAGTTCTATTTAAAATCTCAAATATTCGCGTAAATGTACTCTAATCTAGTTTGCCACTTTTGTGGCTCAATTTTAACTTTTTTTTAATAATCACTAACAAAAACTATAATGTATAGTATTCAGCCCTTTTTAAAATCCCAATGCTGGGCACGAGCCTCCCTTCAATACGAGGGGGATCAGGCCATAGTCCACCACGCTGGCCAAGAGCTGGCGGACTGGACATGTCTTTTGAAAACCTTAAGACAAGTGGTAATTATATCGGAAATGATTTGAACCCACCGCAACCACTATAAATATTTTTTTTTCACAATAAATCCTAAGACACTGCTCAAATCAGTTTTATAAAAAATGTCTTCCTTAATTAACCGCAAATATTTAGGTTGCTTTTAAAGTAAATCTGAATTTTTATGTACATACCTTTAAGTGATGGTTTTAAGTTTTAAAACTCGGTTTTTAAGTTCAAAACTTTGTATACGTTGACTTAATTAATTTACATGATGAGAGAGATAATGCATTAAGTGTCCTCAGCTTAAAAGGTTTTCCTTTACTTTTTATTCCTTTTCACACTTAAATTACAGTGTTGATGAGGATTTGTGATAACTATTTTATTATTAAAACATTGTAGCAGTGGTCATTGCAGTAGCTTATTCGTAATGCACTTACTTGTAAAGCCAAGAAAAGTGTTCAAAATTCAAAACTCACCTAAAAATTTTAAATTTTTTCAAATGCCCAGCGATGGGATACTGATATACTGGAATACTGATTTTCAGCTACACCTTTTGAATGCCAGGAAATACATTTACGCGTTCCACTTGCATACTACAGGTTACCCAAAACCAAATAAAACCTACAAAACCCGAGCGAAGCGATAGGAAGCGAAGCGAGCATAAGCTAATAAATAATCCTAATTTAATCTAATGTGACACTTGAGAATTGTCAGTAAAAAATACGATTGCTAATGTTACGAATCGCGTGTCAATATTTTATCATTCTGCTAAACGTCAATTATCATATGCACAAGTTTACATAACGCGTTCTAGTACGAGAGCCGGTTTCTGCACGCCCAAGTTATTTTCAGCTTTGTTTTAAATATATTTTATTCATTTCTGTATTTAATTACCTGGCGATCATTTGACTTATTATGTCTTAACATCGAAGGTTTTCTAAACTGTATTATTCTGTAAAAATAACTAATGTTCGCACGCGACTGCGCTCGTGTTTTGAGCACAAAAAATCACTCTCACTCGTATCCTCTATTTACCAGTGAAAGTTTTATTAAAATTGTTTAAGCCTTTCTTCTTTGATCTTTTTGAATTTTATATTTGATAGTTCATGTCTTGCAAGTAACTATATGATTTTAGTATTGGGTAAAAAAAGAATGAATTTAAAACATTAGTTTTCATTATCTACTTAAAAAGTAAATGTTAAGAACAAAAACATATAATTGGAAATCATTAAAGAAAAATAAGTTGACTCCCGCATCGAAGGATCTTTAGTTCTTTAGGAAACATTGAAATTTGAATTTTATTATACTAAATAACTAATCTTTGTATATGTATGTAAATTTTTTTCGTGCATCTCATCGATAACGTAACGATTTGAGTCAAATTTTGTATTTCGATAAGGGTTAAACTACGAGTATATACACGTTTTTTTCCGAAAAAACGCAACTCTTACAGCTTCTTCGAAAAATGCCAAATGAATGTCAGTCGCTCAGGTACTAGAAATATTAGAATACTAGCATTGCTCGCGGCTTCGCCCGCGTTCAGGTGACCAAAAACCAAATTCTTAGGTTTTACATATTAGTACTCTTACAATGCAGTTTTTGTATTTTTTCTGAGAAATTAGATATTTCCCGCATTAAAAAGTATCCTATATATTGGCCCGGATAACCAGCTGTCATCATACCAAATTTCATCAAAATCCGTCCAGTAGTTTTTCCGTGATGCGGTAACAGACAGACAGACAGATAGACAGACAGACAAAAATTCTAAAAACTTTGGATTCGGCCTCTGTATCGGTAATAATGTCTATTTGAATAAGATTTTCCAAAAAATATTTAATGTACAGATTCGGCTCAGTTAGAATTTTATGATATGTATATATATAGATTGTAGAGGTATGTTTCTCTCGTCAATTTTAAGATGCTTAAAATATATGAACATTTTATCTGCAAGATTAATGTAAGTCAATATATCAAAAAGCTACCTAACCTTTAGTGGTCAAGTGCATCGCTCTCTAAAAAGACTAACAGTTCTAAACAGGTAGCCTTAGGACTTAAAAATCATTTATCATTTAATTTCATTTTTGCTTTTAGGATTCTGCGTACCCATAAAAACGAAACACTTATAGAATCTTTTGCGAATTTGTCAGTATCTATACATATAATCAAATTCTAACTGAATTGAGTGACTGTACATCAAATATTTTTTTGAAAAATCTTATTGAAATAGTCATTATTATCGATACAGAGACGACAGATAGAGATTTTTTGTCTATCTCTTTGTCTCTCTGGGAGCGAATCACAAGAAAACCACTTGACAGATTTTGATGAAATTTGGTATGATGATAGCTGGTTATCTGGGTCAACATATAGGATACTTTTTACTGCAGGAAATTAAATCATCTCTGAGAAATCCATACTAAACCTTATATAAACGATGATTAAACGCGCACATTAGTTAATAGGGTCCATATCTTATGGAAATAAGTACGTGTTTTTGTAATACAGTCATTAAGGGTCAATCAAATGGGGTCAATATTAGAGTACTTTTAGAATATGTTTTCATTGTGACTCTATCTATTATATTATCTATACTAATATTACAAAGAGGTAAAGTTTGTGAGTTTGTGAATTTGTGAGCTTGTGACGTCGTAGGGGGTAATCTCTGGATCTACTGAACCGATTTGGATGAAATTTGGTAAGAAGATAGTTTGAGTTCCTAAAAAGGACATAAGATACTTTTTATCCCGGAAATCATCCCTTAAGGGAGTGAAAATAGGGATGAAAGTTTGTACGGGGAATCAAGCTAGGGACGAACACGAGTAAAGCAAGGGTTTGTCATATTCAATAAAAGCAACAAGTACTATTGCTTTAAAACCATTAATTAGCTTTTTAAATTTTAAAGCTTAGACATTTTTTTAACACTAATATGTTCTTTTACTTTAGTAACAAGTGTAGTAGAATGAACCCACATTCAAATATACAATTAGTAATATCCTGTACAATCCTAAAAATATTAAATCACTGCTTTATACATTCGTATTCGTTCTACTAGCGTTCGCCTAATGGTCAAAATTTGACCATATAATTATAATTTGTCTCTTCATAATTTTATTACGATCTAGCCAAAAAGGCTGATGAGCAATTTAACTTTAACTTATTTTATAGAATAAAATATCTAAGAATGTGTCCAATGGCACTTTTCTTACTGTCTCTAGATATGGGGAAGAGACTTTGTTCTTCTGTTCTATATAATAATCATCATTTATTTTCATCTATACATATAATAAAATTGTAACTAAGTCGAATCTGTACATTAAATATTTTTTGGAAAATCTTATTGAAATAGACATTATTATTGATACAGAGTCCGAATCTATAGATTTTAGAATTTTTGTCTGTCTGTCTGTCTGTTACCGCATCACGAGAAAACCACTGGAGGGATTTTGATGAAATTTGCTATGGTGATAGCTGGTTATCCGGGTCAACGTATAGGATACTTTTTACTCCGAGAAAATATCTCATTTCTAAAAAAAAATACAAAAACTGCATTGTAAAGTATACGAGGTAAAACCTAAGAATTTGGTTTTTGGTCATCTGAACGCGGGCGGCGCCACGGGCAACGCTAGTTATGTGTAATACTAAATCTCGTCAATAGCTATTAAACAAAAAAATCGGTTGACAAACAGAAGAGAAAAAGGTACTGAACTGTCTTGTCTCTGCCTATTTGTATAATATGACCTATACTTCCCAAATTTTCCGATAGTTCAAAAAATGAGTCAAGATTTAAGAAGGATTATAATTACTATACTTATTATACTTCTTTAAGTAGTTTTTAAGTCTTTAAGATCAGGACGAATGGCTGAGGATCTTCCGATGATCATGAAGAGAATGATCACAATGGAAGACGCGGAAGAGGTACGAGTAAGTACAGTAATACTTTTTACGATTTACGCAAATATTTGACATTTTAAATCAAACTATTTTTTTTGTTTTTTTTTTGGGAGTGGGTCACTCCCATGTTCATGATTGCTCTAAAGCATTCGTAAGGTCGGGAACCGAAAATCAAAATATCCGTGAAACATGAGTAGATCGTAACGTGTATTCAGCCCCTTTTTAACATCCCACTGCTGGGCACGGGCCTCCCTTTCATACGAGGGGAATCAGGCCATAATCCACCACGCTGGCCAAGTGCGGGTTGGCGGACTTCACATGTCTTTTAAAAACTTGCTAGGTTCTCTCAGACATGCAGGTTTTCTCACAATGTTCTCCTTCCCCGTTAAGACAAGTGGTAATAATGTTGGAAATGATTCGCACATGAAAATATCAGAGGTGCGAGACCCGGGATTTGAACTCACTTCACTCGGTTTCCCAAGCGAGCGCGTTTTCATTGAGCTACACTGCCTTCACTTACACATACACATACAGATCGTAACGTACACTTTATTTTATCTGATTACCCCGCAAGGGATACAGCGTGAAGAATTAATGTATGAATGCACGTAAACGTGGAAAAAAAACTAATCTATTTTAATTTAAGAGTAATTTAAATATACTTGTACCAATAACCAGCCCAGTGGTCGAAATTCTAATATAATCACTATTGAAAATTCGAGGAAAACAGTTTTAATAAAAAAATTCTATCTATAAAAAAACGAACTGTTAACGTTATTGGAAATTTAAGAAAAACATATATGAATAAAAAAATTATCTATTTTTTAATAGACAACACATGCAAAAAAATAAAGATCATCAACAGCTACTAAACAAAAAAAAACTGTCGACAAACAAAGGACAAAGTACCTTACTCAACATTTTCGTCTTTGCCTATTTATATATAGACTAGCTGACCCGGCAAACTTTGTTTTGCCATATGAAGTATTTTTTATTGCCACACCATAAAAGTATAACTAAAAAAAATTGACCAAAAAATGAAAAAAAAAATTCCGGGGTGAGCCACAAACACTTAAACATTTTAACACTTAAAACTCAAAAATTAGTTATAAACCTATTCTCAGACCTACTGAATATACATATAAAAATCCATCAAAATCGGTCGAGCCGTTTCGGAGGAGTACCTATAAACACGAAAACCGTGACACAAGATTTGTATATATTAGATACAATATTTATATTTATTTTCATCTTAAACCTTACTAGCAGCAACGTTAGTGCATTATAGCAACCTCTAACAATATCTCATAGTAAAAAGTACAGGTACTGGATTAAAACTGTCACTATGCGGAACACTGTCCAATCCAATCTGTTGGTATGTATAAAAAAAAGGGCACAAGTAATACACTTATAATATTTCTATTCCTTTATCTTTTTCTCTCTTCTTATCTCTCTCTCTTTCTCCACTCGATTTAAAAACAAATCGTAAGAATTACACATCGATATTTTATATCAAGACCCCACACAACGGCGGCAAATTAGAAACGCTTTCGGACATGCAGTAACCTTAATGACTTATACATTATCCATCGACTATTTTCTTACTTAAAGTAATACGAGATGATTTTTTTTGTAATTTTGAGAAAACTTTTAAGAGAGAGTAAGTAAATATACTATTTTACCAAAATTATCTCCGTAATATTCTATATAATACATTTTCATCCAGAATTATAAAAAAATCTGGGGAAAAAACCTAATTAGATTTATCTAATTGATTTCTCACGAAGCACGTCAAAGCTTAAGTAGTGCGTACAAGTTTATATATTTTTTAATATCATACAAAATGCTCACGTACTCCATAATGTCTTTGACCACAATAAAAATAAGCAGACGCCAGACGGTCCTTCTGCTAGGATATAAATTAGCTACTTTTTTTATTACCGCGGTAATCAATTTCTGAGATGGTTCGAGTGCAGTATCCCTGGTTACTACGTTGTCCATTAGTTTTAATTGAAAATGTTTACTGATTAAAATTTAATATTAACAAAAACTTTTTATCAAACTCTTCTTTCACTCAACTTTTGAACGGAGCTTTTCTCTACAAATAAAAGCTTTAAGTAAAAAATAAACACATAATTTAATTGGGATGTAAATAAATATTAATATTTAATTTCCAATAAAAGCAGATACTTACTCAACTGTACAAAACAACGTTCGCACAACACTGCCGGTTTGAACACACAATCGCACACGACCGACCAGAACGATGGCGCGATTCGAACTGAACCCAAAGACTTCTACACTTTGATTATTATACATATACTAGGTTCCATCGTCTTTCACTTGTGCTTTCTGGGTTAATGAGACCAATACAACAGTTCGACGTTTTCTAAGCATTTTCGCGTAAGCTTCGAATTATTGACTCTATGTAGAGACGGTTTTGTACTGGCGATATTTCATTATAAATGAGTTCATCAAGCTAAAAGTAACTCCATTTTCAATTTTTCTCACATTCATTGGACCGTTATAGTGTAACACACAAACTTACTCTCAATTTTTGCATTTATAATATTATTGTGATTATATTTTGATATGATTTTTTCTCTTTAAATTATTCTTTGTCCTTCATCAGGCCCAAACAGATATTATTACTTAGCCTTAAATAGATCCGAACAGACCATAACAAATATTTACTATATATATGAAAATCTTTCTCTAAAGAACAAACATCAATCTACAAGACAATCAATCTATTTACAAGAGAGTGCAGTTATGTTTGCGCGTACATTTGTGCTTGTGCACTATAATATCTTCATCGCTGGCTAATCTCAGCGAGATTGAACGCCGTGGTCAAAGTCGGTCTGGAGGACATCAAAATGTTCTAAAAAACGTAAAGGGTTTTGAGCACTATACCTAGCCAAAGATATGTAGAGTCACCACGTAATTTTTTTTCACCCTTACAGATAAATAAAATTGAAGTGAGTGTTAAAGTTTTATGAAATGCATGAATTATGAAAGTGTATACGGTACTAATAAGAAAAAAACAATTTTTAAAACTTTTGTATCTGTCTATCTGTCTGTTAGTTCCAGCTAATCTCGGAAATGGCTGGACCGTTTTTGACAGGACTTTCACTAGCTGATAGCTGATGTTATAAGGAGTAACTTAAGCTACTTTTATTTTAGAAAAAGATCAGGGTTTCGCATGAAAAAATTAAAACCCATGAAATTGTGAACAAAATCTGTGTAGCTAGGGACGTACCCGAGCGAGCGAAGTTCGCTACTTAACAAATATAACTGTTCAAAGGTAATTAAAAAAAATAATTACGATGTAACAACTTATTAATAATTAAAACAACTTTATCCAATTTAAGTTAATCGCCAGGACATCAAATTATTTAGGTATTTAGGTTGAGATGAAAGTAAGTACTGTGTTTTAACAAAGTAAAAATGACCGTGCGGTTTAATAACCCGCATAAAATCTACATTTAATTCTTGGAGTTACGAATGTGTTGACAAAAGAATCGTTTATTATTATTAATGTCCATCCAATGGCCGAAAATCGACAGTGAAGAAAACATATATGAATAGAATTTAACTATATATAAAAATAACTATTTCAAAAATATTTTAATTGATAACACAAATCTCGTCAATACCTATTAAGCAAAAAATAAAAATTGGTCAAGTGCGAGTCGAATTGGCACACGAAGGGTTCCGTACCAGCGTACATGTACTTTTTATTAATATGACTTTTACTCTATGTACGTAGTATATTAATTTCGATGATCGATTACGAACGTTAAAAAAATGTTTCTTGTCTTTTTATTTTCATTTATTTTCTTATTTTTTGTTATAGCGCCTATAGATATACATACTCTGTGAAAATTTCAACTCTCTACCTATTACGGTTAATGAGATAGAGCCCTTTGACAGACGGACGGACAACGGAGGCTTAGTAATAGGAGTCCGTTGGTACCCCTCGGGTATTTAACCTTAAAAATGGAAATCAGTTGAAACAGAGTAAAAAAAACTGAACCGTTTTGTCTTTGCCTATTTATAAATATCTTGTACTCTTACATTACAAACTATAATTCCAAGGTTTGTACAATTTACCTGCAACATACTCGTATATAATGAAAAATTGATGTAATTGCATATGGGGCCTAGGGACGCTCCCTATAGTTCGAGTAAGTCACTTGTATACAAAAAACCAATCACCAAAAACCAACTTAGATCATGGTCACGGGAGATAGATTGTGTAAGGTTGACTGAAAAGATAGTATTTATTTAAAAGGTCAAATATTCGCGTAAATCTAAAAAATATTAATTAACTATATTTATTAACAATGCTGCATTAAATTATGCCATAAATATAATAAAAGACCGAGGTACAGCTGGTTTATTCAGCGAATATTTCTTTAAGATATTTGATACACCAGTGTGTGGTCTTGTAAAAGTGTAAGACAATAGAACCATATAAAAGAACGTCTGAAATAATATTGGTGAAATTTAAAACTATCATACATAATATTTCTCAAAGATATTTTTTTCGGTATAACCAACCTCGTATTAAAAAAAATATCAGTTGTTATTTTTAATAATTAAGACAATCTTTCCTTCTAATTCTAAAAAATAACTAAATCTGTGAAGTTAATATTTTCGTTAAAACTTTGTTTTACAAACTTTTTATACCATTCGTATAGCATAAATATACGTATGTATAATGGAGAAGGCGCCACGGATCATAATACGTCAACTACCTAGTTAAAAAAAATATAATTCACGCCTTGTCAGCTTATATTTTTTTATATTATATAAAAAAATTTTTTAGAAAAATATTTAATCTTTAAATACCAAGTTAAGGTAAGTTTAAACTCTATATTTGTTATTACTATAAAAATTATACGAGTAAATGTATATGACATATCTAATGGAGTCATAACTCATTCTCGTACATTTTTATTTTTCTACTGACGACATCGGTAGTAGAAAAAAACATTGTAGATAGCAACTGCTTGCTTTATTTGGTATATTTTACGAATAAGCAGGACTATTCTATTAATGACTTATATTGTATATCTATACACATAATAGAATTGTAACTAAGCCGGATCTGTACATTAATGTCTTTAGAATAATGGCAATCACTATACCATATAAAATTATTAAATATAACAATATATATAAAGTATTGTTTAATTTTGTTGTTGTTGTGTTAGATTCATAAATATTATAATCATGATATGTATCGGTATATATTATATAGTTAAGTTTAAACACCTCTACGATAACTAGTCAAGTCATAATGACAACGAACTTTCATTATTCAAACACACTTAATGATCACCCATCGTACTTCACTCTCTATTTTCTAAGACATTAGATCTCAAACTTTGGACCGCAAATAATAATTGAAATTTAAGTAAAATTACAATCTTCGCATACTTTTTTTCACGTACTCCTACTAAGTAGTACATATGAAATTTCAACCTTAGAAAAATATTTAAGAAAGTTACATAAAGTAGTTTAAATTTTATGGTATATTTTGTTTCTCTAGATTAGGCAAGCTAAAAAAATGACATGGCAAAAGACGAACAGACGGAGTGTAAGTTCAGTAATAGGGATTTTTAGCAATGGTAGCCGATTTGCATTACACTACATTTGAAAAATAATAAGGCTTCAAATCCAGGTCTCGCAACTCTGAGGATTTCATGTGCGAATCATCTTGGTGTTGGACCGGAGTCAATTAAAATAATCATCGTCGACCTCCATGTCATAGGCTACGTATACATTATTCTAATACTGAGTACAGATGCCCATAAAAGAAATTGGTCAACTTAAATTATTGCTATTTTTGTTTCCGTAAATACGCGACAGATGGCGTTGTTCCGCATCCCAATTTACTTTTTTATACATATTTACAAAAGTATGAATTTATCTTATTGCATGTAATGTTAAAGTTTCAGTGTGTTTGTTTTAACTATTACATATAAAAAAATTGTGAGTTACTAAATATAAACAGTGTAATATATGGATTTACGAACAACTTTATTGACGATTTCTCAATAGCTGATTTTCCAAATATCACTAAATTTAAAATTAGTTATTCAATTTTATTATATTTTGTTCAATAATTAATTATTGTTTGTACACAAAAATCAGGAGCAAATTATTACATATAACGCCATCTATTAACAATTGACTGAAACAATCTCTCTTTGATCTTGATAATAACCCATAAGTTTCACCACATCTCAAGTATTTTGGTGTAACTAAGTAAAATTCAAATTGCTCTGTTATTTTATTAATATATTTATGATAAATACCTAGTGTTAAAATAATGTTCGTTTTGTTCAAATTTTTTTAATGAAATTTTGAGCAGAACGTCTATGAACAGAATTTACCTATCTATATCAAAAAAATAACTGATTCCAAACATTTTTATTGATAACACTAAACTAAGCTAAGAAAATCGGTTGACAAACAGAGGGTACTGAACGGTTCTGTCTTTACCTATTTATATACATATAATAATCGAACCGGGAACCTTACATTTTCCCAGAATAAATAGTGATCAAATGTGTTATTCGGATTAAAATTAAGAAATTATCATAATAATATTTTATTGTTTAAAATATCCAACAACTCTTTTCACAATATTCTTCCTATTGTAGTGTAAAACAAACTAATAATAAATAAATAATAATAAGCGGGCCATACGTTGAAAGCCCACTATGCTAGGTACTAGCCTATGGATCTTACAAAGTGAAGTTAAACGTCGATCCGTTTTATTTAAACTTAATTGAGAAGAAAATGCTTCAAAGGTGTCACCACTATCTTTATCGTACAAGTTGGTCTATACATTTTTATTAGCTTTTGTAGCTAATTATATAATAAAATCTTGATATCCGAATTAACACAACTTTTAAGTCAATTAATATATTATCGATTCAAATCAATAAGGATTTTAAATTATATTGGTATATCTAGTGATTTCTGAGGGACTGAGAGAGGAATTGCATTCAGCCCTTTTTAAAAGATTGAGGAGAAAATGGTACTAATCTGTTATGCTTGTGTCTATGCCTATTTATATTTATAAGCAGCTTCGTTCTGGCTCACTGATATATCTCGTAAACTTTAGTCGGCAATGAAAGCGTCCAAAATTTTATATTTCTACGAATCATTTACTTTTTTATATTTTCTGTAAATATACATGCATCTTTTATATATAAGTAGGTATAAACCGTGAAAATTATCTAACTGATGGTGAAAACCGTATCAAAATCCGTTGCGTGGTTTAGGAGGAGTAAGCATGCAGGATATACAAACAGACAGACGCGGAAAGCGACTTTGTTTTATACTATGTAAAGATTACTATTCATATAAAAAAAAACCAAGTAAGATTGTTTGTTCAATCGTTGTTACTTGTAATGTTATTGCTATCTTATATGCACATACATGATTTGTCAGAATGTATACCTTTAACAAACTTCTCTTAGAAAGATAAAGGTTTTTCAGATGATCATACATTTTATTTAATTTTTAGCCGTAGTAGTGTTACTTCAAAATATAATCTATATTTTGCTTGAACATTGCCTTTGGTCTGTTATAGCCTGGCTTCGTTGGTCTGCAGATCTTGTACCCGGAGGTCCTGGGTTCTATTTCGGTGTTTCTCCAAGTTTAGTTATTGAGTTTTATGTAAGAGGAATACAGTGCAATAATTGTGTTGCGCGCATACGTCTTGTGCACTATAATATCTTCTGCGCTCACGGTGGGTGTTAATAAGATGGGCCACCGTAGCCAAAATTAATTAGAAGGACATTATATACTATGTATATACGTATATAGCATGTATGTACAATGTAAAATCGGTCGATAGTTCACTAAAATCGTATGAAAATAACATATGAGTTACATCAGAATAGGTTAAATAAAAAGATTTTGTAGTAGAATTTAGTAATTGATTTTAAAAGTGAAATTGAAGTACTCCCAGACATGCAGGTTTCATCACCATGTTTTACTTCACCTTAACAAAACTGACAATCATGTTGCAAATGATTCGCACATGAAAATATCAGAGGTGCGAGACCCGGGATTTGAACCCGCTTCACTAGGTTTCCCAAACGAGCACGTAACCACTGAACTAGTGTTACCCTTACTGGATAATTACAATCATAAAAATATTTAAACATTATTATTAAACTACCCTTAATCCCATGGAAACTTCTATACATATAATAAATTTGTAACTAAGCCGAATCTGTACATTAAATTTTTTTGGAAAATCTAGTTGAACTAGACATTATTATCGATACAGAGGCCGAATCTATAGTTTTAGAATTTTTGTCTGTCTGTTACCGCATCACTAAAAAACCACTCGAGGGATTTTGATGAAATCTGGTATGGTGGTAGCTGGTTATCTGGGTCAACATATAGAATACTTTTTATCGCGGGAAAATGTCTCATTTCTGAGAAAATATACAAAAATTGCAATTTAGGAACTACTATGTAAAACCTAAGAATTTGGTTTTTGGTCACCTGAAAGCGGGCGGAGCCGCGGTCAATGCTAGTATAATATAAAAAAACTCTTTTGTCCTGTATACAAGATATTGGCTTTTATTGGCCGTCTGTAGATCCGTTAACTAAAGTTACAGTTGACTGGCTTGCAAGTTTAATTGAATTTAGCTAAACTGCGGCTTTACTATGTAGTACTCGGATAGTTTATGTGGTTTGGCTTACACTGTTATCAGTAAGCAAATGTTAGTCTGCTCATGTGTGAAAATTGCTCTAATTTAAACATGCTAGTGGCTGCTCATGGCTTTCCACGTATTACTTATTTATAATTTAATTATTTAATATTAACACTAACTTATTTGATTACTAGATCTAGGGAAGGACAATTAATGCTGTAACCCCAGAGCCAGGGTCTTAGTAACGTTTGGCAACATAGCCGGGCGCGAAGCCAAAAAAACGTACTAGGTGGTAGCAGCCCCCTTCAGTGGGTGGTGTACCATGCGGGTTACTCCTGGTACTTCTCTGATAGCAAAGTGGACTGTTAAAGCAATCCCTTGGTTGTGTGGTCTACTTCGGCAGACCTGCCGTCGGGGCGTCGTGGTTGAGTGCGTAAACAATCTTGCGACGCCCCATTAAGACGGGGGAGGTTCCGTTGGATTTTAGTGGATAGTACTGGCTTTATTGGTGAGTCTCATGTAACTACCTGTATGTATCCAGGTGGTATGCCCAATTTTTTGAACTCTGAATTCATTTCATATGTGAAATTAATGGAACCAATTTTGGTATAATATATAGAAGACTGGCGACTCACCCTCCGCTCGGGTTCGTCCCTAGGAACGTTTTTACGTTTAGCATAGATTTCTCAGAGATGAGATATTTTCCCGCAGAAAAAGTATCCTAGATATTGACCCGGATAATCAACTATCATCACACCAAATTTTAAAAAAGTTTGTCAAGTGGTTTTCTCGTGATGCGTTCCCAGACAGAAAGACAGACAAACAGACAAAAATTCAAAAAACTATAGATTCGGCCTCTGTCACGGTGTCAGCGTCCTCTACTATTTTAATAAGATTTTCCACAAAATATTTAATGTACAGATTCCACACAGAATTTTATTATATATATAGAAGATAAAATAAATGCCAATGCTCACTGTATTTTTCAATTTATCTAGTGCAATCAATTTAGGAAAAAGTCGAAAATTGGACGCTGTATGCTGTCCAAACCAATTAATAAAAGAAAAAACCATTAAAAATATATCAGTTTTATTTTTATAATAAAAACTAATTATGTATCTATAGTATATAAAACAAACTAAACACAACTCAATGTAGTACTCTAAATTAGTAAATTCGTTGAAAGTTTTAATTTACACAGTTTTGGAATTTAAATTATTTTTAAATTTCTAATTTATAGTTTTTATTGTTGTTGTTGTGTTATAATAAATTAATAAATTATTATTATTATTATTATCATACTTCACACAGAACTGCTTTCACAGGGAAGATTCTTAGAGAAAATCTTATAAAATTATTATACCTTAGGTTATATCTAAATGTAAATGACATCTAATAGTTTATTGTAAAGCCTTGCTGTAATCAATTAATACATACTCATCGTTTTACTCACTTTTGCTTATAGTTTGGGCCAGAATTAGTAAGTAAAAGCCTTGTCCAAAAACCCCCATAAGCTCCAGTTGAGTATATACTATCAGCCAGATATGATACACAGATTCACCCATCTTCACACTATAGCATTTTTCGTATACCCATATAAACTTATTTCGCATACTATTTACAATAATTCATTAATCTTTAGAACTGTGAATAATATGCTTATTTCTTTTCGACTAGTGGCAGACTTGTAACGTTGAGTAAAAATTTGTAATAATTTAATGCTAAACAAATATTTGTGGAATTTGAATTTTAAATTAAAATTTACACAGGCTATATACGTTATACGTTAGGTTTTTTGCTTCTCAACAGCCTGGCAAAGGAAAAGTATCTCTAATTCTTATCCTTTCTCAGATAACACGTTTTACTTCATGCACTTAATTTTCCTGTGGTCGTCAGTCGTCTTGAATTGGTATCATATAACTACGGGAGTGACTTGAGTTTCATCTAAATTTGCACATGCACATAACCACCTAGCTAGCTATCTAACTTACATCTGCTATGTAGGTTGGCTAGTCTCTATGAGATTGGCAGACATTACTAAAGTTGATCTGGAGGATACTAATATTATAGGCGCAAACGTACAATAGCGCAAAACCTCTCCTTAATAAAATGTACAATTGACTGTATAATCAATACATATAGATCATACAAATATTTATTCCCTTAAAGGATCGAACTTACGACTTCCAGCTAATTAAGCAGATACTCTGCCATAGCGAATTTATCTTTGGTATATCATTACCTCTATTTATTAATTCGAATATCTTAAAATCAATCAGTTCCATATGACATAAATAATTAATTTACGACCTATTTCTTCTTCCCCAAAAAGCATTGTTGTATTTGTTCGTTTGTCAACCCCTTAGTTTCAGGAATCATGAAGATGCCAAAAATAGTGTCCAGTAGACCAAATACGGCAAAGAAGTAGAATGCTCCATGAGATCCGAAGAATTTTACCAAAAACGGAAAGACACCGATGATGAAGAAATTAAGAAGCCACACCCACTCCATGAGCAGCATTGACGCAAGACTTTGGACCTGATGTGAAAATACTAAAATTAGTGTCAAGAAAGAAATCAATGATTTTTAGTATTTGAAACTTATTTTTATTTTATAATTCATGTAAATCTTAATATTTTAGACAGTGAATATCTTATAAATCCTACTTTTATTAGGTAGCTGCCTTTACTTCAACCGGTTCATCTACAACCTAGTACAATCACACAGATAATATATAATTTAACCACTCAAACTAGTTAAACTTTGAACTTAGTGATGAAAGATAAAAAAACATTATACAAAATGAACTCGACATTTTTTTAACACAAACAAATAAAGTAGTTCCAATCAATGTCATTCTACCCTTTAAATTTTCATGGTCACTGACAATATTATTGTGATGAAAAACGGGATATTTACCATGTTTTTCACTTATTTTTGAGACTTCCCGATATTTCGGCACTTTTCGTTCGTAGTAACGAACGTAAAAAACCAATAAAAAAGAGGATATACTATTTAAGCGATATATATGACAGATATATCTGGCAATAAAAAGTTTAATATCCACCCACAAAGTCATCAGTATATCCGTGACCATGGCGCTTGTAACTGTGCCGAAATATCGGCAAATTTCAAAAGCAATTGATAAACATGGTATATATCCCGTTTTTCATCACAATAATAATGTCACTCTTATTCTAATGAATATTATTTATCGGAGTTAATGTTAAGAAAAATCACTAATAATATAAAGTTATGATTAGCCAAAAATTGTTTCGTCTAAATATCATCCAGAAAGACTTTCACAGCTTTTTCTAATAATTATTCAACACGATTTTTCCCCAATTATTTCCAACTTTTTTCTTTATATGGATCCATTTTAATGAAATATTACATAAAAATACTTCTTACCTCTGGTATAAAAGCCTCGGCTATCAAAATGTAAGGTACACTGCCAGCTCCGAACATGAAAGCGAAGCAGTAAAATAGTATTAGAACAGCTGTGACCCACGGAGGTAGGAAGCTGGTCTGCATCAACACGCCTATTCCCAATAAACTTAAACTAACTGCGATGGAAGATGATACCAGAAGGAACTGAAATAAGAATTATTTTCCTTATTAACACTTACAATTCTTGGTTTAATTTTTATTAGGTTACTAGCATTGCCCGCGGCTCCGCCCCCGTTCAGATGACCAAAAACCAAATTCTTAGATTTTACATATTAGTATAGTCTTACAATGCAGTATTTGTATTTTTTCTCAGAAATGAGATATTTTCCCGCGGTAAAAGGTATCCTATATGTTGACCCGGATAACCAGCTATCATCATACTAAATTTCATGAAAATCTGTTCAGTGGTTTTCTCGTGATGCGGTAACAGACAGACAGACAGACAGAAAAATCTAAAAACTATAGATTCGGCCTCTGTATCGATAATAATGTCTATTTCAATAAGATTTTCCAAAAAATATTTAATGTACAGATTCGACTTAGTTACAATTTTATTATATGTATAGATTATTAAACTATTCTAGATTATAGGTGTGGCACAGCTAGGCATAAGCTTCATTAATGTGTCCTCGTATTATGCCATAGTTCATCACGATCAAAAGGTTCCGTCAAATAAATTTGCGTACCTTATGAAAAAGGTAAATTCACCCTTATGTAGTGGTTGTAACATGATAGACATCCCCCAAGGATGTATTGAACATCAAAGGGAGAGGGAATCAATTTTGCAAAAACTTAATATTAATATAATACTTTCTTAGATTTACTCGAATACTTAAAAATCCGAAAATATAGTTTTATTTAAAATGTTAAATAAAACTATATTTTCGGATTTTTTCGCGAATTTATTTTGATTTTTGGTTCCCGACGTTTCGAATGCTTTACAGCAATCATGGTCACGGGAGAGACTGAGGTGTTAGATGTCTCTAAGGTATTATATAGTTGTTACAGACAGCCTACGCACAAATAACAAAACGAATTCAAAAAATTGAAAAATGGCACCAAAGTCAAAAAATTCAAATACCTTACAATATTTTACACCTTACAACCTTACAATATTTTAACTGTAAACATTTTATAATTTTAATTAGTTTTATAATTGAATATGGGCGATATCGGGTTATATACATATATATATATATATAGCCTAAAATATATATAACCTAAAATATATATATATATATATATATATATAGATTATTAAGTTATTCTATATATATACATATATATTCGAAAGTACTTGTAAGCGTCTATATTAAAAAATATTTTGTGTTCAAATTTTAAGTTTTTTTAGTTTGAGTTATTTACATACCTTTCTACCGAATTTATCAGCGAATACGGCACTTAGTAAGCAACCACTCATCAGTATACACGCAAACATCACTGAACAAAAGTGGGATGAGAGACTCGGGGCAGCTTTTGAGAAGATATCCTTCGCATACACTTGCACTGCGACCATACCCATCAGGACCTGACGAAAAATAATTTATATAAGTTCTAGGGATTTACCCTCACTTCGCTCGGGCGCATCCCTAGGTTCTTTTTGAACAGATAAAATTTAAAAATTAAAAAATCCCCTACGCAAATTAATTGTCATTTAACTATTATACTGGCACGCGTGAAGCACTTAATCGAGTAATCATACGCCAAAATGCCTTACATCATTTTTGGAAAAGAGCTGATACTCTTACACTGGTGGACCGACATTAACAAAACATAGCTAAGAACCACCGCAAGGAAACTGGCTTTTAAATGAAAAAACCGCATAGAAATTGATCCATCCGTTTGAGAGGTACGATGCCACAGACAGACACACACACACACACACACACACACACACACACACACACACACACACACACACACACACACACACACACACACACACACACACACACACACACACACACACACACACACACACACACACACACACACACACACAGACAGACATCGACGTCAAACTTATAACACCGAGGGGTTTTTGCGTCGGGGGTTAAAAATAATTATTCCGAGTGTACCTTAGGAGATAGATATTGGCTTTTCTGTAGGCCTTTTTAAGACCTACAATTTTATAGTACGAGTACATTGTTTTGATATATCTCTTAAGCCAGCGTTAGCCATGTTTTTAAGGACGACTCGATAGAACCAGACAAACACACAAAAAAATCAATTAATATTGATTTATTGTCTATATTCTGTACACAATCATACATGGGCGGCTGGAGTGGAGTACAGGGGGGTGCGCTTGCACCCCACTGCCATGGAGGAAAATATTCTATAGGCATTTTCCTCCATGGCAGTTATAAAAGTTAAACAAATAAAATTGCATTAGTAAAATCCCTGTTTAAGTTTAAATATCTGTAAAAAAAGATGATGAATAAAATATGAATAAATATTATAAAGTTAATAAATAATAATAAAGTTACAGATTAGTTAGTAGTTTAATGAGAAGACGCAGATGCAACGCCTTGGAAATAATTCTGCCGCCGACCATGGAATGATACATAGAAAAGGTGCGATACTTTTGATTTTATTATTGATATTATTTGATATTATTTTATATGCAAAAACATAGCAACAAACAAAATCACACATTAATGCATATAATATACCTAATAATTACGAAATTTTGTATGTGTTTTTAACGCTTATAATTATAACTACGAGTGGCTTGCTTCCCAATACAAACTTTCATATACATTTTCACCACCTTAAGGGATGATTTCCGGGATAATAGTACCATATGTCCTTCCCAGGGTCTCAAATTATCTTCTTACCAAATTTCATCTAAATCGGTTCAGTAGATCCAGAGATTACCTCCTACGAGTACAACCTCACAAACTTTACCTCTATAATATTAGTATAGATAACAGGAGTTATCAACGCAAAATTCGAAAAATTCCATCAAATTTAGCAATTCATTTTTATTTATATAGTTATTTAGCATTTTAAGCTATCTATATATATATCTATACACTATTTTCATCGACTAGCCAGACAGCAGAGTGGCGCAGTGGAAGCGTGCTGGGCCCATAACCCAGAGGTCCGTAGATCGAAACTACGCTCTGCTAAACACATTTTTTGTTTTTATATATTTTTTTTGTATCATTTATTTTTTTATTTTTATATTTTATCTTTGTGTATATTTTTTATAAATTATACTTAATAATATTTCGCATTCATCGAGGTACTCCTATTGTTATATTTATCTCTAATGTCTTTTGAGCATCGCCATTTACAAAAAATAACCTAATTTTATAGTTAAATATGTTATTTTTTATTATAATAATAATTTCTTATTATTATTATTTGTAAATATATAAATGGTAAACTTACTTGTAAAGTCAGCGATGTACAAACAATTGCAAATCCACGTCGTGAGGAAGGAGACACAACTGTAAAAAAAAATAATATATCATTATATTAAAATGTTTCAACGCCATCTATTGACAGCTTAGTGTGACAATTATTTCTTAGAAAAATTACATTAAAAACAAAACCATAGTTTGTAAAATTAAAATGACTAGTATAATTATAAAAAAACTTTATTCTTTAATTAAACTCAAAGCTCTAAGTACTTATCAAAATATGTAACTTTTATAAATATACTAGATTAAATACTTTTAAATTATTTATCAAATATACATATTTTTAAACCACACTTTTAACGGAATACAGCGCCATCTATTTACAGAAGTTGAAAACACGTCTAATAAAGCGCCTGTGAATTTGATTTGTTAGATTTCTCTCCGGCCTGAATAGCAGAAAAAGTCACGAGCAAAATAAATAAAATTTTCATGGCTAACGCTGGCTAAAACGTACCTAGCGACGAACCTGAGCAAGGCGATGGTGAGCCGCTAGAATATAATTATAATTTTTACATCACGTGGTCAAAAGGTCAAAATATGTACTACCCAAGATATTTCACTTAGCTATTAAAGATATCGCTTATGGAAACATAGCTCGTTCATAGCTGCATAATAATAGAACATATAAGTAAATACATTTATAGATAAAAGAGGCCTAAAAGTCAATTTTTGGATTCACTGAACCATTGAGTATCATTATTCAAATGAAAATTTGCTATATTTTTACATCAGGATAAGTATACTTACATAGCATTTTTAGAGCTGACATTTTCTGCTGTGGCAAATTGTCTTCATTATCGTATTGAAGCATTTGTTTTTCAGCTTCTTCCTCCTTTTCGAGCTTTCCATCTGAAAAATTTTAAAAATATACTTTATTTGTAATAAAAATATTTGACATTATTAAAGAAATTTCACCATGAATCAAATATATGTTCCTATAAAAGCGCAAAAAATACTAACTTTAAATAAACTTAAATATTCCACTCTTGAGGAAATTTGAAATTTTAATAGATTCAATTATAAACAAATGAAATCGTAAAATCGATTCACAATAGTCTATCACATGCAACACAAAAAAACACTCTAATTTTAAATTTCCTCATTTTTAAGTCGGTTAAAATATGTACATATATGTACAGTTTTGTCCAACACAAACCTGTATCAATTGCTATGAGCTCTGCCGCAGGATTTATTTGCTGCTTCAGCCTTGAGAATTCTTTTAAAACCACTGTAGATGTAAGTGAGGCGCCTCTGTAATGTGCAATGGAGCGTCTAGCGTCCTAAAAAATAAAATAAATATATATTTTAAATAAACTGTCTTTTTGAATTTTTTCGCGGATTTATTTTGAATTTTGGTTCCCGACGTTTCGAATGATTTACAGAAATCATGGTCACGAGAGAGATTAAGTCTAAGTTTTATTTAAAACTAGCAGAACCCGCGGCTTCGCTCGCGTTAAAACTACAAAAAAAACTCTAAAAAGGTAGTTTCATACAAACTTTCATCCCCTATTTTACACCCTTATAGGATGAATTTTGGAAAATGCTAAGACACGTGTTTATTTAATTTTATTGAAGAGTACCTATATATTATACCAAGTTTCAAGTAATTCTGATAATAAATATTTTTTGGATTGTATTATAACGTGTTTTCCCGTGGGAAATAAGTAATCTCCCGCGGTTTAAAGTAGCCTATGTCACTCTTCAGCCCTCCCACTATCACCACACAAAAAATGATGCCAACTGTCACTACGTTTAGACGTGAAAGAAGAACAAACAAACAAACAAACAAACAAACACACTTTCACATTTATAATATTAGTATGGATGTCAAATATACGTGTAAATCTAAGAAAGTATGATGAGATTAAATTTTATAGGAAAATAATTTCCATTCAATTAGGTAAGTAGATCAAACATTTCCCAAACTACTTAGCGGTGTTAAACTCTTAAATATAAAGGAAAAAATTTATTAAGATTTTGTATTTTAGTGAAAATATGTGCAAAATTGATTTTACTAGATAGGTACCTATTATAAAAAGTTAAAACGAAGTGATTTTCCATCGGCCAAAAACTAATACTAATAAAATAGAAGCCTAGATATTTTGTATATTTCAAAGTTAAATAAATACAAAATTCCATATTTTTCATCCTCTTTTTACTCCTTTGGGGGATGAATTTTCATTTGAAATAATAAACCTTTCTTATAATATTATTCATTTATATATTTCAGACTCATTAATTTGGTTGCGCGGTGTCTACAAATCATTCATATAAAAGTCTTAAACTTTTACGTTCACTAACGATATTATTATAACTAGAGATTCACCCTTGCTCCGCTTGAGTTCATCCCTTGTTACGTTTTAACGTTTAGTATAGATTTCTCAGAGATGAGATATTTTCCTGCAGTAAAAAGTATCCTATGTGTTGACCACGATAACCAACTATCATCATACTAAATTTCACCAAAATCTACCCAGTGGTTAATTCGTGATGCATTCCCAAACAGACAAAATTCTAAAAACTATAGATTCGGCTTCTGTATAGATAATAATTACTATTTCAATAAGATTTCCCAAAAAGTATTTAATGTACAGATTCTACTCAGAATTTTATTATATGTATAGACGTTAAACGAAGTGTATATTATATATATATATATATATATATATATATATATATATATAGTAGGTATATTATATTTTTCATTACTTTTGAGAGATCCCAATATTTTAGCACTGTTACAAACGTCGTGGATACATGAATCGGTACATATTTAGGCTTACCTCATCTCTATTCTGTCTCATCAGGAACACAGGGCTCTCTGTGACAGTCATCAAGAGTCCCATATAAATGATGACAAAACCCAGATTAGTCCAAATTATATACCGGTAAGAGAGAAACCAGCCAAGGATGTAGGAAACCAGTACGCCGATACAATAGCATAACATTGGTGCTGTGGAATAAATTGCAGGATTAAAATGATAATATTAGAATTACGCTATCTTGTTTCAATACTATATTACGTAATAACACAATGTTACGTTTTTTTCGTCCCAAAAACAATCGTCTTCGGAAGTCAAGCCGAACAAAAGCTACATAGATTTATTTTATTTTCTAAGAAAAAATTAAAAAAAAAATTAATACTTAAAACCATCTATTATCATTAGAAATGTATATTTAAAAACCTATTGTAATGGCTTTCACAATTAAATATTACAAAACTACTAGCAATTCACCCTCGCTCGGGTTTATCCCTAATGAAAAACATAATCAAATCTATCCCACGGGAACCGGACAGTAGTAGTAACCTGTATGCTATTTCAGACTATATTCTAACTTTATACTAAATTTCATAGAGATCCGTTCAACTGTTCTGGCTCGCTTGAGTTACAAACATCCATCCATACTTTCGCCTTTATAATAATATATTAATTTTAAGGTGCAAATGAAATTCAATACCAGTGTTTTTTTCCTTCCAAATAAAACATTAAGTAATGGCTTATATTCATAGGTACGTTTTAAAAATATATATATCTCTTAAGAATAATATACTATATATAAAATGTATATAGTATATTATTCTTAAGAGATAGACATATATCATCGCGGACTTTTCTGTATATAGGTCATATATAATACACAATTCCACCATACATTTTTTTGTTATATCTCAAAGGGTTTAAGCAGCGTTTTCGTTAAAAGCTCCCAGACGGCTTATTTTTTTTTCGCCACCTTCAACAAATATCGTCATATTTTAGCCAATGTATACAAAAACTTAACAAATTATATACTAAAACCTTCCTCTTGAATCACTCTATCTATTAAAAAAACCGCATCAAAATCCGTTGCGTAGTTTTTAAGATCTAAGCATACAGAGGGACAGACAGCAGGAAGCGACTTTGTAGTGATTGTAAATAAAAACAGGTAATTTTTTACCAAAGTAAAAGTTTGCTACAAAGGATTTTTAAAAATGGTAATAAAATTAGTACTAACTAAAAGAAAACAAAAATAATTGCATTGCAGATAAGTGCATAACGATAACAACTTTATTTAAATAAGAAAAGTGAAGTTATAAGACGACCAAGTATAAAAGGTGATTGTAATATACTATTTTTATAGCAAATAAGCGGCTATTAAAATTTGTTGTTAATAATATCAACTGATTATATGAAGTAAAAAAAAAACAAAATAAAAATCATAATATTATAATCCTCGTTATATTTTGCAATATATTTACTCGTATTTTAAAAAACATATCAATTAATATTTTTACTTATAAAAATACATATTCCATTATTTTTAAAGGTTCTAAATGTTATCTATACCTACCTACAATCTACATAGATCTACAATAAAATTATTAGCCGAGTCGAATCTGTCATTAGATATTTTTTTCGAAAATCTTATTGAAGTAGTCGTTATTATCGATACAGAGGCCGAATCTATAGTTTTTAGAATTTTTGTTTGTCTGTCTGGGAAGCATTTAATAGCTGGTTATCCGGATCAACATATAGAATATTTTTTACTGCGGGAAATTATCTTATCTCTGAGAAATCGATACTAAATATTACAACGTAACTATTGACGAACCCTAGCGGAGTGGGTGAGTCGCTAGTATTTTTATAACACTGACATTTCGGACATACGCTCTGTAGCTCACTCAATTCGTGTGCTGTTTTTATATCGAGTAATTATCATTTTATTGTTATAGGTTGCTCCTGTAGACCGATCATTCATTCATACTTTAGTACACCGCCTACCATTTCATATAATTTCTCCTACGCCCTAAGGTTGCCTGGAAGAGATCGCTTATAGCGATAAGGCCGCCTGCTGTGCATCATCAATTGTTTATATCTACTTTTTGTATATTTCTTTGTGGTGTACAATAAAGCATCTATCTATCTATCTATACTTATAATTCCAAGTTAAAAATGCTAAATTTCAAAATTATCGGCTCAAACTCATTCGTGTCTTCCTCACAGTAAAAACGTGACACTGGCAGAATATATTGTGTCTGTTAACACAATTCTAAACCATTAAAGAAAAAAAATCTTGGATACTAAGAAAAGGACGCACTATTCCCTTAATTGTGCGCTTTTTTTAACGATCACACTTTTGAGACGCTGATTGTGTATCTGTGTGAGTTTTTATATATCAATACTAGGAAGTCTACTTATTTACATTGAAAGTAACGTTTAAGTTACAAATTGATTGAGCTTTAATAAAAATCATACATTTAAATTACTGAACTTACCAGATGCTAAAGCTCCTCTGATAGATTCCTCAGCAACTTCAGACACATATATAGGCGAAAGTACCAACGCCGCCCCTCCTGATATACCTCCTAGAAACCTCGCTATCAGTATCACAGTTGAGGATGAAGTCAGATCTATCATTAGCCAGGATACCTAAAATATAATAGAACAAAGACTTAGACTCCGGCTCGATGTTTTTGTTCATTAGACCCCATGTCCTGTTATGAGTGTTCGTCATGCGTAGAACACCTATAATTTTCTATAATTTACTAGTCAAACAGAGGAAATATTGTATTATCTATACAGATAAATAAAATTAAAGTGTCTGTTTATAATGCTAAAATAACAGCTTTTTACTAAATAAATATGAAAGTATATACGGTACTTATAACGAAAAGAAATCATTTTTTACATTTTTTTTGTCTGTCTGTCTGTTCCGAAACTGGTGGACCGATTTTGACGGGACTTCCACAGGCAAATAGTTAATCTTATAAGGAGTAACTATGCTTTTCTTTTAGAAAAAGATTAGGGTTCGTGCAAAAAAGTTAAAACCTATGAAACTGTGCAGAAAATCCGCGAACGCTCCCGAACGAAGCGAGGTAAGTCGCTAATCTATTATAAACACTAGAAAAATACATTATATCCTAAGTAAATAATTATATTTAACCGATATTTTTTCTAACCCTGACAGGTTCATAGATATTACTGAATCTGACTTAATAACATTAACTAATGAATATTACTATCACGTTAAAATATATTATTTAACTTTTCTCTATCCTCGCCTACTTCATCCACGGAATTAACCACTCTGCCAGAACTCCCAATTGTATTCATGGGCAGCGACAGAATTACTTTCAGATGTATATTAGCATTAAAGTACTAATCTTTAAATGATAAACTTAATAATTTTTACTCATAAACGTAGGTAATGTATTTTTAATATTTTTTTCTTTTTTTCGCAAATATATAAAAAACAGGGGTTCTAATGATATAATTTTATGTCTTTAACTTTTTCTACATATATTTTCCTTCATTGCGAAGGTGTGAAGTGCACTCCCTTCCACTTTCCCGTTGCCCATGATCGTTTCGAATCTTTGCATACTTACCACCATTGGTACACCTATAAGAACTGCCCCATTTTTTCTTCCAACTATGCTTATAATCCAGCCCACTAAGACGGACCCAGCCATTGCCCCCAAAGGAGGTAAGCTTCCGAGCAGCGAACTTTCCATTTCAGTCATGGGAGCCGATAAAATTGTTGAGTTGCTCGTAGTGTATAACTGGAGGGTATATGAAGGCCATACGTAGAGGGAACCCAGTAGGAGATTCCCTAATGAGCCTGCGACAGAATAATATTTATTTCTAAGTGTTTAAAACTTTAAAGTAGTTGCACAGTAGCATATTGGTAACTATTTTCATATGAGAGTATTTTTTTTCAATACGATTTGCTTATACGTACACGTCGTGCAGAAACCTGCATATCGGTCATTTAACTTCTTACCGAATGACGTTTGACGTAAGCCAAACCGCTTTTGGCGAGGATAATTGACTGAATATTAGCCTAAACGCCCTAACATTTAGGCGTGGCCGGTGTTTAGTAATGGGACATTTAATGGACAATTATTTTCATTAACCTGTAAGTAGTAACTCACGCTCGGGTACATCTCTAGGTGATCTTTAAGCTTACATAACTTTTTTTGAAATATGGACCAAATGAAATAAAACAAATAATAGGTAAGTACATGTTAAGTGTGAAGCTTACCACAATACAATAGTGAAAACCGCACCCAAATCGGTGAAGCCGTTTCTGAGATTAGCGCGCACAAATACACAGACAAACAGACCAAAAATCTAAATATCATTTATTTTGGATGTTTTTCCCAAATATCTTTCATATACAAACAGTGATCAGTAACATTTTTATTGTTTGTATAAGCTAACGAATCACCCTCGATTCGGTCGGGTTCGTGTCTAGGTGATATTTTATATTGACAATACTTTTTTATTTATAAACCGATTGATTTTTTTTTAAATATCTGTCCTATCTCAATTATTTAAAAATAAATTGAATTTCATAAAAAGTACCGATAAACTACAAAAATTTAACTTTGTGCGCGTGTACACATAGATATACGCACTGTTTTTTATTATTTTTTATTTATCATACCCAAATACGTGTTGATAACAGCAATATACTTGTATGAAAAAACTAATTATTCTAGATAAACTACATACATAACCGGTATTTACTATTATACACAACGGAATTAAATTCAGATATCTATGTACCTATTTGTATATCTGACGATTTTTAATTATATACTAGCAATGCCCGCAGCTCCGCCCGCGTTCAGATGACCAAAAAGCAAATTCTTTGGTTTTACATATTAGTATACTCTTACAATGCAGTTTTTGTATTTTTTCTCAGAAATGAGATATTTTCCTATACGTTGACCTGGATAACCAGCTATCATCATACTAAATTTCATCAAAATTCTCCAGTGGTTTTCTCGTGATGCGGTAACAGACAGACAAAAATTCTAAAAACTATACATTCGGCCTCTGTATCGATAATAATGTCTATTTCAATTAGATTTTTCAAAAAATATTTAATGTACACATTCGACTTAGTTACAATTTTATTATATGTATAGATAACGACACTTTCCATTATCAGAGAATCCTTTGCCAACTGTAAGAACTATCTTTTTAAAACAACTAACGCATATTTACACATAATTAAGTACTTCATTTTTAAAGATTGTTATCGTTTTTTGCATGGCGATTTTTATCTATCATTTTTACATATCTTAAAATGTTTGTTTAGAGAAACACACGGGAAACCATTAGCAGAAGCCAGTTTTATTTATATTTGACGACGTGTTTGGTTCAGTTTGTAGTGATCCTACTTGCTGCGCCAGCGGTCGCGGGTTCGAGTCCCGCTGAGGGCATTCATTTGTGTGATGAGCACGAATGCTTGTACTCCAGTCATAGGTGTTTATATTTATAATATGTATGTATTTAAAGTTATATATGTGTAGTGTATCAACTGTCTGGTATCCATAACACAAGCCTCGTAGCTTACCATGGAACTGGATGGTGCTGTGTGTTAATGTCCCAACATATTTATTTACTATCCCATTAAAAAAACACACTAAAACACTCGGCATTAATATAGCTTCCTATTAATGAAACAATTTTCAGAATCGGATTCGTACCTTACATACAAACTTACAAACTTACGTAATTTTAGTGTTCTTATAATACCTACAGTGCATATTTAGAATAGTTGTCAGTCAATTACATTTATCAGTTATAGGGTCAAACTCGCCCCTATAACTTATGATTTTGCTTTATCGGTTATCGACTTCAATCCTTTCCATGACACCAAGCCTATAATAGAATATCGAACTTTAGACCTTACTAGTACATGCAAAACGAGTATAGACACTTACAAAGCAAAAATCTAAAGCAAAAGTGGAAAAATTTTTTTGACTTTAATAATTTAAGAAGATAAATGTACAGCGCCGTTATGTTTGGATTGTCGTTAAAAACCGACTTTCAAAAAGAAGGTTCTATGTTCATCTGTATGTATGTTTTTTTTTGTTAACTAATTTTTTAATTAGAATTCTTTGTTTTCAAAACATTATTGATTATAAGAACGAATTTAAAAGTATCCGTATTATATACTCGTATTATAAATGTGAAAGTTTGTGAGTATGGATGTTTGTTACTCTCTCTCGCCAGAACGGCTGAACGGATCTGGATGAAATTTGGCACAGAGATAGATCATAGTCTGGAATAACATATAGGCTACTTTTTATTTAGGAAAAATGTACGGTTACCGTGGGATAGGTTTGTTTTTGTTTTCCTAGAGGCGAACACGAGCAAAGCGAGTGTGAGCCGCTAGTTAAATAATATTTTCAAGGGCCTAGCGCATCTGCTTCTATTATAATCGGTCGCTGGTCAATCACAACAAATATTCCTATTGCCCTTAAAATCATTATACCTATATGTCATAGTCTTTCTGTATATCTACTGAATTTTATCCAAATCCGTCCAGCCGTTTGAGCGCGAAGAAGTACCAATGAAACACGCACAGTTTCACATATACTCTATACAGAGAAATAAAATTAAAATGTCTGTTTGTAATGTCAAAACAACAGCTTTTTGCTAAATATATATGAAAGTATATACATACGGTACTTATAAGAAAAAAAATGTTTTTAATTTTTTTGTCTCTGTCTGTCTGTTTGTTCCGGCTAATCTCCGAAACGGGTGGACCGATTTTGACGGTACTTTCATTGACAAATAGCTGATGTTATAAGGTGTAACTTAGGCTACTTTTATTTAAGAAAAAGAATAAGGGTTCCGCGCAAAAAAATAAAAATCATAAAATTGTGAACAAAATCTGCGTAGGTATCTAGACGCACTAGAACTATCTAGGACGCACTCGAGCGAAGCAAGAGTAATAGATAAACTAGCAACTATATTAATAACTATGTAGTTTACCGACTGACATAGTGTTGCCTTGTATTTGTATGAGTGCAGTATTATTTATTTGCTTATACGCAATGATAAAGCTCTTGAAGATAATTAATTTGCTAACTGTAATTATCTAACAGTAATATTTGTAACAAAAACATCTCGAAAACTCGCGTATCTTGTAACATCACGTCATTGAAAGGAAATATTTGCAATAACTTATTAAAGCCTATTACACATTTTATTAATTAGATAAACTAGATTCTGGGTTTTTGGACCTAGGTTTTAAATCAACAATGAAAAAATGATATGGCCAATTACAAGTAGGTACAAAAAATTTTGCGGAGTAACAATTTGAGGCGTAGTTTAGGCCTAAAAAAGTTAAGGGTCATTGGTCTCTTGAAATTTGTGATGATATTATGTATAACAGTTAAATAAGTAAACAAACAATAATATATTTAAAAAACGCCCGCATGTTCATATGAACAGGTTTTTTTATTTAGAAAAATCATCTCAAATTTTAAAACTGATCTAGAGATACTCCTCAAATGTATGTGGGCTTTTATTTTATTAACCCCCGAAGCAAAAAGAGGGATGTTATAAGTTTGACGTCGATGTCTGTCTGTTGTGTGTGTATCTGTCTGTGACATCGTAGCTCTCAAACGGATGGACCGATTTCGTTGCGGTTTTATGCGGACAAATAATTTTCGTACGGGGTTTTTTTTAATTTTTAATTTATAATACACTTATTAGTTACACGTATGTTGTGCCCGACCTATATTATTTTCTATAATTGGACTATAGAATTCATCAAAATGTATGTATAGTTTCAATAGTCTGTGAATAAAATACCTGTGACGTACGGACAGACGGACGTTACTTATTTTGATATGTTCGGAGTCGATGCCAGTGGTGAATGCTTAACTATAATTAAAGTAAATGAGTCGTATTCATACCTAAATGAATTATTCATTTTCGTTGTCTTGTATCGGCTGACTAACTAATTAACTCGAAAAATATTTGACAGCATACTTTTTTATAGCATTAAAGCGGTTAACGTTTTAATAGACATGATGATGTTCTCCTGACCGATTCCGGCCACGGCGGCCAATCTCATTGAGACTAGCCAACTGCGCAGGAGATATTATAGTGCACAAGTGTACGCGCAGACACAAGTGCACTCTCTATTCCTGTCACTCTCATACTCCGGTGGGACGACCACTCGACACGACCGGTGAGAGTTAAGGCGCAGGACCGACGGCTTTACGTGCTCTCCGAGGCACGGGGGTGAAACACCGCCAACTTCCCAACTTCGGGCTGCTACTGAGGCGTACTATACAGAAAGACTCAATAACTAAACTGGGCCCGACCCGGGACTCGAACCCAGGACCTCCGGGTGTGCAGCCGTACATGCTAGTCACTACACCACCGAAGCAGTTAATAGACATATAAACTACTTATGTGTATATAACACTGTTAATACTGATGTTCGAAACGAAACAAAACGTTTTTTTTTCAGATTTTTTCTCTGTTTTATTTTGAGTTTATTCGCGACTCGTGACGTTTCGAATGCTTTCAGCAAACGTAGTCACGAGAGAGATTCTCATTAAAAATCCTAAAATATGTTTTTTTTAAAAAGTCAAGTAATCGCGAAAATGGAAGAAAAAAATATTTATGTCCAAAAACAAAAAAGAGTTTTGGTCAGTAACTAAGGATCAAACTTTCAAGTAGTTGTCGTCATTTTTTCAGACTCGTTTCTAATCGGACTTATCCAAAAGTACTAAATAAGCCTGAACTCGATGAGTTAGCAGCGTTCCACTATCTCTCTATCTCTCAGCACCATCAGATCATTGTACTGTCATCAACACATATAATAAAATTGTAACTAAGCCGAATCTATACATTAAATATTTCTTGGAAAATCTTATTGAAATACACATTATTATTTATTATCGATACAGAGGTCGAATCTGTAATTTTTAAAATTTATGTGTCTGTCTGTCTGTGACCGTATCACGAAAAAACCACTGTACAGATTTTGATGTAATTTGGTACGGCGATAGCTGGTTATCCGGGTCAACATATAGGATACTTTTTACTGTGGAAAAATATCTCATCTTTGAGCTAAACGTTAAAACGTAACTAGGGAGGAACGTGAGCGGAGCGAGAGTGAGTTGCTAGTAAGAAATATACACGTTTGAAATGTCACTAGGATAGTTATAATTACATTAAAATTGTTCTAATTAGATTTGTTTAGGTACTTACATAATAATAATTTAACGGTTTTTCTAATTATCGACTCGTTTATTATATAATAATATCGATATATAATATCGGATAGATCTTATAATATTGTTGTTGACGAAATGTTGACACACATAGTATTTTAGTTATTCCTACTCCCATTTAAATAAGTCGTATTTTAACTTTTATGGTGTAAAAGACTAGACAGTCACCCTCGCTTAGCTTCGGGTTCGTCCCTAGACAAAATCTATCCCACGGGAATCGTACATTTTTCCGGGATAAAAAGTAACCTATGTGATATTCCAGACTATAATCTATCTCTGTGCCAAATTTTATCTAGATCCATTCAGCTATTCCATCCATCCATCCTCACAAACTTTCACATTTATAATATTAGTATACATTTATAATATTAGTATAAATGCTATGCTAGCAGTCTTATAAATCATCTAATTATTACCCAAGTATTATATTTAAAATACAGCTTTTATACTATAACGTAAGTAGAATTATGATTTCATGAAAAGGGTGTCTGGCAAGGGTTTGCCACGATGTTAAGTGTCTGGCATTGAATGACGTGATTTTTAATAATATTCTGAAGGTAATAACAAAAAATCACACTTTATTATTTGACGAATTTAGATCGGTATTTTACACACCTTTAGTACCGTGTACCTGTCAAAGCCACCATAGCCTGAACTTCATAATGGTCCATCGTTCTTATCTGTGTTGGGAGCATGCGCTGACAAACTTTAAGCTTTTATAAAATTACGAAAGTCTGGCGTTCACGGGCTCTTCCTCTATATAATTTGTAATTTCTGAATTATTATATTTTGACTTTGTTATTATTTGATTAATCTTGACTTTGTATTTAATTTGACTTATTTTGACTCCTTTGATTTACTAATTACTTGATTAATTTGGCATGTACTCTTTAGTTATTTTTTGATCAATTTTTAATTTGACTTATATTATTTGACTTTTTTTTACATTATTTAAATTAATTAGATTAGCTGACAGTTGAAGACTAGTTAAGAATCATTGTTATTGAATTTAATTGTATTTATTAATTATATAATATACTTTTAATTATGTAATTACAGCGAATGTTATGTACACTTGAAAAGACATATCTGATTAATTAATTTATTGTCCTCTAAATGTATATAAATGTTAATATGTATGTTGTTAGTGTATAATACTAATATTTTTTTAAAGATTTGTTCGATTTTGAATATTCATAGTCCAATCACAGACAGACATATATAGTTTTATTTAAAATCCATAGCTCAGTTTTATTTACAGAAAATTTATTTCTTTTATATTATATATAATCTACTTACAGGCTATGCTTGTATGAGCTTGGTGCCATTTCCCCATGTTTGCTTCACTGACGTGTACTCCACTCTAACACATATATCAATGTACTAAAACATTTTGTGAACACTTCATTACATATGCATTATAATTATTTAAATAGTTCAAACAAATGATAACAATTTACTTCGCGATCTTTGCAGTGATGAAGCGTGAGTCGAAATCATACTATTGAGACAATATTTAACAATCATAAGATGATATCTCATGATAAGACTGAAATATGAGGAAGTCAAAAATTTATTACCTATATGAAATAAAAACTACAAATTTTTAAGTTTATTAGTTTTTTTTTATCACGTAAAAACGAATCAAAAACATTAAAAAACGTATTCTATAATAAACATATTTTTTTTAAAACAATTATTGTTACGTATTGTGTACAGAATATAGTCTAAAACAACAGTTGTTGACATTTTTGTTTGCTCGTCTGTATGTCTCTTTGTCTGTTTATCTGTGTGTACTTCACGCAAAAAGTACTGAACTGATTTTGTCTTAATTTGGTGAGGTGATAACTTATTACTAGGGAAAACGTTTAGGATACCTTTTACCACAGGAAAATCTTTCATGTCTATGGGAAAACACAATAATTGGTTCTGTCGAGACGCCTTTAGAAATTTGCATGGCTAACGCTGGCTAAACCTTAAGAGATACATCAAAACAATGTAAAATGACTTAAAAAGGCTATAGAGAAGTATGGAATAATATAAGCCTATTTCTTAAAGCACATTCGTAATAATTCTTTTTATCTGTTTAAAACGTAGGGACGACGTGCGTCCCTACATACCTAGGGACGCACCCGAGCGTAGCAAAGGTAAGCCGCGTGCGTTTTATTTTTTACGACCGGAACTCTAATTCTTTTTCTAAAATAAAAGTAGCTTAAGTTACTCCTTATAACATCAGCTATCTGCTAGTAAAAGTCCTGACAAAATCAGTACAAACGTTTCAGAGGTTAGCCGGAACAAACAGAAAGGCACTCAGACGGACATAAATGTAAAAAATTGTGTTTTTCTTATAAGTACCGTATATAATTTCATATTATGCATTTAGTAAAAAGCTGTTATTTTGGACATTACAAACAGACATTTAAATTTTATGTATCTCTTTTATATATATAATGCGTTAATAAGATACCTACTAAATATATTTCTTTTTTTTAATGATAAAAAAACAGAAGTCAAAAAACCTGTATTTCAAAGTGTGAAATAATCTATACATATGTACAATATAATAAAATTGTAACTAAATCGAATCTATATGTACATTAAATATTTTTTGGAAAATCTTATTGAAGTAGACATTATTATCGATACAGAGTCCGAATCTATAGTTTTTAGAATTTCTGTCTATCTGTCTGTCTGTTAAAATTGATGGCACTGTCATGGCATCGGTAGCTCAGTGGCATTGCGCTCGCTTGGAAAACCAAGTGAAGAATGTTAAACCCCCAGATCTCAAAACTCTATTATATTATTTGTGCGATCATTCTCAAAATGCAAATACAAAAACCTGCATGCTGAAAGAATTTAACTAGTTTTCGGAAGACATGTGAAGTCTGCCCCGCACTTGACCAGGGTGGTAGACTATGGCCTAGCATTGAGGAGAGGCCCGTGCCCAGCAGTGGGTCGTTAAAAGTGGCTGAATGAGACCGCCCATACGTATACCCAGTGCCGGATTTAACCTTAGCGCCGCCCCTGGGCATAGTAAAAAATGCCCCCCAATTATCGAAATTTTGCATAATATGGATAAAGTTTCGATAAAGCTAATTTTTTTTAATATTTTTTTTGCAAAATGCAAATAAATAATTTTTAAATGATTTCAATTTTTCGAAAAATGTAGTAGTTAATTTTTATTTTTTTTGGAAAATAAAAAAAGCATTTTCAATAACGCGAATGCAATTTTTTTCCTATCCTCTGAACTTTGCCGCCCCTAAAAATTTGCCGCCCTGGACACTAGCCCCGAGTGCGCCTAGTGTAAATCCAGCGCTGCGTATATCTCCCCAATATAATCATTTTTAATCTATTTACCTGTAAGTAAATGGTCAGAATATGTTCAAAGTGAGCCGATACATAATAAGCATTTAGTATATATGAATACTAGTATAGTATCATGTGATCTTTGATACGAGTATCTCTTTATTTCCTATTCGTCATATAGATTTGATAGATATCAGTAAGTTATCTTTTGAGGTATTTTAAACTGGATTGGTAAGGTATTGACTGACTGATTGGAAGGATTTGAGATTTTGCACTGTTATATTTGCACATTGTTAACCGATTTCAAAAAGGAGAGGTACAGTTGGATGTATGTTTTTGAAGTTATACTTCTTTTGGCACGTTTTGGAAAAAAATATGAGAGTCTAATTTTTACTCCAACAAGCCAAGACAGCCAAAAAGCGACAGGGTGAAGTTAACTGATAACTGTCTCTCCAGTTCCCTTGAAAACTCGTAACTACGAGTATATTCGAAGTAGTTTCTCAAATAATCATAAATCTATAAAACGTATTTTATATCAGTGGAGATAAAAAAATATATTTAATTTTATTAATTTATCAGTGCTTTTACAAACAGAAAGTTGTGATATACGGGATGAAATCTTTAGCTATTTTTGTTCTCAAAGAAGTATAACCTCTTACGTGCGTTCATACCAGTAAGTACACACACACGTTTTTATTTTTGTATGTTTACTCGATATTATCACCAAGTGTGAGCTGGTTTTGATGATTCTTTAAACAATTTGTGTTAAGGGACATATTAGATGTCCCCAATGTGTTTACCTAGTTGTAGTGAGGGGGCTCAATAGAAACGTACTGGGAGGTGTCCCACCGCCTTGGGAGGTGTGCCATGCGTGATGCTCCTGGCACTTCTCTGATGAGGAGAATCGACTGTTGGAGCAATCTCATGGTTGTTGTGGTCTGCTTTGACATACCTGTCATCGGGGTGTCGTGTTTGCGTGCGTTAGGGATCCTGCGACACCCCATTAAGACGGGGGAGCTTCTGTTGAGTTTTAGTTGGTAGTACTGATTTTCTACACAGTGAGTCCCACATAACCACCTGCGATATGCGTAAATGCATTTCCCAACATACAAAAATGTCTTAGATATAATACCTATAAAGGATACATTCAAATATATATTGTTTTAGCACAGCGTTGCAATATAGATAAACTGTACTTATTACATTATGTATTTATGTAGAAATAGATGAACTGTGTATTTAGTGCATCTTTACTAAAATTCAAATCGTTGTTTCGAATACGCCCTGTATAGTAAATTTCATAATGGACCTAGATATTGTATTATAATGCCTTATTGTAATGAATGGAGGACAAAGAGCGCCTATCAGTAAATAGCTTTATCAAATTGATTGCGAATAATGGAGGAACTGAGGGTAAGAAACCTATAAACATTAAACAACATTATCACACAGTACGCATAATAAATACCTGACCTTGTAAAACATATTAACTGAAAACTCGTAAAAAGTACTGTTTGATCGACTTCAAATGGGAGAAAGGACTATTTGGCTGTAATTTTTGTATTTGGGATATCTATAATTCTTTTTTACTGCCTCGGTGTTTTAATAGCAATTATTTACGGCTGGTCTAGCTATTGTTGTCGGTCCAAGTATAATTACTGAGCTTGGGGAATCTACGGTTCACACGGCGCTATGATTTGAAGGCTGATTCGCATAGATCTCGACGAGATACGAAAAAAAAAATTCGATATCTAGCTTAGTTTTTGAGATATCAATACTCAAAACTCGAAAATTGAATATTTTTTTTACTGGTGCGCCGTAGGAACCGTAGACGTGCCCTGAGCTTTCTATAAAGATATTGTGTAGCCCGGAGTTGGGAAGTTGGCGGTGTTACACTACCGTGTTTGGAATATCTATAATATATATATATATATATATATATATATATATATATATATATATCCTTTATGTCTTTGTTTCCGTTGAAACGGCTTGGCGGATTGGCGTGATTTTTTGTGTGGAGATAGTTGGAAGGCTGGAGAGTGACATAGGCTACTTTTTATCGCGGGAGATTATCTCTTTCCCACGGTAAAACACGTTAAAATACTATCCAAAAAAATATTTATGATCAGAATTACTTCAAACTTGCTATAAATGCTCTTCAATAGAATTAATTAAATACGTGTTTTAGCATTTTTCAAAATTCATCCCATAACGGGGTAAAACAGCGGATGAAAGTTTGTATGAAACCGACCATTTTAGAGTTTTTTTTGTAGTTTTAACGCGAGCGAAGCCGCGGGTTCTGCTAGTATATATATATAAATCTGTGGGCTTGACTACTTAGACAAGAGATAACAAAACGCATAATATGTGTAAATATGTGCCTATTATCTTTTTGAGCGTAACTAATTTTATTGTAGTTATCATTGTCGAAATGATAAAAAAGGGAAAATTTAAGTAATTGTTATCATATGAGGATTGATATTATTTATTATGTATTAACGTACATAAGCATGTATATAAGTTGAGATGTACATAAATTGATATGTATATCCATACTTACTTAATATTATAAATTTGAAAGTGTGTTTGTTTGTTTGTCCTTCTTTCACGTCGAAACAGATTGACGGATTGACGTGATTTTTTGTATGGAGATAGTTGGAGGGCTGGAGAGTGACATAGGCTACTTTTTACCGCGGGAGATTATCTCATTCCCACGGGAAAACACGTTATAATACAACCCAAAAAAATATTTGTGATCAGAATTACTTGAAACTTGGTAGCTATTAATGCTCTTCAATACAATTAAATAAATACGTATTTAAGCATTTTTCGAAATTCATCCCAAAAGGGGTAAAATAGGGGATGAAAGTTTTTATGAAACCTACCTTTTTCGAGTTTTTTTTGTAGTTTTATCGCAAGCGGAGCCGCAGGTTCTGCTAGTAAGTTATATGTAAATATAATAAAATTGTAACTAAGCCGAATCTGTACATTAAATATTTTTTGGAAAATCTTATTGAAATAGACATTATTATCGATACAGAGGCCGAATCTATAGTTTTTAGAATTTTTGTCTGTCTGTTACCTTTGATGAAATTTGCTATGATGATAGCTGGTTATCCGGGTCAACATATAGAATACTTTTTACTGCGAGAAAATATCTCATCTCTGGGAAATCTACATATACTAAACGTTAAAACGTAATACTAGTATGTAATAATAAGCTAACAAACCTAATGCTTTGTTAGTTTCTCTTGTCTATATTACGTCATCAAATCTGAGACGTCAACTTATCTTCTTTAAGTTTCGTATCCATTTTTGTTCCTAGTATATAATAAAAATAATAGTACAAATCGAAATCGTGTTATATTTTAATTTTTTAAACTAAATTATTAGGTTTCCATTGTGATAAGACGAAATTAAAAAAATCGTGTATGTTATGTACGCACGTAAGAAGTTATACTTCTTTGGCGCAACAGAACAAAAATGGCTAAAGATTTTATCCTATATAGTGACTCACCATTGTTCTGCTCGGGTTCGTCCCTAGCTACGTTTTAACGTTTAGTATTGATTTCTCAGAAATCAGATATTTTCCCGCGGTAAAAAGTAACCTATATGTTGACACGGATCGAAATATTATCATACCAAATTTCATCAAAATCTATCTAGTGCTTTTCTCGTGATGCGGTCACAGACAGACAGAAAGACAGACAAAAAATCTAAAAACTATTTGTTCGGCTTCTTTTTCAACAATAATGACTATTTCTATAAGATTTTCCAAATAATATTTAATGTACAGATTCGACTCAGTTAGAATTTTATTATGTATATAAATGTCACAACACTCCGTTTGTAAAAGGAATGCAGCTAATTTCATCATGTCGCTGTTTGGCTGTCAATGTGCGTGCGCATCGTAAAAATTTTACTCTTATAATTTTTTTTCCAAACGTGCCAAAAGAAGTATAACTTCAAAAATAAAAAATAGGGCTGGCACTCCATACATTTTAAGTATCTACTGGGTAGAAAATTCTGAAAAAATATATATCTTATAGTAGAAAAATCTTTCAATATACTTTCAATGATAATTATTACGAAAAAGATACATTAAGTTGTTTTTATAGCTTACTTTTCATTTCAAGTCATCTGCCACAAAATTATTTTTGTTTGCCTTAGTAAGACTAAAAATGCTTTATTTCTCAAAAGAATAACATTCACTTAGACTATGAGATACAAATTAATTTCGCCGGCCATAAAATAATTAATGTAGATGGGTAAATATTATTTTGTTTTACTTTAAGCATAACAAAGTAGGTTATAAAACAAATTAAACATAAAGGAAATCGATAAGACCTCATTTCCGCCACCAAATAACGAAAAAAAAGCAGTCATGAGGACTGCCGACAGAAGTGAAAACGTAAAACTATCAACAAACAAACAGTTGTTATTTTTGGATATTCAAATTAATTGTTTAATCTTAAATTATTTTTTTTAAAATAAAACTGTTTTTTACCTGGTCTAACATCTATCGGCTCTCTGAGTGTTAGCGTTGACACGTCATGTAACCATGTCGATGACGACTTACATGAATTTACTCCCCATCCAAACCTGCCTATAGAAGTTTCACTTCAAAAAATATGTAATTCAATTAGATCTTTTCTTTACAAATTGGTATTCTGAAAGTAGACTGTGTGCCTGATAAGATAATATATTTATGAGAGAGAAAAAAGTATAATTAATACATACTACTTGTGAGATGCCAATTGCCAAGCTTTGGTTTTACTGGGATAGGAGAGTTTTAAGAAATTTTGAAAAAACTTTGTGGAAAAAAGGCCTTTTCTATATCTTTTCTTTTTTATACTATGGAACCGTCGACCAGAGCCGCATTTAATTTAAAATTTTGCTTGAATTAATATTTATGTTTATGGTTTCTAATAAAAATTCAATATTAACAAAAAAAACTAAGTATTTTATTCATTAATTAATAATAAAATAAATACGGAGATGGTGTCAGAAACATGCATTCATGGTGTTTCTTTTTTTTTATATTTTTGAAGGTACTGGCAGGTTATGAGGTTACAATGTCAAAATCCTTAAACCTTGAATTTTACGCTTAGTTTTTGCTAAAATTTCGGTAAATTTTCACTTATGGTCTGAGCGCATACTGTGTTGTATGCAATATATACATATATCTCCTATATACGTAGATGAAATTTCTCTGCGAGATTAGTTGCCTTAGCCAAAAATCGTAACTTTAGCAAACTTCAAGCATCTTATCATTCGTAAGGTGATGCTGACTTGTATCCTTTTACGTTTTAAACCGCATTTTTCAGTATCGCATAACCGGTATTTTTCAGTAAAAATCTGTTCAATCCTTTTTAGACTTGGGAAATTTTCATGAAAAATCTGATAAAATATATTTGCGCGTTTTATATTTCTGATAAGATTTCTTTAATACTGTATTTATTTAGGCTTAGATAGCATTACGAATAGAGGGGAGTGTTTTTTTTAGAAATTTCCGATTGATAAGCGTTTTATTTTAAAGTAACGTTTAGCATCCGATCAGTCATAGCTTAGTAAAATTAAACTGAGTTGGTGGTGTAGTGGCTAGCATGTACGTCTGCACACTCCGAGGTCCTGGGTTCGAGTCCCGGGTCGGGCCAAGTTTAGTTATTGAGTCTTTCTGTATAGTAATCCTCAGTAACAGCCCGGAGTTGAGAAATTGGCGGTGTTTCACCCCCGTGCCTCGGAGAGCACGTAAAGCCGTCGGCTCTGCGCTTTAACTCTCACTGGTCGTGTCGAATGGTCGTCCCACCACCCCGTCAGAGTATGAGTGACAGGAATACAGAGTGCACTTGTGTCTGAGCGTACACTTGTGCACCATAATATCTCCTGCGCAGTTGGCTCGTCTCAATGAGATTGGCCGCCGTGGCCGGAATCGGTCAGGAGAACATCAGTAAAATTATTCCAATTTTAGAAAATTCTGTGATTTATGGTACACTAGCGACTTAACCTCGCTTCGTTCGGGTGCGTGCTAGATACGTTTTAATTTTTTTGAGCGGAACCCTAATTCTTTTTCTAAAATAAAAGAAAACTAAGTTACTTCTTATAACATCATTTATCTGCCAGTGAAAGTCCCATCAAAATCAGTCTAGCTGTTTCGGAGATTAGCCGGAACAACGACACAGGTAGACAGATAGACAGATGGGTGGACGGACGAACAGTATTTTTTTTTAATTGTGTTTTTCTTATTAGTGCCGTATATTTTCATATGTATTTAGTAAAAGGCTGTTATTTTGATAATACAAACAGACACTTCAATTTTATTTATCTGTCGGTGAGTATAGATAAATTTTACAATAAATTTCTGTGCATCTAAATTTTTCTATACACAAACACGCACACACAAGCAGACACACAAGCAAGCACTCACGCAAATACAAGTCAACTTTACATCTTGTAAAGAAAAATCGTAAAGAAAAATTAAATATCAAAAATCTAAGAAATTCCACACTCTTACTTTATGCTCCTGTATTTAAAATTCTGTGTAAAAGTTGCCTTAAATTAAAAATCTATACGTATAATAAAAATGGTAACCAAGTCGAATCTGTACATCAAATATTTTTTGGAAAATCTAATTGAAATAGACATTATTAGTGATACAGAAGCCGAATCTATAGTTTTTAGAATTTTTGTCTGTCTGTCTGTCTGTTACCGCATCACAGAAAAACTATTGAAGGGATTTTAATAAAACTTGGTATAGTCATAGCTGGTTATCCAGGTAGACATATAGGATACTTTTTACCGCGGGAAAATATCTCATTTCTGAGAAAAAATATAAAAACCGGTTACTAAACCACGATAATACTATATATATATATATATATATATATATATATATATATATATATATATATATATATGTATATATTAGCAAGGTAACTTACTAAATAAGGAAAAAACTATTAAAAATAGCTTATCTCGAAAAAAAAGTAACAATAGCGCTATTTTATTTGGTTTTTGGTTATCTGAACGCGGGCGAAGCCGCGGGCAATGCTAGTCGTTCAATAAAGTACTATTGAAAGTAATTTAATGACGCAATATAAATCAAACAAATAGCAATGAAGACAACGCCCATGTAAAATTAATCTCTCTTATCAATATTTAAATTATTAATTGTCTATTAATAGGTTGCGAAAATGTGTCTCATTGACATACGTATGTATATTTTTGAATCTTCTAACTTGTTCTTCTTCGCAGAATTGTTTATGGTAGTTTCCCAAAAGACCAAAATCGTGAGTTTTGGCAGTTGTGCATCTGGGTTACTACCCGAGGGGCCATAGATAACCTGTCTCTATGTTCTATTGACAAATATATATTTTTTAATTATAGAAGACCTTGTAGAAAAAATCGATGTAAATATTTTACCGCATGTCAGTTTTATTATATTTAGATTAAGAGTATCTTCAAACATAAACTCAATGTACATAATAAATAAAGAAATACACAGCATAAATCAATGATAACGATATCAGTCATGTGAATGAGAATACAGTAGACTTATAATATCACTAGCATTGCCCGCGGCTCCACCCACGTTGAGATGATCAAAAACCAAATTATTAGGTTTTACATATTAGTATACTCTTACAATGCAGTTTTTGTATTTTTTATCAGAAATGAGATACTTTCCCGCGGTAAAAAGTATCCTATATGTTAATCCGCATAACCAGCTATCACCATACCAAATTTCATCAAAATCCCTCCAGTGAGTGGTTTTTCTGTGATGCGGTAACAGACAAACAGACAGACAGACAGACAAAAAGTCTAAAAACAATAGATTCGGCCTCTGTATCGATTATAATGTTTGTTTCAATAAGATTTGTCAAAAAATATTTAATGTACAGATTATTAGTTACAATTTTATTATATGTATAGATTATCTTCACTTTAAAATTACACATATTTTATGTATCTATTGTATAATTTGTGTTAATAGTGAAATAATTTGGGAAGTTTCGTTTAAAGCTTAGTAAATAGTAAATAGAACTAGTTGCTATTTACGTTGTTTGACGTGTTTTTTCATAATTTAAATAAATTCTAGGTATCACAGTGTCAGTTCCTTTTAGGTTGTAGCAACAATTTATGACGTATACTATTTTATTTTGTACTAGCATTGCCCGCGGCTCCACCCGCGTTCAGATGACCAAATACCAAAGTCTTAGGCTTTACACATTTGTATACTCTTACATTGCAGTTTTTGTATTTTTTCTCAGAACTGAGATATTTTCCCGCGTTAAAAAGTATCCTTTATGTTGACCCGGATAACCAGCTATCATCATACCAAATTTCATCAAAATCTGTCCAGTGGTTTTCTCGTGATGCGGTAACAGACAGACAGATAGACAGACAGACAGACAAAAATTCTAAAAACTATAGATTCGGACTCTGTATCGATAATAATTCGACTTAGTTACAATTTTATTATTTGTATAGACAAAAGAACTTGTTTGATAGCCATTTCTATATATAACTATTTGACAGAGATTCAAAATAGATGTAACAAAGAAGAGAGACATTAAAAATAAAAAAAAGATTTTTAATCATTTTTGGGTGTTAATCTACTCAGATTACACTACGACCTCACGATTTTATTTTTCAGTCTGATCAATGCTATAGGGCCTAGATTTATGAGGAGAGTTTTGATGACTGGTACCTAGGCACTACCTAATTATTTTTTCTTTTCAATCATCATTGTCTTTCTTTTCAATAAAACCGTTTTACTTAAAAATATATTTTATCTATTTTGTTTTTAAGTTTTTAGTTATTTTTATTATAAACTATCTAAACTCTATGATCCGCCATGCACTATGTTCTACTTATAAAGCCATTTCATTTGATAACCATATTGAGATGGTGGGAAAAAAATATGTAATCCCCCAGTATACGGCGGCGGCCATCTTGGATTTACTATAAATTGAATGATACTATATATATTCAATTCTATTGTCATCAGAACTAACTACCAAATATTAGATCAATCTGTTAACAGAAAAGGGGTACAATTTCAGTTACTAAAATTGACCTAAACAAACAGGGCAAGCTAAGTAAAACCGTTTAAAAAATGTGAACATGATTACGTATATATAAGAATTTTATTTTTATCTATACTAATATTATAAAGAGGCGGAATTTGTTTGTTTATTAGTTTTTTTTGTTTGTTTGTTTGAACGTGCTAATCTCAGGAACAACTAATTCGATTTAAAAAAATCTATTGGCATTAGATAGTTTATTGAGGAAAGCTATAGGCTTCATATCATATAATATGTAGTCTATTCCATACCAACCGTTAAAACGTACCTAGGGACGAACCCGAACGAAGCGAGGCTGAGTCGCTAGTAGGCTTTACAGAGATAACTAAACATAAAAATGGCGGATTTCAGTGTGTCTTAATTTCTTTTTATGATTGCGTGTCTTTAAATAATATTTCTTCTAAGCCTATTAAAAACATTAATCTTAATTTTCTTTTCAAAACACCTGTTTCAGGGATTAAGCAACAAAGATCACTAACATGGTATTCTTATTGGTAATTACACATACCTTCGCATGATTTGTATTTATTCGTATACTATCTGAGATTACTATTCAGTATTGATGTAAAGATTATGCTAAGGTTACTCACATCTAGACCTTGTCATAGGTACAGTATTATCGTTACCTTTATTTAAGGCTTTATTCTAAATTGGTTTCTAGTCTAAGGTTATTTTACAATTGCAAATAAATATTTTTATTGTGCGCTTGAGATTTATTTCGTCTTTATTACGTTCAATTCAATACGAAGGGTATCAGGCCATAGTCCACCACATTGACCAAGTGTGGGTTGGCGGATATCACATGTGTTTCGAAAACTTGCTAGTTTCTCGCAGATTGCTTCACAACAATCATGGTCACGGTCTCTCCCGGGACCTTAATTGCTGCAAAGCATTCAAAACGTCGGGAGCAAAAATCTAAATAAATCCGAAAAGATAGTTTTATTTAAAACTAACAGATATTTAATATCTATACTTTTGGCACATTTTTTCTTTCCTTCAAGAATAGAAGCTGTATTGCGTCAGCCGGTAGACCTTTCGTTTCTGGCAAATAAAAGTGACTATAGAATGCTCCCAAGAAGCAAACAATAGAAAATATATAAAAGGTTGGTCCTAAGCCGCAGACTTCGACTAAAGGGTTGAAAATAATTAGGGTCACAAAATTCATGACCCACATACAAGCCATGTAGAAGCTGTTGCAAAGACCCCTTACCTGGAAAACAAAGTAAAATTAATTACACCTAAAAGAGATAATCATAAAACTATTTTTTGTCGAAATCTAAACAAAAAAGGCAAATGCGTGAATATTTAGTTACTTATAAGTCATTCTTGATAAAAAAATATGATTAACAAACAAAAAGTTAGAATTGTTTGGCCCAGATACTATTATATTTAATTGAGGTGGATTACGTAACATACATCGTTAACGCTACAAGTAAAGGCAATCACAGCAGCATAATAAGCCTATATAAAGAAGTGGCACCACATTTGAAACGGTAAGCCAATACACGGCAAAGACTATTTGGCATCATCAATATAACTTAATATTTGGTAAAATTGCCATTTTCCACAATTTATTTCGATTGAGTTCTTTATCTTAGCAACACATTTAAAAATCACATGTATGCACTCTTACCTCAGGCAAGAATACTTCAGCAGTGAGTACAAAAGGCACAACAGCGGCTCCCAAATTGTAAACAAAACTGTAGCCATAAATAACAAAAGCTGTAAACCAATGCGGCGCCCAATGTACTTGAAGTTGTGAGCCAAGGAGAATTGTGAAAATACCAGATGCGATCGATGTTATTGTCATGAGAAACTGAAATTAAAATATGTTTATATTTAAATTGTTGGTGTGTCTATTAGTGACCATATCATTTCAAAGCAAGTGGACCAATGGACGAAGTTGATAGATGTGGCGAGTAACTGCCTCGACGATCTAGATTGTAGACTACAATATATGGTTGTAGACCGGAAGTCCTGGGTTCGAGTCTCGGATCAAGTACAGTTATTAGGTTTTTCTATGAAGAAACTTTTAGTCGCAGCTGGAGTTGGGAAGTTAGCGGTGCTCCAACCCTGCCTCGGAGAGCATATAAAACCGTCGGTACTGCGCCTGATTACTCATCGTATCGAATGTCAAAAGTTATCCTACCGGAGTATAGGATTAAACAAAGCGTACACTTGTTTTTGAGTGCATACTTGTGCACTATATCTATTGCGCAGATGACTAGTTTCAATGAGATTGTGCAAAATCGGGCAGGAGGATGTTATTTATTATATCGATAAGGATAACAATACTCACTTTTCTCCCAAACTTATCCAGTATACAAGCACACACTAGACCCGCTAACAAATAAGTCACTGCTAGCAAAATCGAACATGTATTAGGGTTCATCGTAGGAATAGCTTCTTTAAACAATGGTTCAGCGTAAACTTGCAATACTATGGATCCCATCAAAATTGATAGAGCCATTACAGTGAGGACTGATAACAGCGCCCTCTTGGATGATTCTGATCTTCCTGCCAATGCAATATAAAATATATATTATTTTTTAGTAATTTGCTTTTGCCAACTTCGATCGCGTATTTTCTTTAAGTAGAATTCTCATAACACTAAAACAATAACTACGCTTCTAGTTCCTAAGTTTGTAACATTAGTACAGATTCAGACAGCAAGAGAAAGTAGAGAAGAAAAAGGGTCAAAGAAAGAGATACAAATAGTCAAAACGTGCGGAAAGTATAGTTGCCGACTCATTTTAAAGGATTAGCACGTTAGTTACGATAATTAACATGTCACTAAAAAACTAAAGCTAGAATAAAAATCTTACAAAACATGAAAACTTTATGAAAACAATGTATGAGCAAATAATCAAACCTTTGATTCTACAAAAAAGTTTGCGATACCATACATCTAATTTTCAAATTTTAACAGATATAATTTGTTGAAGCTTTTGTTTAACAAATATTTTTGTCTAATGTTTAGCTGATTATTTGAACTACACACTAATATTCCAAAAAATAAATTATCATCACAATTATTTTTATTGATAAAATTTCACTTTACAGTATTTCATTTATTTATATAGTTTAGGAGACAATGAATAATGAAAATAAATTAAGCTAGTGAAGTATACGTAAAGTTATCGCTTACTTAAAAATTGCCACGCTGTCTCCTTCTTCTGCACTTCGTCAGCATTGGCAGTAAAAGTTTGAGGCTTGTCTAAGAGCTCTACTGATTCTTTTGAATCTGAAAAATAAAATTTTGGACTCAATATTATAATATGATGAAAATTTTGGACTCAATATTATAATATGATGTATATTACAGATTTGACTACAAATAAATATTCGTATAAAAATGATATATCCTTTTATTTGATTTTGTATAAGTAAGGTAGCTTTCAAAAAAACTTTTTAACTTTTCGTTATTATCGCTTTTATTAGCTCCACCTACAATTACTCTACACTACAGCAATTTTTATCTTACGCGATACTTCTTTGGGGCAGGGCCGCGGAAATTTATTCGATATTTAGTATTCATAAAAGGGCAGTATAAGCTTTTTTCTAAGAGCTCGTGATTCCCTTCGAGATTTGCTCAAAAAATTGTTATTCTTACTGTTGCATCACAATATACTTATAATAGTAATAATTGTGTAATATATTGCTTGTTGTAAAATTTAAATAATTGTTTGAAAACAGCGATAGACACACAGTAAACACTAGAAATAGAAATAAGCGTATTAAGCCCAGATTTTGGCTCCAAAAGTCCTTCATAAACCTGAGTATACACATACTCGATATATGTACATATATTATAAGATTCCACAGAATGGTCTTCTTAACAATTTAAACGATTTATGAAAGTAAAAATATTTTAATGAATAAACCTCTGTTTTACTCTATTCAGTAGTTTCTTATTGATGAAAATTATTTGGATGACAATATGGTTTTGATACCTATTTTGATTAAAGAGCTTAGAAATAGTTTGGTTTGGGTATTTTTTGTGTTAGTGATTTATATAAAATTGTCCTAGTGGGTGAGCCTTTGCAACTATTTGTTTAACAATTAACAATTTATTTAAAAAAATATTTATTGAAGATTTTTTTTAAAACCGCTCGACGGATTTCGATAAAATTTATATGGGACCACCTGGGAAGTATACCCTTTGAAAAAAAATATATTTCCAAATAGTTTCAGGCATCTTTGAATAATCGGTGAACATACAGAAAAACAAAGATTCCGACGAATTGAGAACCTCCTCCTTTTTGGAAGTCGGTTAAAAAAAGTGAAAGACCCCATATATAACTCTACTACACTTGTACCTATATTATAGACTATTTCCTTACCAGTGCCACCATCTTGTAATATTCTTTCTATTCTAGGATCCAACTGTAGCCTGAGTTTCTTGATTTCAACTTCTACTTCTTTAGATGTAACTTCTACCCGTTGGTAGAAGGCTATCGACTCAGCGGCTTCCTGTAATCAGGTTTAACATATCGTTCATTGATATACTAAAGCCCAAGATACATAGTCAGTAATTACTATATGAATGTAAGGCTCAAGGGAGATTTTAGTACTTTCTTAGATTTATACGAATATTGAATAAAACCCGCTTATCGAATTTTTTGCAGATTTATTTCGGTTTTTGGTTTCAAATGCTTTACAGCAAACACGTTCAAGTGAGAAATCACGGTGTTTGACGTTTCAAAAGCTATATTGATGACAAACACTACACTATAAAATATTTTACAATATGGAAAGAAAGCAAAATTTCATCGAAGTACGTAGCAAATTTAAATTTTTAATAATTAATTCAAAATATAGTTGCTGTAGTAGTTTAAAACAAGCCCGCGTCACATTCCAAAGCTTAGCACGATGATCGCGCCAAATGTTTTGAATTGTAAAAAATTAGATTAAAAACAAAACAATAAGGAAAAATATTTCATATCTACTTATTTTATTAAGTAATTCTACACTATGTAAATATCAGATATAACGTCCTCTTAACTATTTATCTCAAAATCCTTTATCGGATAATAAAAACCATGGCAATGTTATTTTTAGAATATATGTACATATTTATTAGAAAAAAACGTGATGCATTTCTATTAGGATGTCAAAACATAACTCCCACTTTAAGGCGGCCCATATGAATGGACCATGCAGGTTGTTCTTGGTACTGCTCTGATAGCATAGTGGACTATGGGAGCAACCCCCTGGTTATTATTATCTGCCCGATCAAGCCACCCATCAGGGTGTAATTGATCCTGTGCTGCCACATTAAGACGGGGGATGTTCCTTTAAGTTTTAGTGGGTAGTACTGGCTTTTCTAGCCGGTGAGTCCCACATAATCACCGGTATGTATGTATGCAGGTGCTATGCATGAATGCATTTTCTATCGTTAAAAAAAGAGTGAGATTGTAGTACCTAGTGGTTTTTCGTACCGGCGAGTCACAAGCCACAAAGTAACTTCTATTGTAAAGTGTAGCATTTCCCAAAGTTCGTTATAAAAATAAAAATGTAGAACAAATACAATATCTTAACCTAAACTGAAAATTATTATCTATGTGACAAACTGGTGATCCGTCCTGGTTACGTCTAGATAAAGGAATTATACTTTTCAATTTCAAGTTGTCATAACAACTCGTGCGTCACCTACTGTAGGTTGATTGTACAGGGTACTGTATCCGAAAACTCCCCAGGGATTACACAATTGCCAAAATTTTATCGTAATTAAATATTATATGAATATATAAGTTACAGAGAATCTGACAAACAGTAAACGTTTTTTTTTAACTTTTGTCAATAAACTCATTAGCTTATATGATGTAACGGGAAAGCAAGTATTGTTATAAAGACAATAATTATGACATGGACTTTTTGTGTGACAAGTTACATGCGGTCTTTGACGGTTTGACACGTGATTGAAGTAAGTATGAAGTAAAATCCATACTCCATACTAATATTATAAATGTGAAAGTGTGTTTGTTTGTTTGTCTTTCTTTCACGTCGAAACAGAGTGACGGGTTGCCGTGATTTTTTGTGTGAAGATAGTTGGAGGGCGGGAGAGTGAAATAGGCTACTTTTTACTGCGAGAGATTATCTCTTTTCCACAGGAAAACACGTTATAATACAATCCAAAAAATATTTAAAATCAGAATTACTTGAAACTTGGCATTAATACTCTTCAGTACAAATTAATAAATACTTGTTTTAGTATTTTTCGAAATTCATCCTATAATGGGGTAAAATAGAGGATAAAAATTTGTATGAAATCTACCTTTTTAGAGATATTTTTGTAGTTTTATCGCGAGCGAAGCCGCAGGTTCTGCTAATAATGATATAAATACTACAGCATATATCTAAATATCTTTAAAATCTTTCAAAGCTATATAAATAAACATACATCTAAATATTTATTGGCGTAAAACCACACACTTCTAAAACTTCTTTATTAATAGCTTTGAAAAATTAACACATAAATGTGAATGTTTTGACGTACATAATAATTTCATGGTATTCGTTTTGCTGTTACTTGCCACCAGTTCAACCGGTCACCATTAAAATTGATACATGGGTATTTGAGCACGGAGAATATTAAATCGTTAGCCCCTTCTAATGTGATACATAAAAATACAATATAGTATATAAAGGCTTTGTTACATCTTTGTTTCCATTTTGGCTGTACAATATTACAAAACAGATGATATGATGTTCTTCTGACCGATTCCGGCCACGGCGGCCAATCTCATTAAGACGAGCCAACTGCGCAGGAGATATTATCCGGTGGGATGACTGCTCGACACGATCAGTGGGAGTTATCAGTATCAGCGCAGGACCGACGACTTAACGTGCTCTTCGAGGCACGGGCGGTAAAACACCACCAAATTCCGGGCTATTACTGCGGCTTACTATACAGAAAGACTTAATAACTAAACTTGGCCCGACCCGGGACTCGAATCCAGGACCTCCGGGCGTGCAGCCGTACATGCTAGCCACTACACCACCGAGGCAGTCCGAGACAGATGATATATACATACAACTACGTAAAGTAAAATAAGGATACTTTACCTTTTCTTTATCAATCTTCAACAAAAACACTGGGGATTCCTTCAGCATCATCAACATTAAAATGTAAGCAATAGATAGCCCCAAAAGTACATATATCACATTATGATACGATAAGTATCCACCGAGAGCATAAGAAAATAGTAGCCCAGAAAAAAAACCGAACACTGCAGACGAAGTAAATGCTCCTCGTATTGAGTCATGGGATATTTCTGATATGTACACGGAAGATACTACTTGCCCTCCAGCACCGAAACCAGATAAGCATACAGCAAATAATACTAAATTAATTGATTTAGTAACAGCTATAAGTGTCCAGGAGACCTAAAAAGAAAAAAAAATGTTTTTAAATTTTAAATTAACTGATGAAAAAATAAGCTATTTAAATTGAAAAATCTATACATACATATAATAAAATTCTAACTAAGGCGAATCTGTGCATTAAATATTTTTTGAGAAATCTTATAGAATTAGACAATATTATCGATACAGAGGCCGAATCTATCGTTTTTAGAATTTTTGTTTTTCTGTATGTCTGTCTGTCCGTCTATCAGTCTGTTACCGCATCACGGTAAAACCACTGAAGGGATTTTCATGAAATTTGGTATGGTACTAGCTGGTTATCCGGGTTAACATATAGGATACTTTTTATTACGGGAAAATATCTCATAATCTAGGTATACTAAACGTTAAAACGTAATAAGGGATGAACCCGAGCAGAAATAGGCTGAGTCGTTAGTTATAAATAATTAAGAACCGAATTACATTAGGTTTTATGGCCTAAACAAATATTATATAGATATTTTTTAAATAATTAAGATTTTCCAGAGAATTGTAATACAAACGATGTTATGCGTGTCATCAATCCACAGTGGATTTATGACACGCGAAGCACAGATTATAATAATAATATTAGGTTCTTTGTTTTACTTATTTCGATTTTAGCGTTATCCACATGTACGTTTTTTTTATTTACTTCATAATTTAAATTAAACATAAACCTTGTTTTATATAAAAAAAGATAATTAGGTGGAATAAACTTTGCCTGCCTAAGTGCGGTTTGGCGGACTTCACATGTCTTTAGAAAACTTGCTAGGTTCCTCACGATATTTTCCTTCACCATAAGGCAACTAGTATTCACGTAGGAAATGATTCGCACATGAAAATATCAGAGGTGCGAGTAGTCTATCACTACTGATTCTTGTATTTCTTTTAGCCTATAAAGATTGTATACAGGGTAGAACAAATCGATGGGACATGAAAGAAAAGTACCTTAAATATTAAAGTTATCAAAATTTACTCAATGGAAACATTTCTTAATTTTTTTAAATAATAATAACTGCATTTAAATTTCTTTAAAAAAAGCTTACCTAACTCGGGAATCGAATCAAATAAAAATGCAAAAAAGAACACCGTGACTATTTTATCGAATTAATCGATAGGATCTATGAGATGGATAAAAATTTCTCGAACAAACACTGCGTCTTAGAATTGTAGAGAACGATGAAATCTTACAAATTATACATATCGACTCTAACATCGTAAAACAAACGCACAGGACATAAAAAAAGTGTCTAAAACACTAAAAATATCAAGTTTCACTTAAAGGAAGCATTATGCATTTTTTTAAAGGAGGTCACCTGAACCGGTTATTGAATCAACTTAAAATGCAAGAAGGTACACCGTCACCATTTTATCGAATTAATGGATATTGGATAGAGTCTATGGTACGCTTTTTTTTTAATAAATGCAATTTTTTTTTTAAATAAAGCAATGTTCTTTTGAGTAAATCTTGATAAATTTAATATTTAAGGTACTTTTCTTCCATGTCCCATCGATTTGTTCCACTCTGTATATTCGCTATAGACATTAAAAATTATAAAAAAATAATGGAAAGCAAACATTTCATAGTCAATATTTGCTATTTGAAAGTGAAAACATATAATATTTTAGAAGTATTTAAATAGCATAACGGAATTTGCGAACTATTATTTCTGCACTAAACCAATAATATTGCGGTAGTCTCATTCTAAGATGTCCTTATATGGGCTTATTAGATTGTATCAAATTCGACATTTCTTAAACCGGTCTTCCTTAAACCGGTAAATTTGGTAATTCATCAATAGCTATATGTATATATTTCACTAGCCTTGTGATGACCTTATTATCTTTACTAATATTATGAATTGGCAGAGTTTGATTGTTTACTTAAACGCGCTAATCTCAGGAATTACTAATACCATTTGAAAATTTTTTTTACATTAGATAGCCCGATTATTGAAGAAGGCTACAGACTCATTATGCTACTAAGCGGAGCACTAATCATAAATATCAATAAATCGGGCAGACTCCTATACATAATTGTAAAACTATTTCTAATACGTAATACATATAATAAAATTGTAACTAAGCCGAATCTGTAAATTAAATACTTTTTTAAAAATCTTATTGAAATAGACATTATTATCGACGCAGAAGGCAGTGGTAGCCCAGCGGTAACGCGCTCGCTTGGGAAACCGAGTGAAGCGGGTTCAAATCCCGGGTCTCGCACCTCTAATATTTTCATGTGCGAATCATTTCTAACATGATTATCATTTGCCTTACGGTGAAGGAAAACATCGTGAGGAAACCTGCATGTCTGAGAGAACTTAGCAAGTTTTCGAAAGACATGTGAAGTCCGCCAACCCGCACTTCGCCAGGGTGGACTATGGCCTGATCTCCCTCGTATAAAAAGGAGGCCCGTGTCCAACAGTGGGACGTCAAAAAGGGCTGAATACATCGATGCAGAGACCGAATCTATAGTTTTTTGAATTTTTGTCAGTCTGTCTGTCTGTCTGTTACCGCATCACGGAAAAACAACTGGAGGGATTTTCATGAAATTTGGTATGGTGATAGCTGGCTATCCAGGTCAACATATAGGATACTTTTTATTGCGGGAAAATATCTCATAATCTAGGTATACTAAACGTTAAAACGTAATAAGGGATGAACCCGAGCAGAGCTAGGGTGAGTCGCTAGTTAGAAATAATTAAGAACCGAATTACATTAGGTTTTTATGGCCTAAACAAATATTATATAGATTTTTTTTTAAATAATTAAGATTTTCCAGAGAACTGTAAAACAAACGATGTTATGCGTGTCATCAATCCACAGTGGATTTATGACACGCGAAGCACAGACTATAATAATAATACTAGGTTCTTTATTTTACTTATTTCGATTTTAGCGTTATCCACATGTACGTTTTTTAATCTTAATTATTAAGAATTTGGTTTTTGGTCATCTGAACGCGGGCGGAGCCGCGGGCAAAGCTAGTATTATTATATAAATACATAGGAACGAACTCGAGCGAATCGAGGATGAGTCGCTTTATAACATAAAGGCAAAGAATTTTTTTGTATATTGAACGCTGGCGAAACTGCGGGTTCTGTTAGTATAAAATATTAAAAAAACTTACCACGTAAGGTAACCCAAATAGCATCGCCGAAATTTTTCTTCCAAATTTATCAACTGCATATCCAGATAAAGGTGTCGCTAACAAAGCTCCTACATTTGTTAAGCTACCAAACAAAGACAACTGAGTGGATGTCATGGGAGCTTCCAAGACCGTGTTATTTGATTTAAATGTCTCATAAGTATATGATGGCCAGGCATAAATACATCCGGTTAGAGCTATGAGAGTCGAAACTGAAACGTAAAAATAATATAATGTATATTTAAAAGAGTCTTGGTATCTTTCTTTATTCTTTCAACTAACTAACCCTCCCAAGTCCGGGACTCGAACCCAGAATGTTGTGATCCCCACTCCTCAAGAAGGTTTGATAGCACTGTCCCCGTTCATGCTCAAGAAGGTTGGATAATACTATCTTTGATAAATATACCGCCAATAAGTTTTATTGAACTTGATGCGTTTTTATAAATATCTGTGTCAGCCTAAAGGAAATTTTGGAAGGTTACTTAGAATAAATAACATAAAGTTCTTTGAAAAATGATGATCGAAATTGAACAGTGAAGTTTACATACAATAACACTGTTTACAATAAAAGTTTTCAACATATACAATACTACTGACAATATATAGTGTATGTCAACTATGATAATGGAAATAAGCAGTTATTAATAGGACCTCTTCTAACTCAAAATATTTTCTCCTGAACTATCCTACGTAATAATTATTAACATTATTAACAACTAAAGGATGTAAGCTAGGTCACACTAAAGGATGGATCATATTAAAATTTATTAATTGGTATCAAAATTACAAAAGTTTTACAAAGCTTATTTCTGAATTTTAATAGTATTACTTAGAAAAATACCAACTTATCAAAGTCGCTCCTGCTTGCGCCAAAAACGCGGAGAATTTCACTTTATCATTATCCATTTTACTGTCAGCCTTCACCAGTTACAACTTGAACACTGCACTTTTATCTCATTATAATAATAATTGTACTTCTGATATCCATATAATTAAGTAGGTACCCACTTTATATTTTAAAATAAAGTAGTAGGTCAGTTCTCTGTCAAAAAACATTTTAATTGAGTATCATTGCAATGAGTATAGTTAACTCCGCCATTAGCTCGAACAAACATAATATTAATATTTTAACGTTCTAGTTGTGAAGTACGAGCATAGTTGACTCTAGTTCGTGTCTATAGTATATAACTCATATATGCCCAGAATATTAGTTTTATGTTGCACAGCTTTGAAAGTTCGTATTAAAATACAAAACTGCTGCTTAAACTAAAATATATTGCAAAAAAATTACAATTCTAAAAAAACCCGACTACCTAAGAAGCGAACTAAAAAGATGACAACAAGTTGACGAAGGAACATAGTATTATGAACATAGAATGATCGGAGATATAGATAGAGGGAAAAGTGGGGGAAACACGAAAGCGGGGTTATTCCGAATTCAACGGTCCTAACATGTTCGAAAGACATTACCGTATTTTATTCGCTGCCATCTCACATTATTAATATATATTTAAACGAGCAATTCTTGTATATTTTATTACACCGGCGATCTCGGAAACGGCTCTAACGATTTCGCTAAAATTTGGTATGTGGATGTTTTCGGGGGCGAAAAATCGATTTAGATTAGCCTTATGTCTTGAAAAACGTGTATTTTCGAGTTTTCATGCGGTTTGCTTTTGCACGCAAAATATGGTCGCTAATTTCGCACGCTCGGGCATAAGCATCGTGGTTAAGCGGCCAATGCGCAAGATTGACCATCACAGGTATCCAGGTCTGAATACCGGCCGGACACAAAGATTCTACTTTTGTTTTTTTTTGTATTTATTCAAGTTTTTAGTTAAAAAAAAGAAAGAAAATTATACGTTTGACCAAAAACTTTGAGCGAAGCTCGGTCGCCCAGATACTTTATCATGTAAATGACAACGCCGCTAAAGGCAAAACGAAAAGGCTTAAAAGTTTTAAACATATTTTGTAATTTTAATGGTTTCAATACTGCAGTACAGGCCATGTCGAGTAATCTCGAACGTTCGGCATTACCTACTTTACATTTTTCATACATACACAAGAAATAACATTAAAAATACAAATGTAAAATGCAAAGCCACTTACAGGTGAACACAACAGGCACCACTTAAATATAATAATTAGACGATAAAAATAATTAATTAGATTATAATATCAATTTCTTAATTAATGCCTAAGACAAAAAAAAACATTAAACATTAAATTATGTACGCTATGTGCTACTATTAAATTATTGCAGCTTCTGTTATTAATTTTCGAAATATGAATATTGACTAGTCAAAAATGTCAAAGTTACTAAAGTTATTTTATAAATGGCAAATTCTTGGAATGGGAGAATTAGCACCCACAACTGTGGAGCAACGAGGGTGTAAGAAGACATTAATAGCTTTTTAGGGTATCTTGATGCTTCTGCATATAATTATATAAATTTAGTATCAAGGACGTTCCCGAAGTAAAGAGAAGATGTCTAAGAAAGCGTTTTTGAATTCGTTCAATTCTTAATTATTATGTGCGTAGCATAATGTAGTCTCCAGATATAGAGCAGTACGTACGCACGTAGAATGCTATTACCAGTAACATAAGGAGAAGGTAAAACATTAACTTTTTTAGTGAATTTAATGTGAATACACTTTTTATTATTTATTTGAATGTTATTCTTAGAACACCATGACATGATCCTATTTATATCATCTTGTAAGGTCGTGTACGATTTTTATAAGCTTTAGGTCGTAGGCATATATGAAAGGCGCAGAATTCTTAAGGCAATCGACAATATCATTAAATAATAAATAAATAAATTAATAATAAATAAAAAATAATAAATTTTATAAATATATTGAAAAGAGTGTGCCCCAAATGAGATCCCTGGGGGACACCAGATCTTACTCTTTTGATTGCTAATTTGTACCCATGTACCACCGCCAAAAACAATCGGTTCGTATAACTGAATCCATTGCAGTAGGGCGCCAGAAATGCCATATATAGCCAACTTATACAAAAGAATTCTATGAGAAAGTGTGTCGATAGCCCTACTAAAATTCATATTTTGGCAAATCCGTGTTGAAATTCCTTTATATATATATATATATATATATATATATATATATATATATATATATATATATATATATTTCTGAAAATGATGCTAAATATATATCCAAGCCGCACCTCGAAAACCTTTGCGAAAACACAAAGCAATAATATTAGCCTGTAGTTGTGGACCTGTGTGCTATTGTTATTTCGTTAGTTCCTCGTTCTAATTTTTTTTGTATATATTGTTTTAGATGCCTCGTAATTACATTAAAAAGACAGAAAAAAAGTAAACTAGATGATCTCCAAAAAGCTGTTGAGGATGTTAAAACCAAAAAATTGAGTATTGGAAAAGTCGCAGAAACTTATTCAGTGCCAAATACTAACATTTTCGACCACTTTAAGAGGGCTGTAATAAAACAACCAAGAACTGGTAGAAAGCCATTATTTACAGATGAGCAAGAGTCTGAACTCGTCGAGTATAGTATAAAACGCAGCAAACTATTTTATAGATTGACGATAAGAAAAATTCGCTGAATAGCTTTCCATGGCTCATGAAAAATGTACAGACGGACAGTCGTCATCAACGAGATATAAGTGTGATCTCTGGCGTAATTAAGACTGATTTATAATACGTAAAAAATGTTAGTTTTTAATCACCTCACATTAGTACGGTAATACCGAACACCAAGGATTTTGTTTCTTTTTCTTAATGTTACATTTTATTAAAAGAGTTATAACTGTTGATTAGTTATTTCTTTAGATGTATAGTTAAAATTTATTACAAAGTAATAAAAAAAATTGTGTCTTAATTCGGCTGTTTTATTTGTTTTCCCGTAAGTGTTCGTGTTTCGCCCACTTTCCCTACATACACGCAGCTATTATAAAACATGTAGGTACATAAATACACGCATATATACATACATAATAGGTCAAAAACATATATTCGCTGCATTCGGGTAAAAATCACCTTGATTCGTTATTTTTTTGCTGGACAGGCTAACTAATAAACCACTTATAAATTTTTTCTTGCTGTATCTTTGCACCTTCAACCGAAATTAGTTAAGTTTGACAAAAAACATGTTTAGGGAAAAATATAAGTATTTTTTTTGCATAATTAAACACGTCCATGTGTGTTTTTTTGGATTTATTCGTGTCTTAAGTAGATAATTAAATTTACGAAAAGGATAAATGTAACTAAAACTCAACTTGAAAGTGGAAAATTATTCTACCCTTAAAAGGGTTTGTTTTTCAAAATTCACATGTAGCGAAGGCAACGAGACAAATCAGTGGAAATGACCTATATTACTCTCATCTGAATCCACTACAAACTAGTGAAAGTATGCTAAAATGCTTAAGCCGCTACTATCATGTACGTAATATACCAGAACAGTTTTTCGTTCTTAATCTAGGACATGGTGCCTGTGTGCAGGGCTCGGAATCCCGTTCAATTTCTAAGCCGGTTTTGGACATTGACCCCACACCGAAAGGCTTTTTTATTTCATGTTTCGGTTACATTCTTTTACCGGTTAAATCCTGGAACACGCTTTTTGATGAATTTAGGCTCCATGACCCAAGTTTAACCGGTTAAAATGAGTTTCTGTGCATTTACATTTGGCGCATCTATGCGAATGGTTAATGGATTAGTAGAAAGATACAAGCACGTTTCTTACTTATGAATGAATTAACTGGTATGTTTCGGTATCAAAATAAAAATTCAACCTTTTTCTAAGAATAACCGTTAACCATTACACTACCGAAATAAATCGGTTCCGAGCCCTGCCTTTGTGTTCCAAGCTTTTTACCCGACTACGAAGCTGAAAGGAGGGTGTTGTGTTTGACCTGTATGTATGTATGTCTGATCCTATGTTCTCTCGTAATTACTAAACGACTTAACCGATTTTGATGATTCATATCACGTTAGATTTATCTTAGTCACGCGAATGTCATGATTCAAAAAATATTTTCAAAAAAGAGTGTCAAAATTCAAAAATAAATTTTCACAACACCCATTTCATCAACAAACAACACTAACATGGTATTCTTATTAGCAATTAAACGTACCTTCACGTGATTTGTGTTCATTCTTATACTAACTTAGATTATTATTATTTTTTCAATTCACTTTTAAAGTCATTTATTGTGTATATTGTAATTTTTGTAATTGTGTGATATTGTACTGTTTGGAGATGATACCTCTTTAATTTTTAAAGTTGATAGAAATATAACTGATTATGACTAATTAAATAGTGCATTATCTCACACACTTAATATTAATAATTTAGCATTAGACACCAAAAAAAAAGTTTATTCAATTTACCCTACCTAATGTAAGGAGACAGAATTTTAGTTCGCTTTTAAATAATGAGATTCTTAATACTGTAGATTGAACAGTATTTTTGGGTATAACATTGCACTCAGGTCTTCATTGGAGCTTCCATCTGTCATCTCTCGCGAGCTGACTGAGCTCCGCTGTGTTCGCTGTTAGGAAAGTCAGATGTTAATACTGCTAGATTTATTTTTCAATTAAAAATATCGACTTATTTTTCAATAACTTTGTATTAATTTGTATTAAATAATTTGATCGAATCCTGGAACAATGTAGACTACTTTTTTATATAAGAGTTTTTAACGCTCTAATTATTTACATAAAATTGATAATGCAATATTTTTTGGAAAATCTAATTGAAATAGACATTATTATCGATACAGAGTCCGAATCTATAGTTTTTAGAATTTTTGTCTGTCTGTCTGTCTGTCTGTCTGTCTGTCTGTCTGTCTGTCTGTCTGTCTGTCTGTCTGTCTGTCTGTCTGTCTGTCTGTCTGTCTGTCTGTCTGTCTGTCTGTCTGTCTGTCTGTCTGTCTGTCTGTCTGTCTGTCTGTCTGTCTGTCTGTTCTGTCTGTCTGTCTGTCTGTCTGTCTGTCTGTCTGTCTGTCTGTCTGTCTGTCTGTCTGTCTGTCTGTCTGTCTGTCTGTCTGTCTGTCTGTCTGTCTATCTGTCTATCTGTCTGTCTCTTACCGCATCACGAGAAAACCACTGGACAGATTTTGATGAAATTTGGTACGATGATAGCTGGTTATCTGGGTCAACATATAGAATACTTTTTACCGCGGGAAAATATCTCATTTCTGAGAAAAAATACAAAAACTGCAATGTAAGAGTATACTAATATGTAAAACTTAAGAATTTGGTTTTTGGTCATATGAACGCGGGCGGAGCCGCGGGCAATGCTAATAGTAAAATAAATAGGTCCATCAATAAGTTTTCAATTTCCATCAATAGGTTTCAGTTTATATAAAAAAATAGCCTGTTTTGTGTTTGAAATGGATAAAAAATTAAAATAAAACATCAGTAACATATATATTTAGGATATTTAATATCTATACTTTTGGCACATTTCTTCTTTTCTTCAAGAATAGAAGCTGTATTGCGTCAGCCGGTAGACCTTTCGTTTCTGGCAAATAAAAGTGACTATAGAATGCTCCCAAGAAGCAAACAATAGAAAATATATAAAAAGTTGGTCCTAAGCCGCAGACTTCGACTAAAGGGTTGAAAATTATTAAGGTCACAAAATTCATGACCCACATGCAAGCCATGGAGAAGCTGTTGCAAAGACCTCTTACCTGAAAAACAAAGTAAAATTTACATCATTCATGCTACAAGTAAAAACAATAACAGCATAATAATGCTATTTAAGGTAGCGGTACCTCAGTGGTAATGAGAAATAGTAAACTATGAGTTCAAATCACGGCTATCGCACTTCAGATATTTTTATGTGCTAATCGTTATCAGCACTTTACCACTTGTCTAACGGTAAAACATCGTGAGGAAACCTGCATGTCTGAGAGAACCTAACATAAACATTTAAAACCGCCAACCCGCTTCTCTCTTAAAAAATATGGTATACCAATACACGGCAAATACTCTTTGGAATCATCAATATTACTAAATATTTGGTATAGATTGCCATTTTTCCCTTTTTTACTCTTAACAACACATTTAAAAGTCATATGTTTGCACTCTTACCTCAGGCAAGAACACTTCAGCAGTGAGTACAAAAGGCACTACAGCGGCTCCCAAATTGTAAACAAAACTGTAGCCATAAATAACAAAAGCTGTGAACCAATGCGGCGCCCAATGTACTTGAAGTTGTGAGCCAAGGAGTATTGTGAAAATACCAGATGCGATTGATGTTATTGTCATGAGAAACTGAAATTAAGAAATGCTTATATTAAAATTGTTGGTGTATTTATTAGTGATCATATAACTTCTGAAAAAGTGGACCGATGGATGAAGTTGATAGACATGGCGAGTAACTGTCTCGATTATGTAGGTTACCATATTCGGCTTTAGATCGGAAGTCCTGGGTTTGCGTCTCGGGTCGAGCTAAGTACAGTTATTGGGTTTTCTATGAAGTAACTCTTGATAGGAGCCTGGAGCTGGGAAGTTGGCGGTGCTTCAATCCTACCTCGGAGAGCACGTAAAACTTTCAGTCCTACGCCTGATTACTCGTCGTGTTGAATGTCGTAAGTTATCATACCGGAGTATAATAGTAAATAGTTTTTGTGCGCATACTTTTGCACTATATCTCCTGCGCAGTTGACTAATTTCAGTGATATTGGGCAAAATCGGCCAGGAGAATGCTATTTATTATATCAATAAGGCTAATAATACTCACTTTTCTCCCAAACTTATCCAATATACAAGCACACACTAGACCCGCTAACAAATAAGTCACCGCCAGCAAAATCGAACATGTATTAGGGTTCATCGTAGGAATAGCTTCTTTGAACAATGGTTCAGCGTAAACTTGCAATACGATGGACCCCATCAAAATTGTTACAGCCATTACAATGAGGACTGCCAATAGTGCCCTTTTGGATGAATCTGATCTTCCTGCAAATGTAATATAAAATATATTTTTTATCTATTGTCTGTATAAGTAATTTGCCTTTGCTGACTTCGCTTGTGCATTCTTAGTAAGTTAAGTTTAAAGCATTAGTATAGCTTCAGTCAACAAGAGAAAATAGAGAAGAGAAAGGGTAAAATAAAGAGTTACACTTAGTCAAAACGTGCGGAAAGTACAGTTGTCGGCTCATTTTAAAGGGTTACCTACGAATACGTTAGGTAAAATAATGAACATCTCTTTAAAAAGCAAAAACTAGAACAAAAAATCTTACAAAGTATGAAGACTGTGTGAAAATAATGTATGGCAAATATTCAGACCTTTGATTCTACAAAATGTTTGCAGAACCATACATCTAATTTTTATATTTTAGCAGATATATTAGCTTTTGTTTAACAAATATATTTTTGTCTAAATATTGTTTAGCTGATTATGTGAACTACATACTAATCTTATAAAAAATAAATTATGATCATAAGTATTTCTATAGATAAAATTTCACTTTACAATTATTTCACTTATTTATATAGTTTAGGAGATAATGAAAAATGAAAATAAATTACGCTAGTGAAGTATACGTAAAGTTATCGCTTACTTAAAAATTGCCACGCTGTCTCCTTGTTCTTCACTTCATCGATCTTGGCAGTGAAACTTAGAGGCTTGTCTAAAAGCTCCACTGACTCTTTTGAATCTGAAAAATTAAATATTATACTCACAAGGGGAATCGGAACATAGTTAACCTCGCTAGCTAAGTTCGGTTTGGCGGACTTCACATGTAAAGACATGAAACGAAAACTCGCTAGGTTTTCTCAGACGCACAGGGAGGTGGCCCACTTCGGTGGGCGGTGGGAGGTGGCCCTCTTCGGAGGGCGGTATATCATGCGGGTTGCTCCTGGTACTTCCCTGCTAGCAGAGTGGACCTTGGAGCAACCCCGTGGTTGTTGTGGTCTGCTTCGGCAGACCTGCCGTCGGGGCGTCGTAGTTGAATGCGTAAGCGATCCTGCGACGCCCCATTAAGACGGGGGAAGGCTTTGTTGGGTTTTAGTGGGTAGTACTGGCTTTGCCGGTGAGTCCCACACCTCGTGCGTAAATGCATTTCCCAACGTTAAAAAAAAGGCTAAGAGTAATGAACAATTTTAAAGTGATTACAAAATATACTAATTTAATCAACTGTGCTTGAAAAAGTATATTGTTTTCCAAAGGTTATATCTATGCAACTGACTTTTTAGTCTAGTTGCTAGCACGTGCAGCAGCCATTCTGGAAACCTTAGATTCAAGTCCCGAGTAAGTAGATTTGGTTATTGAATTTTGAGACGTATAAATTGTAAGTAACAAGCCGAAATTATTAAATTATATAGAATCGAGTAATACCCAAATAACAGTCTGGTTAAATTTTATTTTATTTATTTTATTTTATGTATTATTGATTTATGTAAAATTGCCCTTGTGGTTGTGTTTTTATCTTTTCTCCCAAGTGACAATTTAGTGATAACGGACGTACAAACCACTTTAGAGGAGGGTAATAAGCATAACTAACTCACGAGAACTTGAGCGTACTCGTAACCCCCGTGATGGCCCTTGCAATAGTGCCAAAAAGAACCCGGACTACGGATAAATGTACACTACACCTGTATTATATTTATAGTCTATGTCCTTACCAGTGCCCCCATCTTGTAATATTCTTTCTATTCTAGGATCCAACTGTAGCCTGAGTTTTTTGATTTCAACTTCTACTTCTTTAGATGTCACTTCTACCCGTTGGTAGAAGGCTATCGACTCAGCAGCTTCCTGTAATTATTTTTACCATCTCATTCATTTATACAAAAACTCAAGATACACAGTCAGCATCTAAAAAGTATCCTCAATAAAAGTGCACAACTCGAAATTTCTATATCAATGTAAATCGAATGCTTTACAGCAAACATGGTCATGTGAGAGACATCGTTGTTTGACGTTTCAAAAGCTATATTGAATATACACATTCTCTACTATACCCTATAAAATGTTATATAATTTAGAAGGAAAGCACAATTCCACCAAAGTACATTGAAATTTTAAAATTTTAATAAATAATTCAAAGTATAGTTGCTGTAATAGTAGTTTAAAACAAGTTCGCGTCACATTCCAAAACCTAGCAAGATGGTCGCGTTAAATGCTTGAATTTAGTTTAAAAACAAAAGGATAAGAAAAAAAATGTTCGTAACTACTTATAAATATATTATTATATACATATTTAAAATTATGTAAATATCAGATTTAACGTCCTCATTACTGTTTATCTCATAATCTTTGATTAGATAATAAAAATAATGACAATATACCTACACACATTTCACATGTTACTGCTCTAATTTCATAGTGGACTATGGGAGCAATCCCCCGGGATGTTATTATCTGCCTCATCAGGCCAGCCTTTAGGGCGTCGTGATTGAGTACATAATTGATCCTGCGCTGCTCCATTAAGACGGGGGAGATTCCGTTAAGTTTCGCGTTTAAGGGTAGTTCTGGATTTTCTAGCTGGTGAGTCTCACATAATGTAAGTATGCAAGAGGGTAGTAACTAGTGGTTTTCGTACCGGTGAGTCACAAGCTTTAATACAATTAACCTCTATTGTAAAGGTGTAAGTGTAGCGTTTCCCAACGTTAAAATATAAAAATGTAGAACGAGTTTAATATTTTAACCTAAGCTGAAAATTGTTATTATCTATGTGACTAACTGTGAATAACTGGTGATTCGTCCTGACTTCGCCTATATATAGAAATTATACTTTTCAATTTCAAGATAAAACTCGCACGTGACCTATTGTAGGTTGATGGTACAGGGTATGGTATGGTAGGTATACTGTATCAGAAACCTTCCCAAGGATTACACAATTGCCAAAGTTTTGTCGTAATTAAATATTATATGAATATGTAAGTTACAGAGAAACTGACAAACATTAAAGATTTTTTTTAATTTTGGCAATAAACTGATTAACTAATATAAGCTACGTAATGAATGTACAAAATAGTTTATACTACGACAAATATGTAAATTAAAAGAAGCATCCTTTACCTTTTCTTTCCCAATCTTCAACAAAAACACCGGCGATTCCTTTAACAACAGCAACATTAAAATATAAGCAATGGATAGCACCAAATGTACATATATCACATTATGATAAGATAAGTATCCACCGAGAGCATAAGAAAAGAGTAGCCCAAAAAAGAATCCGAACACTGTAGATGAAGTTAACCCCCCTCGTATTGAGTCATGAGATATTTCTGATATGTACACGGAAGATACTGCTTGCCCCGCAGCACCGAAACCAGATAAGCATACAGCAAATAAAACTAAATTAATTGATTTAGTAACAGCTATAAGAGACCAGGATACCTAGAAAGAAAAAAAAATGTTTTGAAATTGTAAATTAAAAGATGAAAAGATATGCAATTTAAATTGAAAAATGATCAATAATTAAGTACCGAATTACATTAGGTTTTTATGGCCTAAACAAATATTATATGGAAATTTTCAAAAATAAGTAAGATTTTCCACAGAACTGTAATATATACATATCGTAACAAACAATGTTATGTGTATTATGAATAAATATATACTTGTAATCTGTACTACGCGTGTCATCAATCCACAGTGGATTTATGACACGCGAAGCACAGACTATAACAATAATATTAGGTTCTTTATTTTACTTATTTCAATTTTAGTGTTATCCACATATACGTTTATTTTTATTTACTTCATATTTTAAATCAATCATTAACCTAGAAAAGAAAATAAGTTGGAATAAAACTTTGCCTGGCTAAGTGCGGTCTGGCAGACTTCACATGTCTTTAGAAAACTTGCTACATTCCTCACGATATTTTCCTTCACCGTAAGGCAACTAGTATTCATGTTGGAAATGATTCGCACATGAAAATATCAGAGGTGCAAGACCCGGGATTTCAACCCACTTAACTCGGATTCCCAAGCGAGCGCGTTACCACTAGTCTATCTATCACTACCAATTATTCATAATGATAACTACTGATTATTGTATTTCTTTTAGTTTATAAAGATTATAAATATTCGCTATAGACGTTAAAAATCATAAAAAAATAATAGAAAGCAAACATTTCATCGTCAATATTTGCTATTTGAAAGTGAAAGCATATAATATTTTAGAGGTATTGAAATAGCATAACGGAATTTGCGAACTTTTATTTCTGCACTAAACCAATAATATTGTTATAATCTCGGTAAGTTAAAATGTTTGTCTAAGGTTTCCTTATATATAGGTACTTATTAAATTTGGTTATTCACCAACACATTTTCAATAGTAATGGGCCTACCAAAGTTCATCATATAAAATATTACAAAAACTTACCACGTAAGGTAACCCAAATAGCATCGCCGAATATTTTCTTCCAAATTTATCAACCGCATATCCACAGAGAGGTGTCGCTAACAAAGCTCCTACATTTGTCAAGCTTCCAATCAAAGACAACTGAGTGGACGTCATGGGAGCTTCCAGGACCGTGTTATTTGATTTAAATATCTCATAAGTATATGATGGCCAGGCATAAATAAATCCGGTTAGAGCTACGAGATTCGAGACTGAAACATAAAAATAATATATTACATTTATAAAAAATCCTTAGTATTCATCTATTCTAACTACCACCCGAGTAAGTCTTCCCAACTAACTAATCCTACTCCAACTCCTGGACTCGAACCCAGGATTTTGTGGTCCCTACTCCTCAAGGAGGTTTGATAGCACTGTCCCCTTACCTAATAAACCATATATATATATATATTATGTACTTAATAAATATACGAACCATATTTAGATATACTGGTGCGTTTTGTATAAATATCTGTGTAAAAAGGAAGTTTTGAAAGGTACCTTAGAATAAATAACATAAAGTCCTTTGAAAAATGAAGTTCAAAATATAAATTATTGTTTCCAGTGTTTAACAGTGAAGTTTCCATACAATATTGTTTACAATCAAATTTTTCATCATATACAATGCTAATGACAATAAGTGTATGTAAACAATGATAATGCAAATAAGCAGTTATTCAAAGAACCTCTTGCAACTCAAAATATCTTCGTCTAAACTATCCTACGTAATAGTTATTAACATCATTAGTGATATAATAATATACTACGTTCAGTTCTACTTATTTACTAAAGAATGTAAGCTAGAACGCACAAAGGGATGCACCATATCAAAATTGATTAACTTTAATCAAATTTGCTAAGTGTTATCAAGATTTTTACTGAATTTTCATAATATAACTTTGAAAAATACAAACTTATCAAAGTCGCTCCTGCTTGCGCCAAAAACGCGGAGAATTTCACATTATCATTATCCATTTTACTGTCAGCCTTCACCAGTTACAACTTGAACACTGCACTCTTATCTCATTATATCATTTCACTTCTAATATCCATATGTTTAATACTTCAACCATTCTTTATTGTGCTGGATTAGACACTCTATTCTATTTACATTGTTTACTAACGACTCACCCACGCTTCACTCGTGTGCGTTTCTGGGCACGCTTTGTAGTATACAATTTCGTTCTTATTTTTTTTTGCGCTTCTTTATCTAAAATAAAAGTAGCCTAAGTTACTCCTTATAACAACATCTATCTACCAGTGAAACTCTCTTCAAAATCGGTCTAGCCGTATAATGAGAAGACTCCCAACTGTACACAGTTTACTTTACACGTTTTTTAAACTGCAAGGCAATAAAAAGTGGTGCATGAAGAGGAAAGGCGAATATTTTTTGAACAGACAATTATTTCTTTCCGTTATAGGTTTATCTCTTTCTCATTTCATTTTTGGTTATTTATATTATTTATTCAATACTATTTATTTCCAAACATTCGAAGGTATCCTATACATATATGGACTTCTCGGGAGCTTTACTTATGCCCTTTTCTAAATCTAACTCTGACGAAGTAATTTATCCTTTTACTTTATTTAGGTTCCAAGAAAAAAAATCAAAGTAACGGAAAAATAGCAACAGCAACTTAAATTAGCGGATTGGTGGGCATTGACATTTTTATTAAACACTATATTCGTCGTAATCAAATTAAACATTTTTCTATTCAACTAAAAAAAACATGAAAAAATCATGTTTTTTTTCTGATTATGTATTTTTAATAAAACAAACAAAAGGTCAGACATTATACATTTTACATATATACTTATTACTTAGTCATCTTTAATATTATTCGCCCTTTGATAGATATCACAAGATGTACATTGAACGAGATGTGAAGGAGTTTGGCTCTTAAATATATAGCATTTAAATATAAATTAGTAAATACAAATTTTCCTATTTGGCATACCTTATACACGCTATTATTATAAATTACATCTCCTGACAAACAATATTCTGATAGTGTCATCTTATTTACTTTTGTACTGTTTGTAGCTTTGTCTTTAAAATAAGTATGTCTATATTCGAAATGCTTCTGGTAAAGTATAACAATAATTATATAGAAATAATTGTAGTTAAAAACGCTTTTAATTTAAATAATAAGATGATAATGCGCGTCAACCCTGAAGTCGTACCCCGAGTGTCATATAAGTTTGTGTGATAGTCGGGAGTGCCTCACCTGCATCTCACCTAACACGCCTCGCAATGGGCTGTATGGTGATTGGCAGAAACAATCATACTGTAGCATATCGAATGGTGGAAGCTCATGTACCCGCTTGATCTTCTTTCTCCTTTAAACTTACTACTTAACATCAAGGCTTATGCTTGTTTCAAAATAAATCCATTGCCAATAAACTAAAATGTAGTATACTGTCGATTTCAGGAACAATGCGAGTCACATTGACTACGATACTCATAAGTATTAAAAACGGTGCAGTATGAGGCATTACTATGAAATCAAATCTAATCAAAATGTCCTTTATTCGAATAGACTTTTACAAGAACTTTTGAATTGTCACTTTTTACATTATTAAAATTTAAATTAAATGTCAATATATACTATATAAGTCTGTGAGGAATCTACCAAAAGTGTTGCCTTATTGGTCTAATGACTATAGCTATAACAGATCATAAGGTATCTACCAGATATGACTAAAATACTTATATGGTGATTTCTGTTTAGCAATTCTTAGTATAATCAAGATATTTGATTTTTAAAAGTTCTAAGAGCACATAGTAAATGAATAAATAAATAAAACTTTATTAGCATAAGTTACATTTCTTTACAATAAGCGCAGTGCCGTTTCTCAGTATATAATAGTAGTCTATGGTGCCGTTGGTGATCTTCCTCTGGTCCCATCAGATTTTAGATCCTCCACTGTAGGAATGAAAAGTCTATTTTTTGAATGCACTTGTGTTCGTGAACTTGAGCATTATAATATGTTATGCGTTAACAAATGTTTGACCTAATTAGATTGGTCTCAATTTGCTTAGAAGTTTATCGGATGTTATAAATTTATTTCTCTTCATAATTTTTTCTGTCATCAGTACAGAAAATACAACGTAATATTCAGCAACGTGGCAATGTAGATTGTTATATAAACATAGTTTACTATCTAAATATTTTTATATTATTTGCTATATTAATAAAAACCTGTCTATATTATAATCTTATAGGCTTTGTTTACTTGCTATTACTTTTTATTTTATTTTATTTATTTACAGAATCGTGTTTTTTTGGAAAAGATGTATGTACAAATTGATTTTTTTCAGAAAAGACTTAGATAAATAAACTTAAAAAGCGAAACCTTATCTAAATACAAAATTGGATCCAAATCGTTAGAGCCGTTTCCGAGATACACGAAATAAAATGAAAATCGACTTCAAAAATACCACTAAAAATTTAAAAAATGACTGATTGATAGTTTCCATTTACTATAGATGCCTAATCAGATATGTTCGATGGCTGTGTGCTTTAATTTGTGTCGGCTGGCACCGATTTGAAAATATCTGATTAGGTGTCTATAGTAAATGAAATCTACTAAGTAGTCAGTTATCTTTTACTTTTTAGTGTTTTTACTTATCAGTCGATTTTTAAGTTTTTATTTTTCTTTTTTTAGTGTACACATAGTAGTAGCAAAGTAAGAATAAAATATTTTAATAAAATATTCGCATAAGCCGTTTTTAAGCTAGTTTGATGATAATTTTTATATAACGCTTGACATATTAAAATACGCTTTTTCTAAAATATCAGGCTCTGAAATCCAACTCTAACGTATTGGGCTTGTCAAATCAATCAAAATAACTCCAAACTTAAAGTATCTACTATTAGCTGTTGAAGAGTTCCACCTATCCATCTTCTGGTCTTAGCATCAGATCAGGTTCACTATACCGAATCACTGCACTAGTATCCTGAATGGAAACTCTTGCAACGTTTCAAGTCAATATGACGATTAAAAGTCAGTAAATTAAGTAAGTAATTTTATCAAATATCTTGATTATATTTCATTAGCTATTTTTTTCAAATTTAAATATGATTAAACTGGAAGCATACCCTTTCAAAAAAAACAAAAGTTGATCAAATCGGTTGATAAATGGCGGAATTCTGAGGTAACAAAAATAAAAAAAATAAAAAAAATACAGCCGTACCGAGAATCTCCTACTTTTTGAAGTACTCCTATTTTGAAAATATGTAAACACATATACAAGAATCGCTCATTTAATGTTATAAGTTTTTATATTTAAACATTCTATAAATATTAAAATGTAACAAAACATAATAAAGCTGAGGATTTGCACCTGCAAAACAGATTTGGAAAAAACTTTTTACGAAATGTTTTATATATGTCGTAGGAAAATTGTAAGATTATTATCAATCGTCTCCTTTTCTTACAGTATCACGAGACATTTTTAGGTAAGTTATAACTTCCCTAAGCATATTCAGTTTAATTGTAATTTACCTAGTGAAATTATCGTCGATCAGTGAATCGACTAATCAAAACGTTTTTAGAACCAAAAACAATTTCGACATAGAGCTCACTTACAAGTGAAAGCATAATTTAACGGATCGTCCAATTTCTTTGCGACATATAATTTACATAGATATATATGAAACCATTTTATGGTGAACGAACAGGAAGCAAACTTATAGGCTCGTATTTTTACTCAATTTATGATATTAGTGTGCTTGCTTGGCAAAGGATATTAGAAAAAAACTATATTGTTTCGTATATTTATTTATTAAGTTTTATAAAAACTTACATTATATTTACATTATATCCATATAAATACTATATAATATAGCTAACAGTAAAGTGAGTAATCATTCATTTTCTTTCACAGTTTATTTGAGAACTAGGATTTTTGAAAAAATTAACTAAAAATTATACTTTTGATTAACTATATAATTAAAAAATATTATGTTTTTTTCATTATTCTCATTTTTTTGGGCAGTGAAAGGTTTTTTTAATATTATATCTTAATCTAAAAGCCATATACGTCATACCGTTAGTAATAAGGTACTTAGCTATTTGCCTCTTCTAGCCGCTTTACAAGTACTTATCAGAATGATCTGTCCTAATATCTACAAAAATATATTAATTTACACCATAGATGTTACAAATTATTTAACATTTCTTAAAAATATACGTTAATACTGAACTAAGTATAAATTCAATGCTAGATATAATTTTAAATAAAGGAAATTAGTAGCAATATACTTTAATATAAAGACAATTTTCTTAATGTGCTTTTAAGCTAAGTTGTACTTAGGATTGCATTCCAATAGATAAGAGATTTTAGTTATTTATGTAAATTTGACAGATCCTCGCGATCTTTGCCAGCAGAAAGATACAGCCAGAGTGCTCATCAAAGAACCAGCTAGAACTAAGAATCCTCCCCATAATGCAGCAGTAGAAGAAATACATATACCAGTCTCTAGAGGCAAGTCTTCTGCAAAGACTACTCTCAGACCTTTTTCGATAGTTGTCACAGGCTCATATACGGTACGGTTTCCTACATGTATGATATCACGTCTTTTCCTTCTCGGTTCAGTGCTTCCAGGGTTTTCGCACATTTCGCAGTTTGTTTTGCACAATTCAACATCACATTGAATGATCAAGTCCATTTCATCAGGGAATTTAAATGCATTAAAGAAAGCATATGCGATAATTGAAGCCCCAGTATTACCAGTTTCTCTAGTTTTCTGGAATGCACCGAACAGTTTTGGCTTAAGAACACAACCGTTAGAGTCTGTTAAAGGTACGACATGATTGTTGCTTGAGTCCCGAGCTACACATTCTCTTACTATTATATCAAAACCAGCATCTCCACTTACAGATACAACCAAAGTCATAATTTCTCCAATCTTCACTAAACCATTTGCTTCAGGAGCGAAAGGTCCTCGACCGGTCTGAATATCCAAACGTGCCATAGCTGTATCTCCGCTAAAGTTACTTGTGATTTGATTTAACATACCAACACTCAATGACGAAACCAACTGCTTAGTTAAATTTCCTTCCCATAGACATCTGACTCGGCGAATATGATCCCACACCTCTTGAATACCAGGTTCATTTTGAAGTACCAAGACATTTTCGAGATATGCTTGACCTTCATTTTCGAAGTCGCTAAAGAATCTCGTGCCACATTTATTAAGACTTACTGTAAATGAATATTTAATTTGATTTGAGTTTTCTTTCACGTAAACACAATCAGAATCCTTGAAATGGTCTTGTGAGTAAATGATGCCATTATAAACTTTATTGAATTCGATATTAATAGTCATCATTTCTTTACCACAGTCTACAGTGATATCGTGGATATGAGGAGGATGGCGGTCTTCGTCTTCGGGATTGATAGATGGTTGCTGTTCATTATTACCATTATTGGTTATTTCTTGTTGTGGCTGATTTTCTGATGGTGTATCGACAGGTTGACTGGGCTTGTATGATGGGGAAGTTGGTTGACTTGGCTGGTAATTCGGCTGTGATGGTTGACTAGGTTGATAATCAGGTTGGCTTGGCTGGTATCCTGGTTGGGGAGACTGACTTGGTTCAAATGGTTGAGAGGTTTCATAAGGCGCCTGGGATGGTTGACTTGGCTGATATGAAGATTGACTTGGTTGGAAAGGTGGTTGATCTGGTTCCGTAGATAAGAGAGGTGAGCTAGGTTGGTAAGACGGACTTGAAGAAGGTCCTTCACTATAAGATGGCGTTGGGCGGTTGCCAGACGGAGGATAACCTGTCGGTGGAAGGTAAGAAGGTGCTGGTTCAAATGGCCTGGGCTTGTCTGGCTTGCCTCCAAAGTATTGACGAGCTAAAAATTAAAAATATATATTAACATTTAATATTAACAGATTTAAGATTACTTAAATAATAGTGCAATTTGGTGACTATTCGTGTTTTGTGTTTTATATAAGCAGCGTGAAAAGCGTTTAACATTGTGATGTGTGAAAGTGTATTTATTATTATTATTCTCTTATTACATATTCCTGCAAAAGATAGTAAGTATGTGGTCATCATTTTAACATAATACCTAAAAATTCTCTAATTATTTCTTCAATTTCTATAAATACGTCATAAAATTGTCATAATTATGTCTGAGACACAATCTAAATATTGAACAGACCTTTTCTGTTCTTCTGTTGATATAACCCTTGAATCCATTGTAGCAGATTTTGGACCATTTCATCAGTATCTGCCTGCTGTCCTGGCTGAAGATCAGCTGGAAATCACTTCATCATCAGACATAATATCTGATAGGGGAGTTCCATCACCAGGATTATTCTCGGTTAAGAGAGAAGACCATACCGAATCTAATGTCCATTTTGTTGTTAGGATATTTTATTTTAGAAATAAAATGTTATAACTATTTAACTTATTGTAAACGTTATTTATTTTATAGTCGGCGAGATCATGCATTCATGAGGAAGATCTATATTCTACTTACTTGAGTTAGTACATAGTAAATAATTGGTAAATTATAAAAAGTATTCTAGTTTATATTCAATTAGAATATACCCCTTTTGAAGCCAACTTATTCGTAAGAAAAGATGGAAGATGGTAGATTAGAAGATTAACATTACCTAAGAAGATATATACATACTCATAGTTAAAATATCTTTTTTACCATGAAAGTTATTATAAGATATTATTTATTTTATGAAATCAAAACTCGCCAATTTGGGGATACTAACTTCTTAGTATACTATAAAAGGCATACTTATATTGACGCCGTATATAGAGGGATTGAACTGGCATGTATTGAGGGGCTGTAGTGTAAAGCATAATTATACTATGTAAATATTTCTAACATGTATATAACATAAATCAGCCCGAAGAAAGGATGGGAAAGAAATATTTTGGTTGCTATGATGGAAATCTTGAACTTCACTCTCAAATTTTCTTCTTTGATTGTATCATTGTCAATTTTCGAACGGTCCCCCTTATCACCAAAACATGCCTCGAAAGATATATAATACAAAAAGAAGATAAGAAAAGAAAAAGAAAGATAACTAAAAAAGATGAGGAATCCTAGAAATAATAGACTAATTCTAAACTAACAATTTTTATAAATTATGTACAAAGAATCCTCTTACCAATCAGGTAGGAAAGTTTTTGTACCCTTTTTACAAATTTCGATGCGTGCTTAAAGTTTAATGTTATACATGTCATAAAAATGTTTTATCTCTGTTATCCATACTTAATATTATAAATATGAAAGTGTGCTTGTTTGTTTGTCCTTCTTTCACGTCACAACAGAGTGGCGGATTGGCGTGATTTTTTGTGTACAAATAGTTGGTAGGCTGGAGAACGACATGGGCTACTTTTTACCGCGGGAAATTATGTCATTCCCGCGGGAAAACACATTACAAAACAACCCAAAAAATATTTATGATCAGAATTACTTGAAACAATAATGCTCTTCAATACAATGAAATAAATACGTATTTTAGCATTTTTTGAAATTCATCCCATATGGGGATAAAATAGGGAATGAGTTTTAGCGCGAGCGAAGCCGCGGGTTCTGCTAGTATATGTATATTTGCTAAAGTTATTTTTCCCTTCTCGCAGTATCGTAAGTCCTACGCAGTAGTATGATTTGAAAAGATGTAATTTTTTATTATATAACTGTTACTTTTTGAGTTATAATACTTTAAAATATTTAGTTGGTAGCCAAACTGCTTGGGCCAGTGTAAGTGATATTAATGCGTGTTATCAGCGAGTGTACTTTGTGAAATATTTAGACATATTATGATGGCTTATTATTCCAAAGATATTTAATTTCTATACAAATGATTCAAAAAATATTATTTGTAAAACTTAGTCATTGTTTTCTTTTTAGGTAGACATAAAAATTCGTGTTAAAAGTAATTATATATTATTCGCCATCATAACACACCTTTTGGATTTCATTAAAATGATATCAACAACCACGTAACCTAATGTGTACGTACCAATCCTAGGTTTTTTCGGGTCTGTAAAAATATTTGCATTAAATATGTATGTATTGAAATATTTTTTTATTAAAGCTTTTTATAACAATTGTTATATATCATATAAATATTTAACTTCTAAATCATTTATAGAAATCGAATAATATTTTGAAATTGAGATTCGATTATAATTCTTAAGGCATATTTATATTTAAAAAAACATTACAAATCGGTTCACAGTTAATTACGGTATTGAGTATTTTGTCTTTTTTGGAAGTCGGTGAAAAAAAATTACAATAATTTACAAAGTTCGTAAAAAAAATTGAAATTGTATTTATTTGGCTTTAACATAATTGTTAAGAATATTACCATTGTAATTGAAATTTCAATGAATATGAATGTGTCATAAATGTTCATTACCCATGTACTAATAGTACGAGATCCCGATTTATCTGGTAGAACCATCACCTTTTCCAGGCGAAATATATTTCTTAGGCAATAAAACATACTTACAAAAATAACCCTGGGGAGTTGTCACCAAAAATTTGCTGAAGGTACTTTTGTAGATATTTTTTTTTTCAAGTATAAAAACTCTTTTCCTGTAACAACTTAGTATCAATCGGAAATAAAAGACTTGTATAAAATGGCATCATACGGTTGGCGGCTTTTTTCGAATCCACAGTACCTGACATCCAAGTATAAACAGGTAAATTGAAGTAGGTAATTGCTCGTATCGGATCGTATTTTCCGGAATCAACCAATTATTTTATTACAACTAATAATTTTATTACAAATTTAATGAATGATATACTAGAAGATTTTTAATTAAAAATATCTTGGAACAAATTTTTGGTGAAAACTCCCCTGGGTTGTGTTTGTTTGTTTTATGGTTTAAAAAATATATTTCGCGTGGAAAAATAGTGAGGGGTCCATAGATCGGGATCTTAGACTATAAATTGAGATTCATAAGCACGAGCTTTTATTAATAATGCTCGTAATACCTAATTTCCCAAAAATATTTTTATGTATATGTTAGTATCAAGTTATACATATGTATATAAAATTATAATAGTTGTAACTAAAAAATTAGAATATCTAAGAGATCCATCTGTAGCTTTAATTCAATAAATTGTTCTAGACTTAATTGATTGTGTGAACTGCAATTGAATTGAAATTACAGCTAGTATTCTTGAACGTTTGATATATTTATTAGAATAAATTTTCCTAATTTTTGTGGGCAAAAAGTTAAATCATCTGTAAAAAAATCTTTGTTTTTAGTACAGATTGCAGAATAATAAATTTTGACTTTTTTTTAATAAAGTACTTACGAAATCTGGAAGGAGTGTCTATGGCACTGGCGCAAGCGACAAGTGCACTCAGCGTCAAAAAACACCACCGGACCATCTGAAATAACGAGATTAGAAGAATTCATTAAATTTTTCAACTTTTTCCCCAAGTTTTTATTGTTAATTTTATAAATTTAAAATTAGGACCTACATACATGAAATTTTATTCAAAATAATTCATTACAAGAAACAAACAAATATGTATAAAATAACAACCCAAAAATAAAAAAGACAGCTAAATCACAAATCCTGATTTTTTTAATTTCTTATCTAAGTTTGTCTAATATTAGCTTATCATTCTGTCGGTACATTAAATAATTAATTAATAGCCCGACGTCCCACCAATGATGTTACGTTGCGTAAATCTCAAGCAATTGTGCATTGTACAGGTTCGATTCTCAGCGGACTTATCGTTGGGAACAATAGAGCTTATCAAAGCTATGTTAATTGGACCTTGACATGGTAATTTTTTCACGTCTTCCTAGTTAATTTAACTAAGTTTAGTTTAAAAGTTTTTGTTTAATTATAAAGTGTGACATCTGTTTTATTTGTCTTGAAGTATTAAGATTATAATAAATAATAATAAATATGATATTAACTCACAGCACCATCTAGTTCCATAGTAAGCTACGAGGCTTGTGTTATGGATATCAGGTAGTTGATACACTATACATATATAATTTTAAATACATACATATTATAAATATAAACACCCATGACTGGAGTACAAACATTCGTGCTTATCACATAAATGAATGCCCCCAGCGGGACTCGAACCCGCGGCTACTGGCACAGCAAGTAGGGTCGCTACAAACTGAACCAAACCGGTCGTCAAGGTACGATTAGGTATATAGGTTCATTTCTTACGAGCAGGCAATTGACTAGTCAGCGAGATGCGTTAAATTCCGCCCAATAGTTTTTCTACATTGCTTTACTTTACTTTTACGTCACAATTTTGTATAATTTCAAAAAGCTTTTGTGTGTATTTTACACGATATATAATAAACTATTTTTATGAAATCAAAAAATATTAATTTTAAAGTGATTATAAAGTAGATGTACGTTTTTAATTTATCATGTCTTTTTATAAAAAATCGATAAACATTTAAATTTATGAATACAAATTGCATATCTATACATAGGCTTAGGAATTATTAGAAACTAGTAGCATAGCAAAACTTAAAAACATAAACTATTAAATCTATACATATTAGATAATTTTTTATAGAAAATATTAGATATTTTTTGGAAAATAATTTAAATATATTGAATATGAATATTTAAATTTATTGAAATAACAATACATTATTATCGATACAGAGGCCGAATCTATAGTTTTTAGAATTTTTGTCTGTCTGTCTGACTGTCTGTTACCGCATCACAGAAAAACCACTGGAGAGATTTTGTTGATTTTGGTATGGTGATAGCTGGTTATCCGGGTCAACGTATAGTATACTTTTTACCGCGGGAAAATATCTCATTTCTGAGAAAAAATACAAAAACTGCAATGTAAGATTATACTAATATGTAAAACCTAAGAATTTGGTTTTTGGTCATCAGAACGCGGGCGGAGCCGCGGGCAATGCTAGTATACAATAATTATTTAAATAAAATTATCTTTTACGGATATTATTTTAATGTCAATAATACTTAGAATATTTAATTCGTGACAGGCGTAAGTCAATCCAGACCGAAGACCCCCTGCCAATGAGTCAGATGCTGACATCTCAATCTCTCAATCGCTTCATTAAGATGTACATAATATATAAGTACATAAAACCAAAATCATGTTTCATTTATAGTAGAATACTTTCGAAATCACAAAGTCATTATTAGAAAATAGAAAATTCTTATTTTATAACAGTTTCGAGTGATTTTAGATTAAATAGCAAAGGTTGAGTTGCGCAGACGAGCGGGTGACATAGTTTTTCATATATATATTTTTTGTTTACTTTTTTATTTTACTTATTTTTTTTATAAAATTGAAAAAAAAAATTAATTGTTTATACTTCTATTAAAATTCCATATTATTATAATCCCACTATGTTATGTTAAATAATATTATAATTGACATTTAGTTTAAGTAATTAAGCTAATTTAAATAATTAATATATTTTTATATAAAACCCAAGAATAAATAAAAACGAAAGTAAGACCTATATTGTATAAAATTATTATATATTTCTAAAGTTCACGCTCGTCTGCGCATACGCATATTCACATGTTACGCAACATGTCATAGCCATCATACATTATAACATAGTAAAGAAGTGCGATTTATGTAATTTTCTTTGTGTACTTTGTTAGTTACTCAGACGTTTTGGTGAAAGGGCTTATGTCATTATAATAATCATTATTAGCTATCAAATTGTTTTTATGGAAAACATAAATCAAAATGTAAGTTATTTAATCATTGCACAGTTACTACCTCTAATTTGTAAGATAAGATGAGATATGATCTATTTATTCGCCTAATACTCGCCCCCTAACGTGCGTTCACCTTGTCGTGGTGGAGAGGCTCATTAGCGTCCGGCAATCCAGCCAGGGCTTTGGCTAAGTAATTAAAGCCTACCTATTGAATACATACCTAATCAAATATTTTCGAAATCGGTGCCAGCCTATACAAAGCAAAGCACACCGACTTCGAAAATATTTGATTAGGTATGTATAGTAAATGAAAACTACCAATCGGTTACTTTTTAGTGCTTTTGTTTGAAGTCGGTTTTTATTTTTTTTTGTTAAAAAGTTTTTATTTTTGTAGGGAAATCAGAGATTATCGCGTTTAAACAAACAAACGAAATAACTCTTCAGCTTTATATATTAGTATAGATTATATGTATCGCATCGCATATAAAATTAATACGAGTTTATACTACACAACTTGATTTAAAACATCGATTTTTCTTTATTATTCCATAATGAAAGTTGATGTGGATGTTTCGTTAGTGCATATAAATAATTAATAAGGATATGAAGAGATTAAATATCGATATTTTTAATAACTAATAAATGTTTATTATCCATAATGATCCATTAATATCTCGTCTCTTGAGATTGTCTTATAAATTGCTTAGTTTAAAATTAAAACTAATTTTGAATTTAAATTAATAAATTTTAATTTTGAACGGTTTTTTCTTATTATGTTTAATTTTTACATACATATACTTTTAAATGTTATATAAAATTATAAGAACATATTTGTAGATTTTGTTATAGAATTTCTATTTGTAACCGAGTTGAAAAAGACGAGGTACCTGCTCAATTTTTTAATTTTATATTTTTCTTATATTTTGTGTACATAGTGTGTTAAGTGGTAACCAATTCAAGAACTGTGATTTAATTTTCATAATAATTTATTCAAAAAAATTAAAATATCCTCACAATTTCCTAAGTGATTTGGAAATCGGAGTACGTTATTTATTTATGTAATTTCACTAAATGTCATCCAAATCCGTCCAGCCGTTTTGGCGTGAAAATGTTTCAAACATACAATACACATACAAACTTTCGCATTTACCTAATAGTAGTACATAATGCTTTCATAGATTTACACGAATATTTGACATTTTAAATAAAATTATCTTTTCGAATTATTTCGCAGATTTATTTTGATTTTTGGTTCCCGACGTTTCGAATGCTTAACAGCAATCATGGTTACAGGAGAGAGCATTCGAAACATGGGGAACCAAAAATCTAACTAAATCCGCGAAATAATCTAAAAAGATAGTTTTATTTAATAATAGTTAATTTACAACTTAAGCTATGGCTCAGTAGCTGTTACATAGAATATCTAATACATGTCGTCTGGTAGAAAATGTAAACAAACAGGAAGACCGGAAGCTTACAAACTTTCGTTGACTTTCTCTCAATATCGTCTAGCGTGAGAGCATTTCCAATTATTTAATGTAAGGATCGATGTAGCCTTTGTTCAAACAGTACATAACATTCATCTAGTCTTATATGGAAATCTATTTTCAATATTCTATCTAATTGGCAGTGTGTTTGTTTATCATTTGCACAGAACAAGAGTCTTAGGTGAGTAACGAATTACGCATATATAATTCTGCAATTTTTATCTAAGAACGTGAAAGTATTCAGCCTTCTTTAGCATCACACTGCTGGGCAAATCTCCCTTCAATGCTAGGTCAGGCCATAGTCCACCACGCTGGCAAAGTGCGGGTTGGTGGACTTCACATGTCTTTCGAAAACTTGCTAGGTAGGTTCTCGCAGGCATTCTGGTTTAATCACAATATTTTCCTTCACCGTAAGACAAGTGGTAATCAATTCGCACATGAAAATGTCAGAGGTGCAAAACTCTAATTTGAACCCGCTTCACTCGGTTTCTCAAGTGAACGCGTTACCACAGGACTACCACTGCTGTTTAAACTATTATATAATATTGTATACCAATTGTCACAAATAAATTGTATAACACAACACTGAGATTTGATTGGAATGTATCTTCCTTATAAGGAAACGACTTATGCAATATAACCCAGTTATGAATGATCGAGTTCACTGTTCGTACAATATGTGAATGAACGTATTAGTGTTCTCTAACTGCGATGGTTTATTTATTGACTTGTGGTCTGCATGTAAAATTGCATCTGCTCTCTCATCAGATTTCTTGTGATTACCTAAGTATAGAGTACCTTAAATGTTGATAAGAATTTTGAGTACTTTACCTAGCCTGCCAAGCAAAATAGAAGTTTTACACTTTCACCCCCATTTTCACCCCCTTAAGGGATGATTTCCGGAATGAAAATTATCTTTTTTCCTTCCCAGGGTCTTGAACTATCTTCTTACTAAATTTCATCTAAATCGGTTCAGTAGTTTCGGAGCTTATTCGATACAAACAATCAAAGAAACAAATTTTTCCTCTGTATAATATTAGAATAGATTTTTTTATTTAATTTATTATGTACTGTATATTGTATTTTTTTCGTTAAATTTAGATGGGGTTGTTCTTGAGGTAATGAAAAAAGTATAGATGAATACCAATTTCCAATTGGAACGACATCGCGTAAAATACACAAACATGCATTTTTGAATATAGAAAAACAGCCACATCCGCAGAATTTGAGCTATCAAACTTGGGTTTTTTTACTTGAATTTATTGTAGCTTACATTTTATGCTAGAAAAATACTCAAATTTCTTATCTATAATAAAATAAAATAAAATAAAATAAAATAAAATAGCCTTTATTAACTTACTACTTTCGTTAACATTTTTCTTTCTTTTGAACACAACTACATATACAAATCTTTGGGACTTTTTTGAATGTGTATTTGTAAATGTTTTTACTTATCTATATAAAACTATATGACTATCTATATATCTAAATAACTATATGTGTACTAACTTTTGTAAATCTATATTTCTATATCTATATGTGTATGTAGCATAAAATAATATTCAGTATATATTAGTAGTAGTCGCCTCTGCGGCGTAGGCCTCTCCTAAACCTTTCCAAACATCTCTTTCCCGAGCCTTTTGCATCCAGTCATTACCACACCTGTGTCTGTAAATGTCTCTCCATCTTTTACTAGGTCTCCCTACTCTCCTTTTCCTGTCCCTTGGTATCCATTCTGTTAAACGTTTTGTCCATCTATTGTTCATCCTGCAAACATGCCCTGCCCATTGCCAATTTAGTAATCGAATTCTTTTCCTTACATCTATTATTTTTGTTTTGTTTCTGATGTCACTGTTGTGAATTTTGTCTGATAATTTTATTCCCAGCATGCTCCTTTCCATTTTTCTCTGGCATATAGCAATTTTTTCTTCATCCTCATTTCTTATTGCCCACGTCTGACAACCGTATGTTAGACATGGTAATATTGCTGTTTCATAGATTCTCTTCTTTATATTTATACTAACTGTGTTATTCTTCATTATTTCTCTCAAGCCCCAATATTTTTTCCATGCTAGAGTTATCCTTCGTTGTATTTCTTTTGCAGTGTTATTTTCAAAAGATACTGATTGTCCCAGATAAATGTATTCTGTTACATAATCGATTTTTTCGTTCTCTACAACAATTTCTTGTGGGTATCCATTGGTTAGGATCTTAGTTTTCTTTGTGTTGAGTGACAGTCCTACTTTATGGCTTTCTAATACTAGTTCCCTGACCATGTTCTCGAGCTCTGACGCGCTTTCCGCAGAATTTGAGCTATCAAACTTGGGTTTTTTTACTTGAATTTATTGTAGCTTACATTTTATGCTAGAAAAATACTCAAATTTCTTATCTATACGAGAATCAAATTTGCGACCCCCATCTATTTAGTCATTCTTCCCATCCAAACTAATATTATAAGTATGAAAGTAAGTTTGTCTAATTGTAACTTTTGAACGCTTTTAAGCCGCTGCACAGATTTTATTTTTTAAGTAAGGCGAAATTAGGGCAAGGACCTAGAGAAAGACCTAGATAAGATATTAAAGACGAACATATGCAACTTTTTATCTTCACACAATTTACTATGCGAGGAAAGCCGCGGCTAATGGCTAGTAATACACAAATTCATATAAAGACTACAAGGTAGTGTTTTACGTATAATGCAGTTGCATAAATACAGCCGTTTTGCAAACACAAACACTTAAGCACAAACAAAAACAAACAATTAAGCAATATTTTTAAGCAAATATTATAGAATCTAGATTTGGTATCACGTTATGTACTTTATATGTCGTCATTTTGCAAGCAATTTATTTAACTAATTGGACTTTTGTGTTATAACTTCTGTCAATAACTAAAGATTTTTGACCGACTTAAAAAGAAGATTAATACACTCTAACATTTAATACAAATTCTATTATATTATATATATATTTTAGATAATATTATATAAATTTCTATTATATGCAAAAGTGTATGTGTGTATGGTTGTTACTCTTTGATGCTGAAACGTCTGAACGGAATTAGATAAAATTTTGTATAGGTTGTAGTCTATATGTATAGACTACATCCTGGAGCAATACAGGCAGTTAGACATCTAGGGACTAGAAAAAAATATCCAATACTGTCTAGTACAGTAGTAGTCTGTTACATTTTCGTACTTAATTCGCTGAACCGATTCAGAGGAAATTTGCTATGGAGATAGTTTGAGACCCTGGTAAGGACAGCTTTTATCCCGGGAATCATCCCTTAAGAGGGTGAAAAGGGATGGAAGTTTGTGTGAGGAATCAATCATTTCTCAAGTAAGGGATAAAAAGCTCATCATATCTATTTATATTACATAGTCTGTATATTCCATAGTAAGCGTCAAAACGTACCTAAGGACGCACCGGAGTGAAGCGAGGGTGAAAGAGTGAGAGTGAAAGAGGTAAAGTTTGTGAGTTTGTGACGTTGTAGGGGGTAATCTCTGGATCTACTGAACCGATTTAGATGAAATTTGGTAAGAAGATAGTTTGAGACCCTGGGAAGTACATAGGATATATATACTTTTTATCCCGGAAATCATCCCTTAACGGGGTGAAAATGGAGATGACAGTTTGTATCGGAAAGCAAGCTATGGACGAACCCGAGCGAAGCGAGTGTGACTCGCTAGTCCATAATAAATCCAATGAACACCAAAAATGCAACCGTCATAGTTTTAAAAGTATGTCGCAGAATTGCCAATATTTTTGTTACTATCGATTCACAAGCAATAATAATTAACTTTCTTATTATAAACCTTATTATTAGTTATTTAAAGATAGAATTACGTTATGAACGCGTGATTAGCTCCAAACGAGCGTGAGAATCGTTTTTCTTCGCAGATACCATCTCATAACCATTGTGTTGACGGTATGTCGGTTAAATTAACTGGGTTAAATGTGGTAAAGCAACGCGGTAGCTAAAATTTTGTATGTAAATCTCAAATGAGTTTAAAAGAGATTTGTTTCTTCTTATAGTAGGAAAGATAATTGTTCCAAATATTGACCTTTAAAAATAGGCAAAGATAAAAAACTTGTCAGCATCTTTTATAATTCAAATAGCTGCGACACAGTTTATACTAATGCAGCTACTTACGATCTAAATGTTAGTTAATCTAAAAGTTGTTTAATATGTATGTTATTATGTTCAATAAAAATATTTAAATCTTTAAATCTTTTTTCTCTTGTTTTGTCAACCGATTTTTTTTTATTTGTTGAAGTATTATGAATATTTTGTTTCAAATAAATAGGTAAATAATAAAGGTGTTTTTTTTATTTTCAATAATGATTATGATCAAATTTTGACGACCGGGCGAGCGATTAATGAGACTCTAACACTTATATATTGATAACGTAAAATCTAAGGAACTCTATTGAACAAAGGTGAGTAGTGTACGTATTTTAAAAAATCATCCCTTAAAATTAAATAAGGATTAAAACTTTGTGGGTAAATTCGTCACTTTTGATGAACCATGAAAATTGGTGGATGTTATGGAAATGCTATGGAAAACAAAACAAAGTAACAAACAAACATACACATTAATAATATTAACAAGTATTATAGTAGGTACATTACCCCGTGTGTAAATTTTGTAATATCCTAAGTAAAAACGAGATGTAGAATTAAATTAAAAGTTAAAAGATAATACGAATGGTTTTCTTTATTTCCTAACAACACCTACAATATAACACACAAAACTTTTTAAACTAATTTTTAATTACAAGTTCTAGTATGTTAGTCACTTACAGGTCTCCATAACACTGACCAACAAATTACATACATACATACACTGCTAATATATAAAAAAATAATGGGTGCGTGTAACGCGCGATTGCAGTTAAACTTCTTTCGCAAATATCGCAATTAAATTAAAACAAATCAATAAATAAATATGGCATATTACGCATATTACAATCTTATATTTATAGAATGTCATGTATGGAATAAATACAATATTATATTTTGTCAGAGAATAACAACGGTTACCATAGCAACATAGAAATGTATTCTATCTCATTCTCTCGCCGGCTTAATCCTATATATTTATGTGTTTGTCTCTTTTTAGTGTCGCATTTTCGTTTAATCGAGTTACAAATCACAACGATTCCAAAGAAATTTCACTTCAAAATGACAAGAATAAAAGTAAAAATTTGTACAGGAAAAAAATGATAAAGCGAAAAACTAGTTTGAAAACCATTTAAAATGTAGCAAATGCCGGCTGACAAGTAAAATAATTCATTACGTAAATATTAAAAAAAAATAATAATTCAAAGATTATTTTGTTGAATGTTTTGTTGAGCATTAGTTTGAATATATAATAAGCATTTACAGAACTCGATCTGTGATACTAACTATCGATAATAATTATTATCTAAATTTACATATTATTATCTAATCACATCTATATGAAAGGCAGTGGTAGCCCAGTGGTAACGCGCTCGCTTGAGAAACCGAGTGTAGCGGGTTCGAATCCAGGGTCTCGCACCTGTGATGTTTTCATGTGCGAATCATTTCTAACATGATTACCACAACGACAACGTGAAAACATCGTGAGGAAGTCCGCCAACCCGCACTTGACCAGCGTGGTGGACTATGGCCTTATCCCCCTCGTATTGATGGGAGGCCCATGCCCAGCATTGGGACGTTAAAAAGGGCTGTATACATGCATTTATATAACTGCTGGTCATATTTTTTAAAACACGCCTTTTTGTTTTGCGATACACTTATACGTTTTCATAAAGTGGGAGTATAAATTTGTAAATAAAGACAGCGGTAGTCTAATCATTGGTGACGCGCTCGCTGAGGAAACAAAGTGTAACGGGTTCGAATCCCGGGTCTCACATCTCTGATATTTTTATATGCAAATCATTTTCAACATGTTTACCATTTCTATTACGGTAAAGGAAAACTTCATGAAGGAACTTGTATGTCTGTGTGCATATTAATTATGCCCCAAATATTGAAGGCAGGTCCACACCCAGCTTTGCTCCTGCTACTTCTCCGATGGCAGAGTGGACTGTGACGCAATCCCATGGTTTTCGTGGTCTGCTTCGGCAGACCTGCCCTCGGGGCGTCATGGTGCGTAAGCGATCCTGCAACATCCCATTAAGACGGGGGAGGCTTTGTTGGGTTTAAGTGGGTAATACTGCCTTTTCAAGCCGGTGAGTCTAGATTTCTACAGGGGGTATGCGTAAATGCATCTCCCTACATAAAAAGAGCCCATACCTAGTTGTGGGACTTACATATGTTCGTACAATCGTGTAAAGCCACAACCTCAGCTCGTACATTATATAAACATATCACTAACATTTCACACGATGTGACGAAAATAATAATTTATCGTTCATTGTAAGACAATAACTATTATACGCGTGAGTTCAAAATTAACTTAACCTATAGCTTATTGAATTAGCCTAATATATTGTAGCACTACAAGCGTGAGACTCGTTTTAATCAATCGTTATCTCATAGTTAAATTTAACTGTAAAAAAGTGAACTAAACATATGAATTAACCGATTGTGAACCTACTTGCTGTGCCAGCGATCGTGGGTTCGTGTCCCGCTGGTGGTATTCATTTGTGTGATGAGCACGAATGTTAGTACTCCAGACATGGGTGTTTATATTTGTAATATGTATGTATTTAAAGTTTATATACGTATAGTGTATCAACTATCTGGTATTCATAACACAAGCCTCGTAACTTACCATGGAAGAGCTGTATGTTGATGTCCCAAAATATTTACCTATATTTAATTATGGTATAAAAAATAAGTGTCTTCCATTATTTCTATAGTTGAATTAAATTAACATTCAAAAACAAGGTTTTCTTTATTTTGTATGTCATTTCGCAATTTAATTAATTTGGATAAATAATATTAAAATGAAATATTCATTTAAATTACATAAAAAAATGTTACTCTTTCGGGGATAACATTTATACTTGACCTTTACATCAGCCGTATATAGTTATTTGTGTCAAAAGTCATAGTTACCTTATAACGGTTAGTATAAGTATGATGAGTTTTATATCCGTTACTTGAGAAATGATTGATTCCCCATACAAAGTTCCACTCCCCTTTTCACCCCCTTACGAAATGATTTCCGGGGTAAAAACTATCCTATGTCCTTCCCAGGGTCTCAAGCTATCTCCATAACAAATTTCGTCTAAATCGGTTCAGCGGATTAAGCGTGAAAAGGTAACGGACAGACAGTTACTTTCGCATTTATATATTAGTATGAAATAAACAAGTGAAAGAAACAAGTTTAGTTATTACTTTCTTAGATTTACGCGAATATTTGATATTTTAAATAAATCTATCTTTTAGGATTTTTAGTAGGTCACTCCCGTCCGTCTCCTCCGTCGGGAACCAAAAATCAAAATAAATCCGCGAAAAAATCCAGAAAGATTTATTTAAAATGTTTCGTTAAATTTCACACAAATCCGTCTATCGTCTCATCGTGATGGCGTAACAAACATACAAAAACACATACAAACTTTCACATATACATGTGATACTCGTAATAAAGTGATTCATCAAAAAACATATGCGCAAATTGAGAATCACCTCGTTGTTAAAGTCGGTTAAGTGTCTAGTACAGTATGAAAAGACCCTTATAATCTCGAACATTTCAAATGTCGTTATATAAACGCTTCGTGAGGTCCGTCAATTAGCCAACACTATTGTTAGGATGTTGCAAAATAACATTTTAACCAAAATATCTTATTTAGAAACTTAGAAAATAGAGTAATTTATAGAGACTAAGTTCGATTCCCGCTTGAAACATGTTTTCGTTAGTCATAAAAATAACTTATAATTTATGTAATATATATAGACTAAAGCTTTTAATTACATGAGAATTCATAGGACGTTTTAAATGTCTTAATATTTTTCACAAATATCTAAGTTAACTTTTTTTTACTTTAACTTAGCATTTTTAACTAATTAGCCTTATTTTTAATTACTTTAACATAAATTATAATCAAACTATTATCATTGCGAAAGTTTTTATGTATGTATTTTTGTTAGTCTCTTTGTTGTTGATGAGTTATGAGTTCACAGATATACTATGATCTAGAAGTAAGTATGGGACGCATCTGTATGAAGCGAGTCTTGTGAATAATCTATACATATAATAAAATTGTAAATAAGCCGAATCTGTACATTAAATATTTTTTGGAAAATCTTATTGAAATAGACATTATTATCGATACAGAGGCCGAATCTATAGTTTTTAGAATTTTTGTCTGTCTGTCTGTTACCGCATCACGGAAAAACTACTGGAGGGATTTTGATGAAATTTGGTATGATGATAGCTGGTTATCCGGGTCAACATATAGCATACTTTTTACTGCGGGAAAATATCTCATTTCTGAGAAAAAATGCAAAAACTGCAATGTAAGAGTATACTAACATGTAAAACCTAAGAATTTGGTTTTTGGTCATCTGAACGCGGGCGGAGCCGCGGGTAATGCTAGTACCTAATAAAATTATTTTTATAACTTTATCCCGAGTAAAACCTCTTTAATTACATAGGATTTTATTATTGCTTTTTATTAGAGTTCCGTACCCGAAGGGTGTCAACGGAACTCTATTACTAAGCTTTCGCTATCCGTCCGTCCGTCTGTCAGAGGGCTGTATCTCATGAACCGTAATAGGTAGAGAGTTGAAATTTTCACAGAGTATGGTATTTCTATTGCCGCTATAACAACAAATAAAATAAATAAAAAAGTAAAAATACAAAAAAATAAATAATGTTCGTAATCGATCATCGAAGTTAATATACTACATACATAGAGTAAAAGTCATATTAATAAAAAGTGCATATACTATGGTACGAAAACCTTCTTATGCGAATTCGGCTCGCACTTGACCGATTTTTATTTACGTATTTTGACCAATAAAATTTTTATTGGTCTGAGATTTTGACTGTGTCTCTAATCTCTTGAGTAGTTCCCAGTCTGTATCATTTTTCCTATACCAAGGTTATCAAACAACTTGACACAACAATTTACTTATTAATATTATTATTTTGTATATAATTAAGTCATGATATGTTAAATTTCCAAAGCATTTAAATTATTACAAGTAACATCTTTCAAGTCAGAGAAACTCCTATAGGTCATGGGAAAGTTCTAGGTCTCTTGGCGCTAAACTGGTCGGAGTCACCTTTGATCCATCCTTACATAGATGGTTAGGAAAATTGCGTATACTTGAATTTGTATAAGTACTATGACTTAGTAATAATAGGGTTTACTCTTCACTCAGTGATCGAAATTCGTCAACACTCATTATTGTAAAGGAGAAATATATGAATAGAATAAAAAAATATAGATACAAAAAATCGGCCAAGTGCGAATCGGACTCGCGCACGAAGGGTTCCGTGCGATTATCTATAAAAACGGCAAAAAAACATGTCTATCTGCTGTATGGGAGCCCCACTTAAATATTTGTTTTATTTTAATTTAATTATTTATTTTTTAAGTAAATATATAATTAAATATTCCGTGAATATTTCAAGCATCTAAAAACAAAAAACGAGCAAAAACAAGCAAAAAAAAACACGTTTATTGTATGGGAGCCCCCTAAATATTTATTATATTATTCCGTGTTTTAGTGTTAATAGCGGCAACAGAAATACATCATCTGTGGAAATTTCAACTGTCTAACTATCACGGTTCATGAGATACAGCCTGGTGTCAGACGGACATCTGTCCGTCAGACGGATAGCGGAGCCTTAGTAATAGGGTCCCGTTTTACCCTTTGCGTACGAAACCCTAAAAACTAACTATTTCCCCTTTTTTAAAATGGAACTCTTTTGTTAATAGCATCATAGCTTGCCAGTTGAGCACAGATTACTTGATACTTCACCAATGTCACGAAGAATGGAGAAGACACGAGTGAGATTTTTCGGTAAAATTATATTAGGAGTATTAATATTATATATACTAAACTAAATAATAATCTATACTAATATTATAAAGAGGTAAAGTTTGTGAGATTGTGAGTTTGTGAGTTTGTGACGTCGTAGGGGGTAATCTCTGGATCTACTGAACCGATTTAGATGAAATTTGGTAAGAAGATAGTTTGAGATTCTGGGAAGGACATAGGATACTTTCATCTCGGAAATCATCGCTTAAGGGGGTGAAAATGGAGATAAAAGTTTGTATGAGGAATTAACCTAGGGACGAACCCGAGCGAAGCGAGGGTGATTCGCTAGTAATATGTAAAAAAGGTTTTTTTTTTAATGATTACATTAAATCTTTTTTTTAATTATTAAAAATGCAGTTCGCATTTCTAATGAAGAGTGACCGATAGTTTGAAAGAGCGAAGTCAGAGCAAGTAATTTGAACAAAAAAAACTAAATATCATCATTGCTTCAATTTTTTAATGATTATTTCTTACCAAATATCATTTTAAGATTACCCATAATACAAAATATTTCATTACCAGGTCATAAAATCTTTACCATTTGTATTTAAATTTCAGAAATAAACATTAAGTACCTGAGCATTAAACATTAATGTCTATTAGTGGGATGTTGACCTCTACTTTATAAGTCATTTTGTTTTCAAGGACTTGACATATTGCGTATTCATCTATACATATAATAAAATTCTAATTGAGTCGAATCTGTACATTAAATATTTTTTGGAAAATCTTACTGGATAGTCTTACTGGATAGTGAATAGTCATCATTATAGATACAGAGGTCGAATCTATAATTTTTAGAATTTTTGTCTGTCTGTATATCTGTGACCGCATCACGAAATAACCACTGGACAGATTTTGATAAACCTGGTCATCCGGGTTAACATATAGAATACATTTTACTGCGGGAAAATATCTCATCTCTTAGAAATCTACATTAAACTTTAAAACGTAACTAGGACGAACCCGAGCAGTACGAGGGCGAGTCGCTAGTTCAATAATAAAATTTGACTTTTGACCATCTGGTCATGTGAGAAAGTTACTTGAAACGGGTTTGATTACCGCTTTTATATTGTATACGTACTACTCTAGCCAATATCATGTGTTCGATTACAAGCGACTCACCCCCGTTCCTAGGTACGGTACAAACAAACAAACAAAAAATCAAATCTTTCCTCTTTATAATATTAGTATAGACACAGATCATATAATACTATACTAGGTATAGATATGTCAGTCAGTGAGTTTTCTGCTTCATGCTATAACGTCTAAATTGATTTAAGTAAACTAGTGGTGGAAATTTGACCAAAATCGTTATTGAAAATTTGAAGAAACATATTATATGAATAGAATTTACTTATCTACGTATATAACTAGCTACTACTAGCTACGTATATAACTGCTAACAGAATTTTCATAATAATAATTATAGCATTATAATCCATATTAATATAATAAATGCGAAAGTAATTCTGTCTGTCTCTGTCTGTCCACTGACTATAATATTAGCACGATTAGTCCAACAATAACTATAATGATCATAAAAAGATAATATATTGAGTAACAGTTGTAATATGTATGTATGTATATATAAACGTCCATGTTACCCAATCAGCCATTATTCTAATGCATAGAGCATTGACTGACATTAACATGCGTTCTTATGCTAACGGAAATATTCAGGAATTTTATGTAATGTCTAGAAAATATATATGAGAAGAATATAGGAACTCTTTTATTAATTTACTCCTTTAATTTTCTATAAATGTGAGTTTGCTTTATTTGGTTTAAATCAGCTATTTTAAAAGCCCAACCGATTGTGATAAAAATTGGCACGTTTTATTGTTCATATTTAGATAGGGAGACTTAAACAACTTCAAAAAAGGAAAATATTCAAGCTATTATCTTTAGGAACGTAGATGCGGTTAAAAACTATTTTTATATATGTTTAAGATATTAATAGCTCATTTTGTCTATACGAAAATCGAACCTACGACCTTCTTGCTTACTAGCCTGAAAACAAAATACCTCTCACGCATGTACGAAGAAAAAATCTACGTGTCCAATTCATATCGGACTTATATGCTAAGAAACTGAATGCAATTATAGAAAGTACAAACGTTACTTACATAAAGAAGGCGCTAACATGACATATTGCTACAATCTCATCTATTATCATTGACTGACCTCTGACCTACAATAAATAAATTTTGTAATAACACTTTTAATACTATATTAAATCTAATAGCGTACTTTATTGTCTGTCCGTCCATTACATCATAGTATCATGTAGTTATTTATAGCAATTCAGTACAATAAAATAGACTTTAATTTCTGAAATAAATTGACATTATACACTCACGCATGCAAATCATTTTTTTTTACACAGATGGCGTATTATTAAGTTAATATATCAATCTTTAAACAACAAAAATTAATATCTTTGGTAAATAAATTTCATAAAAATTATGAGAGCAATTCAGTATAATTGATATTTAATTATAAGCAAAGCGAGCAAACCCAAAGCCAAGATATAGTAAAAAATTAAAAATATTTTTTGTGGTTGTTAGAATTTTGTTATGACCTAAAACACTTATTACTTTGGAATAATAAACAAAATAGTTGACAAATTATGAAGAAACTTTTACAAGATAATAGGCATAAATATTGAAAAAAAAGTAAAAAAATATCCGTTCCCAACGTATACGTACATACATACATACATATGTATGTATGTACAAATAATTTCGTAAACTTGTTAATATCGACAAAAACAATTCATGCAAAACGTGTTAAAACATAATATCACCTAATAAACATTAATGTACCACATTTCATAAATCTGAGTAAATTGCAAATTTATCTTAGATGAAGCTCTCTCATCCTTGACCGATTGAGTGATTGATGGTATCAAGAAGGGCGAGTTAAGAAATCTATGCACAATACAATTTGAAATAAGTTAGTTTTTTAAAATAAACACATCGAGTGTCGAAATAGACAAGGACAAAATACACAACTTTAAGTACGTCTTCACATAAAAATAACAATCCAATTAAACACTTTTCATAACTTGATTTTAAAACCTAACCTAAAACATATTGGATAATTTTAAAACCTAACTCTGTTCCTAAATGGTGAAATATTGTGAAATTTTGTGTTATATTATATTTTTGACTACAAAAAAGGAAGAGCTTCTCATGTGTACGCTTATTTTGAAGCTTATTTTGAATCATTTTTATTAAAATTTCTAAAATTGTAATATATAATTAGGTACTGTTAAAGTTATTTTGTAAAATTGAAGTTAAAAGATATATTTTATGGCCAATATACGTGTTAAAACGTGTTTGTTTGTTTGAACACCCTAATCTCAGGAACTACTAATTCGATTTAAAAAAATCTTTTTGCATTAGATAGCCCGTTTATTGAGGAAGGCTATATAGGCTCATATAATATGTAGTTTATCTATTCCATACTAACCGTTAATACGTATGTAGGGAGGGAACGAAGGTCAGTCGCTAGTGCAGGTGTTATATTTTAAAGAACTCACTTTTAACTGTCTTGTTTATGACACGTAATATTACCATATTTCTTTTTCATTGTTATTATGTCGCTCTCAAAACTATGACCAATTAAACGACATCTCATAGGAACATTAAAATCTGTCTAGTCGTTCTGTTCTGTTTCTTTGACACGCTCTGTAGCATACTATAGAGCGAGCAAAGAAATATACATATGTAGATCCCTAAATAAAATAAACGGTCACACAAAACACATTACTCCCTTTTTTGAAGCAGTCGAATAAAAAAATTAGCAGACATAATGCGAGATATCTCTCATTTGTGAATTATCCTCGCTTTACTCGAGTAAGTCCTTAGATAGTAGTAGCACAGTGGTAACGGGCTCGTTTCAGAAAACGAATGAAGTGGGTACAAATCGTAGGTGTCGCATTAATTCCTTTCCAACACGGTGAAGGAAAACATCGTGAGGAAACCTGCATGTTTGAGAGAACCTAGCAAGATTTCGAAAGACATGTGTACTCCGCCAACCCGCACTTGGCCAGCGTTGTGGACTATGCCCATCCCATTAAAGATAGGCCTAGGCCCAGCAGTGGGACATTGAAAATGGTTGAATATAGGTAGTACCATCAATCTGACCAGCTATATCTGTGTAGAGAAGCAACAAACACACAAATACACACTCTAATAGTAGCGTAATTAACGAAGAGGTTAAACTATGAAATTAACCGTATGTTTAATAACAATTAAAGGCTTATTAAAATATCAACGAGTCGGGCGTTTAAAAATTTTACGGTAAGAAATTCGCTTTCGCTATTTTTTTCAACTTTTACTATCATTATGTCATGGGCTATGCTAATATTGTCAGAAAGTAACATTTTTACACGGTTTTTAATTGAATTATGAATAAAAAGTGTGCAAAATAGCTTTTTTAGTATTTAAAAAAATGCTATAATAACGGTAAAGAATATGAAACTTGTATTACCTGCAATAATTATGCGCTAAAAAAATATGTAGATGTATTTTAGTATGAATAATATTATGTAGAGTGTTTTAAATAAAACTATCTCTTCGGATTTTTTAGCGGATTTATTCTGATTTTTGGTTCCCGACGTTTCGAATGCTATACATCTGTACTAGGAGAGAACTTCCTCTGGAATATCAGAAAAGATGCTTTTATTTAAAACTAGCAGAACCCACGGCTTCGCTTTCGTTAAAACTATAAAAAAAAACTCTAGAAAGTTAGTTTTCATACAAACATTCATTCCCTATTTTACCCCCTTATGGGATGAGTTCTGAAAAATTCTAAAACACGTTGAAGAGCATTAATACCAAGTTTCAAGTAATTCTAATCATAAATAATTTTTTGGGTTGTATTATAACGTGTTTTACCGTAGGAATGAGATAATCTCCCGCGGTAAAAAGTAGCCTATATCACTCTCCAGCCCTCCAACTATCTCCACACAAAAAATCACGCCGATCCGTTTCGACGTGAAAGAAGGACAAACAAACACATTTTCACATTTATAATAAATTAGTGAATAAGTAATTATAGATGTCAAATATTCGCGTAAATCTAAGAAAGTATTAAAGCGTAGAGTATATTAAAAAATGTCACAATCATCGCTTATTACATCGAGAAATTCCAATTTTTTTTTTTAACCCGACTCGGGACTCGAACTCAGCTGTACAAAACAACCAGTAGACTAGAGTAGAGGCAGTATATAATATTAATTATTATCCTAAGCACAAAATTTTACTATCTGATTATTATTATTAGTCGCTGTGACTACAACAAACAACATTTGGTTTCTTAGCGAGTGAAAGGATTTTCATTTCAAATAAATCTTCCATATAACAAGATTCCTTTGTCACGACCTCGACAACTTGACATGTCGCATGTAGATAAGTTATCTATACATATATAATAAAAATCTTGGTCGAATCTGTAAATTAAATTCTTGGAAATATCTATTGAGCTCTTGCTAGTTCGATTCCCGCGAAGTACAAGGTTTTTTTATTGATAGGTTTTTTTCTAGAATAGACAAAAAATCGAGTACCATCTTTGCAGCTACTATAAAAGTTTTTCAAACGATAAATTTCAGTCAGACGTTTTTGCATGATTATACCTAATCGTGTTTTCAGATCTTAAAATTGTGGATAATCTTTGTCGTTTAGAGGTCAGTAAATGTCAGTGAGAGTAGCTGTACTTAAAACAATTTGTTTGAAATATCCATTTATATTTTATCTACATTAAAATAAAAAAAAAAGTACAGCTATTCATCAATCGCGATTATACGATAAAGATTTAATTTTTTATAAAACATTTCGATTGTTAATTACACATAAAAGTAAAGATTTATTTCTCTTTATATTATTTTTTACCCAACTGCGGCGAAACCCAAACTAGAGTTATGTGTTTGACCTGTACGTATGTGTGTCCTATCCTATGTTCCCTTGTAATTACTTAATGGCTTAACCGATTTTGATGATTCCTACGTTATTCGATTCGTCTTCGTGACTTGAAAAAAAATTCGCCCAAATCAATCGAGTGTGTCAAAATACAAGTTTGTTAAGAGTTAGGTGATTACAAAAATATGCACAACTGCTATTTATAAAAATGATGAAATTGTTAAACCAAATTAAAAATGTCTAACTGATCAAAACTAAAAAGCTGTAAATAAAAAAATAAAAAATAAAAATAACCGACTGCGTAAAAAGCGAACTAAAAAGAAAAGAACAAGTGTACGAAGAAACTATATAATATGTATACGTATAATACTATGTTGCTTCGTACACTTGTTCTCTTATTTTTGTTCGATTTTTACGCGGGCGGATTTTTTTTTAATTTTTGTAAATATATTTTTTTTATTATACCACCCTTGCAATAAGTAACAGCTATTTATTAGATTTATGAATAATGGCCATCTTGGCCACGATTGGCTGTTTTGGTTTTTTATCATTTGTTGTTATAGCGGCAATAGAAATATACACTCTGTGAAAAATTAAACAAACGCTCTACTTATTACGGTTCATGAGATACAGCCCGCTGACAGACAGACGGACGGACAGGGTCGCTTAGTAAAAGGGTCCCGTTGGCACCATTCGGGTACCCTAATAATTAAAGAATGTTTAGAATGTAAAAGAATAAGAAAGAACAAAATACAAGTTCGGACAGGCACTAATTAATTATTATTAACTCAATGATTGCTAAACATAAAATATGTAAAACCCAGCAGACACTAATAAAATAAAGATAAATAAATTCTCACGCCATTGTACTTAAGAATCATTTATCATATATGATGATGTATGGCTATGTTTTTTCAATAAATGTGTGTAATATTCCATGAAATAATATACAGTACCTAGTTTAAAGAGTGATAAAAACGGAAAAAGTTAATTGTCTTATGTCTACGACCTACCTTACATCACCAATATTACAACGGCGATAGTATGTTTATTTGTCTTTCTTTCATACGGCATCGTAGCAAAACAATGGGATTTTTTATATGGATACTGCTAATGAACCGGAGAGTAACATAGGCTATCTCATGAAACAGGTCCTGTTGAATATACATATATTACAAAATTCTAGACCCAAAATTTATCACACGTAATGAGAAATCGGGTGCAATATTGACATTTAACATGATTTCCGAGGAATGCAATCTCACAGAGTAGGATTTAGCAGAAGTACTAAGTAGCTCTTTTAACCCGACCCTGGACTCGATCCTGGTTTCGAACTGCCGTTTCAAACCAGTCATTCGATTTATATAACTATGATGTTTAATAAAATCTACAGTTACAGACAACTAAAACTCATTGCATAAAAATTAAATTATAATAATAGCATCTCAGGCACGCTTATGTAATGAAATGTAGGTTAAAATCTTTTAATAACAGACTAGCTAACTCTCGTGGCTCGTGGCTTTAAAGTATATAAAATATGTTGAGACATTAACACATAGCACCATCTAGTTCCATGGTAAGCTACGAGGCCTGTGTTATGGATACCAGACAGTTGATACACTACACGTATATAATTTTACATAGGTACATACATCTCAGACCAATACAAAAGTTATTGGTCTGAGACATACATATTATAAATATGAATGCATTCAGCAGGACTCGAATCTGCGACCGCTGCTACAGCGAGTAGGATCACTAGAAACTGAGCCAAACATGTCGTCAAATCGTTTCCACTCGAATCCACTATCAGCTTAAATATGTACTCACAAAATATCCTGTGCGAACCCGTTACCTTTTCAAGCGTTTCAAGCGTGAGTACCAGAAATATTTCAACATTGAAAGTTTTACACTATTATCTACATATTACAGCTATAATAATCTACATTATGTAAAGAATATATGTATATAGCAACAGGCCCCTTTTAATATCCCACTGCTGGGCACAGCACATAAAAGCCCACCCACCACTCGAAAATGCAAATTAGTGGATTTCACACATCTTTCGAAATCTATTTGTCCTCACAATGTTTTCCTTTATCTTATTAGCATGTGATGATTATGTTGAAATTAATTCGCACATAAAAACCTTAGAGGTGTCAGACCCGGGTGAAGCCGATTCACTTAGCTTTCTAAACGAACGCGCTACCACTGAACTATGAGCTTTTAAAGTGTCTAAATTATGTGTAAGTAATTGTTATAAATTGCGATTAGCTAGAGCAAAGTTTATGCCAAAGGGTCTGTGTTTGAAGCGTTCAAATTAGCTTCATAGTACATATATTAGAAGTATATTACACATTTTAATACTGATATCTAGTGGTAACGCGTTTGATTGGGAAACCGAGTAAAGCGGGTTCAAATCCCGGGTCTCGTACCTCTAATATTTTCATGTGCGAATCATTTCCTACATGATTAGCACTACTTAAGACGAAGGAAAATATCGTGAGGAAAACTCCATGTCTGAGAGAATCTAGCAAGCTTTCTAAAGGCATGCTCAGTCCAGCAAAAAGTTCATACTGTTTGGATCGCAATAATAACCGTAATTCTGATTAATATATGTTTGTCTATAAAGGTAGCAATAGTGTAGCTTAATATTTTAACTCTAAATAATAGCAATCTAAATTAATATTTAAACTTCTTTTAAATTACATATATAACAATAATATTGCTGAGATATATAATTAATATTATTTAATTTTTAATATTCTTTATGGTTATACATAATATAATAATAGCAACACTAAATAATATTAGTAATTAATAGTTTTTTTTAATTGTAATATTCATAACAATAACAGCTAAAATTAAACATATAATATTGCTATATTTAATTATAATACTTATTAAATTTTCTAAAATGCTTAGAAATAAAAATCAACAAATATTGTAAGGTACATTGTGCCATTTTGGATTTTTTGAAATCATTTTTCTAAAATAGTGGATAGGCACTGTCTGCAACAAGTATGTGTTTGAGACGTCTATAACCTTAGTCTCTCCCGTGACCATGATTGCTGTAAAGCATTCGAAACGTCGGGAACCAAAAATCAAAATAAATCCGCGAAATAATTCGAAAAGATAGTTTTATTTAAAATGTCAAATATTCAAATCTAAGAAAGTATTATAAAATAGTTAGTAGTCTCTGGCTAACTTCATTCCTACAAGACACAACATTTTAACCCAGTAAAGTAGTAGTATTTTGAATTTACACGTAACACATTAATCTCTATTTTTAAATTTTCTTCTAATACTGAGTTACAATATTATTCATTGCAGGAATCGATTTATCGATTACCAGTATTACCTGAATATCGAATGAACTACCTGGACATGACGTATCCGCTAAGCTACAAGCTCTATCCGTCTTAAGTTTGTGAATTATTTCTAGTACAGCAAGCAATAAATTATACATTACTGCCACAGTGGTCTAGTGGCTAGCATGTAGTGGCTGCAGATCCGGAGATCGTGGGTTCAAGTCCCGGGTCGGACCAAATTTAATAACAGATTTACTCTGTTCAAATATTCTCAGTAGCAGCCCGGAGTTGGGAATTTATATATTTGGTGGGAATTTACCTGACAATTATTATAATTTAAATATTACTTCAAAGTTTAAACTTTACTTTCACTTTGATTTATGGTAAATAAACTAAAACATGTGCCTATATTTCGTATATTTTCCAGTAACTTTACAAAAGAAAATATAATTAGCAAACCGTTCTATCTTAGCTCAGCTTAGCTCTAAATCGTCACAACATATTATTTTGTTTCTTTTGTATAATGCACCATAACTGTTGATACTATAGCTATGTATTGTATAAAAAAAGACAGACAAACACATGCTTTCGCATATGATATTAATAAAAAAATATTATATCAGCAAAGAAAGATTTTTGAAATGGTTTGAATCCATCATGTAACTTATTCATATCATTTACATTTCGTTCCATAGTTTACGTTGTAGATCATGTATATCAGAATAATATAAACAAGATTGTGTCTCAAAATGTTTATAGGATTTTTTGAACCCAATAATCTAAGTTAATATTTAAAATCTAAAAGTTAAAATTTTCCTGTAAAATATTTTGAATCCATCGCGCACCCTCAAGTAGTAAATTATTAAATAAATATATATTTACTATCAGAAAAATTCTGTCCTACAAGCTAAAAATATAGTATAATCTGTGATAAAAAGGTTAATGTAATAAATCATAGTTTTATAATTACGAGTATATTTAATCTATAGGACGCACACGTACAAACGAGACCGAATTGTAAGTTACGTTTATTATTAAATGGTCAATTGAAATATTATTTTACCTTCCCTATATCGTATCATATAAAAATAATACGAATATAAAAAAATCGGTTAGATTAAAAAGAAAATAAATAAAAAACTTACCATTTTAAATTTCACAATACGTCACAGCTAAAACAGAAAAAAAATTAATCACAGCACTAACACATATGACAGTCCTAATTAAATATTCGAATGAAAAATCGATTTCCAGAACGATTATTTATGCAAAAAAAAATATGTAAAACTTAATTAATTAACACAATCATTTAAAATGTTTAATTCAACTTTTAAAATTGTTTTTTTATCTGCCTAATTATTTAAAAAAAAAAATTAAAATTCCAAATTCAAAATCGAACGAACCGTTAGGAATAACTAGCTAGCTCTGCGTAGTGAAGGAGAATGTTCGCGGGCGGTACATAGTTCACGCTTTTAACCTCTGTCGAGAGAAGACCACCATTTGATCGTGACCCCCATGTGCCATGAAGTAATACTACATTGGGGGTTATTTAACACTGGTCGTAGTTTGTATGGGGATGGAGTTGCAAATAAATTATTTGAAGACATGTTGAAAAATGTGAAGTCATCTTTATAAATAGCCTATTTGTTTTTCATCGTGTTGCAGGATTTACGATTGCTTTTTTAATGGAGCCACATAATTTTTAATTGACACACATGTATGACCAATACGAATACATAAATGAAATCTGGGAATCGAAGCCGCGACTTACGTCGTGATAATAAAATTTCATAAGTATAATCTATGACCTGTAAAATTCATTTATCGTGCATAATTACAATTATTTTATAACCAGAAAAGGTACACTTCACAATAACTTAAAGTAGGTAATTATTCTGCCTTTAGAGGTAGTTTTAAATATTTATAGAACTACCCTTGAAGGATAACTAAGGTAAGTACCAGGTAATTCATCCATTCTAATATTATAAATGTGAAAGTAAATCATTCTGTAACCTTTTCTCGCTTAAGCCGCTGAACAGATTTCGATAAAATTTGACAAGAACATAGATTGCATCTTGGCATTGGACAGAGGCTACCCTTGATCCTTGTCCAGCATCACATGAGCGACGCGAGGCAAAATTTGACACATAATAATTAGCGAAGATAAACCTAACATACACAAATAAACTTAAAATCGAGTTAAGTAACTCGTCGTCCCCTCCTTAAAGTCAGTCAAATTTAATATCTATATAGATTATAGATATATAATATAAAAACTTTTTAACAAAAAAATAAAAACCGACTTCAAACAAAAGCACTAAAAAGTAAAAAATAACTGATTGGTAGTTTTCATTTACTATACATACCTAATCAAATATTTTCGAAGTCGGTGTGCTTTGCTTTGTATGGGCTGGCACCGATTTCGAAAATATTTGATTAGGTATGTATGTATTTAATAGGTAGGCTTTAATTACTTAGCCAAAGCACACCGACTTCGAAAATATTTGATTAGGTATATATAGTAAATGAAAACTACCAATCAGTTATTTTTTACTTTTTAGTGCTTTTGTTTGAAGTCGGTTTTTATTTTTTTGTTAAAAAGTTTTTATTTTTCCCTTTTTAGTGTAGACAGTAGTAGCAAAGTAAGAATTCTAACGTGTTAGGCTTGTCGAATCAAACAAAATAAGCCCAAACTCAAAGTATCTACTATTAGCTGTTGAAGAGTTCCACCTATCCACCTTCTGGCCTTACCATCAGATCAGGTCAACAATACCGAACCAATGTACTATCAACGGAAATAGAAACACTTGCAAAGTTTCAAGTCATTATGACAATTAGAAGTAGGTTAAATCCATCATTAGCTATTTTTCCACCCTTAGGAGTGGTATTTTTTTTTTGAAATTTAAATGGGACCAATCTGGAAGTATACCCTTTCAAACAAAACAAAAATTGTCCAAATCGGTTAATAAATGACGAAGTTCTGAGGTAACAAACATAAAAAAAAAACAAAAAAAAATACAGTCGAATTGAGAACCTCCTCCTTTTTGAAGTCGGTTGAAAATTCTATTTGAGTCTAATCTGCACATTTAATATTTTTTTGGACAGATTTTGATGAAATTTGGTATGATGATAGCTGATTATCCGGGTCAACATATAGGATACTTTTTACTACGAGAAAATATTTCATCTCTGAGAACTCAGATACTAAACGCTACAACGACGAACCCGAGCGGAGCTAGGAGAGTATAATAATATAAGTTGATAATATTTAACTAATCTGCTTGTTAAGAAAGCTACGAGCTTACCTTATTATATATATATTTCATTTATTTCAAAACATTATTATTTCAAATCACAAAAACAAAAGAAAAAATGTTTACAGATTAAAATCATTTATGCCAGTCATTGTAAAAAGCTTTATCTTTCATATTTTAGATGTAATCTGTGGTATTCCACACTGGATTACGTTCTAAAAATATTTTTATCTAGTTCTCACATAAATATTCTTGTCTTAATTGCTTAAGCATCGATTTTTTTAAACTAGCGGCTTACCCTTGCTTCGCTCGAGTGCGTCCAAAATTAAAAAAAAATACAGCCGAATTCAGAGCCTCATCCTTTTTGAGGAAGTCGATTGACAAACAAACAAAAGAAAGCTCTTTTTTGGACCCAAAACTTTCACACGCATACGCAGAACAACTCACCAAAGTTTCATCACAATCTGATGAATTGTTTAGGAACACGTAGAGTACAAATATATAAAGAAACTTTTATGTTTATTTATGTAAAATAGCTACTTACCCTCGCTAGGATCGAATACGCTTAATTGATTTACGAATGCATAAAAGACAAATGTCCAACAAAAATATATTTTTTACACCAGAAATCTTCGCAGTCGTATACAGTATCACCCACCAGAGTTTCATCACATTCGGATCAATAGTTTAGGAATGCATAGAGGAAAATTTACGAACACTCAATTCTATTTATCTATATCTATACATATTATGAAATTATAACCAAGCCGAATCTGTACATTAAATATTTTTTGGAAAATCTGATTGAAATAGACATTATAATTATCGATACAGAGGCCGTATCTATAGTTTTTAGAATTTTTGTCTGACTGTATATATGTCTATCTGTCGGTTACCGCATCACGGAAAACCAATGTAGGGTTTTTCATGAAATTTGGTATGGTGATAGCTGGTTATCTGGGTCAACATATAAGATGCTTTTTACCGTGAGAAAATATCTAATTTCTTAGAAAAAATACAAAAACTGCATTGTAAGAGTATACTAACATGTAAAACCTAACCATTTGGTTTTTGGTTATCTGAACGCGGGTGGAGCCGCGGGCAATGCTAGTTAAATAATAAGAAGATGAGATAATAAGTCCATGTGCATAATAGATATAATATTATGTCATTCTTCTCTATGACTTAGAATTCAGGTTCAACCACCGTAATGTGAAAAACAATAGTGTTTTTTATAAATAATGACTGTACGGGACTAAACGCGTAATCTCGTAAATGGAAAAAACCGAGGATTTTTTACAAAATTATGAAACGCGAGAATTTTAAAGCTATAATATTAATGTTTTAGTTATGATAATTGTAAGATACCACTAGAAGTTCACCCTCGCTTTGTTCGGGCTCGTCTCTAGGTTAAAATATTACATAAGGCCAGCGCCATCGTTTGGCAAATTTTGTAACTAACAATAACCTAGGTGCTAACTCCAGGTCATAGTCTATAGTATGTACTAAATTCCATGCAAATCCCTCCAGCCGTTTCAGCGTAAAGAAGTAATAAACATACGCACATACAATTTTTCACACTTTTTCCGAATTACATATAATCCCGATTATTTAACCGAAGCGTAAGATATGGACCTCTTTCCATCTTACAATTTAAAAAAAATGGTAGAATATGACAATTATGACAGATTTGTAACTTGTGATGTAATTGTATTCTTTTCTCTATTCTACGTGACATTGGAGAAGTAATCTGTGCTCAACTGGCACGCTTTGAAGTCATTAACAAGAGCTATTAACATTGAATTGAAGTATATATATAGTTTTAAACTACGCTTTTGTAAATAGATAACGAAATACCAATTATTTGGTGTTAAATTTAATGTGTTGCAGCGCCATCTAGTGGATAGTTATAGCACAATAAATACTATACAAAACTTTCACATGTAAAAAGATAATAATAATTTGCATCAAAAGGCCAATAGGGTATAGCCAGACAAGTATAAAGAATCGGCCTCCTCATGGCAACCTGTATTGAAACTTATGTGTCAACTAGCATTGCCCGCGGCTCCGCCCGCGTTCAGATGACCAAAAACCAAATTCATAGGTTTTACATATTAGTATACTCTTACATTGCAGTTTTTGTATTTTTTCTCAAAAATGGGATATTTTCCCGCGATAAAAAGTATCCTATATGTTGACCCGGACAACCAGCTATCACCATACCAAATTTCATCAAAATCCCTCCAGTGGTTTTTCTGTGACGCGGTAACAGACAGACAGACAGACAGACAAAAATTCAAAAAACTATAGATTTGGCCTCTGTATCGATAATAATGTCTATTTCACTAAGATTTTTCAAAAAATACTTAATGTAGAAAAACTATTCATATGAGTCTCGGTGTCATACTTCGTTTTCATAAGAAAAATGAGCGTCACTATGAGTTTTGTCCAAAATGGCATATCTCGGAAATCTTAAGACCTAAAAGCTAAAACTAACACGTGGTTTTAGGTAACCTTTAAGAGCATATATATATATTTTTTGATTTTTCGAATAATTACAACCCTTTAAAAAAAATCTGTGTTCTTTGAGACAATCACTGAAAAACTTGTTATAGTATTTGAAATACAACTAATACTCATAAAAAATTACTTGAAAAAAAAAACTGGTGAAATACTTGGAAAAAAATAAAAGTCGATGCGCACTAAACATACCTATACAAAGAATAAGAACGTAACGAAGGCACATATTATGTGTATATTAACACTTTGTTAATTATAATTATCATTATAAAAACATAAAGATAAAAACATGCACATTTTATTTTATAATATTTTTATTAGTAAATTTTTTAATAACAACTAAACAATTATAATCATCATCGCTATTATTATTACGGGTGTAATATATTTTGAGTCTCAGATATTTTTGTTAGTATCTCAGCAGGACGATGAAATCAATAGTTAATAAATTTAGTAGATTATATTAGGAGTTAATTTAGAATTTATATAGCACACAGGCTACTGCTAGGCAAATAGGGACGCTGGCAAGCCCGCCGGGCGCGAAGCCATGAAACGCACTGGGAGGTAGCCCACCTCGGTGGTATGTCGATTTGAAAAACTTTTTGAAAATAATTTTCCACCCTCCAACCTAACATCACAATTAACCATAAAGTCGGATAAAAAGCTCAATAAGTGATAAAAATACTCTAATTCTATTAAGTTCTAACAATTGAACACTCCACGTTATTTTTGGATATTTAAGGTTTTATGGTGAAAGAGTTAATAAAATTCTCTCAGTAGTTTTAGACGTCTTTTTCATATAAAATTATGATTAATAAAAATATGCTAGGAACAAAATGAAACTTTGTGTTCAAGAAAGATCTAGTTTGAGTGATTATACTAGACTGTTTTAAAGCTTTATTTGGCAGTTGAAATCTAAAAATTTTAGCTATAACCAACTTTTACAAACGTATTTTTGATTAATGATAGACAAAGTCGGTCAAGGAAGATCAAAACTTATTTCAATGAAATTAACAGTTTTTCAGATCTAAATTAAGAAAAATATTGTGTAAAGATCGCTTATTATTATTACGATTGCAGAGGTGTTGGTTGGTTCTTTTTTCAACAAGTTTTATCAACTTCAATTCAAATAGTTTTGATCGATTTCGAAAAAATATTTTTTATGCAGATGTCATGCGACTTTTACGCCAATTGTAAACCCATTTTTATGATTCTTTTCTCCATGAATTATAATAGCTCTCATCATGTGTAGTACATTAACTTTTAGAGAAATCCTACCCCTAAACATGTCTTTTTTTGGTTGAGTTGATGATGAAACGGATATGGCAACTCTTGATTTTCGTCTTTTGCAAGGGCAACAAGCCTAAGTATTAACTTGTCTACGAATGGTCAAGATCATTAGGCTTTAAACCAGACACGACTTATGGTACTATCTTTTCGATTTTTTTCGCGGATTTATTTTGATTTTTGGTTCCCGACTTTTCGAATATTTTACATCAATCATGGTCACGGGAGAGACCATGATTGCTGTAAAGCATTCGAAACGTCGGGAAACAAAAATGCAAATAAATCCGCGACAAAATCCGAAAAGATAGTTTATTTAAAATAGTCTAAAAATTTTTCTACACATGATATGATATACAGTCGGTTAAAAAACATTTAATACTATACATAGTACAGTATATTTTTTCTAATTACGCCAATAGTTGCGTTTAGTTTCGCAAATGAGACAATGAAGCTCTATTGAGACTTCTTTCGCAAAACATTTACAGTACAAAAGACAATTTGTTAATAAAATTATCTAAGCGATTCATCTTGACTGATGTGAGTTGTATTAAGGTTCCGTATGCTAATTAAATTATATTAATAGTCACATTTTAGTTAGAAACAAAAACAAATCTATTCCACGGGAACTTTACATTTCTCACTGTGCCATATTTCATCCAGATTCGTTTAGCCGTTCTGGCGTGAGATGATGATGTAACAAACATCCACCCAAACTATCGAATGTATAATATGATGAGAGAAATTTTTAAATTTATTTTCATTTAGGGACTTTTATTCTTTTAGGACATGTCTGGCCCATCGTGTCTTGACCTAAATTCAAGTTTTATATAAGCCAGTGGTCGAAATGCGATCATAATTTTATTACAATTGAAAATTTGAAGAAAACGCATATGAATAGAATTTACTACTCATCCGATTTGAAAATTATTTTTGCATTATATAGTCCGTTTATTGAGGAAGACTATAGGCTATATATCATATAATATTAGTCTATCTATTCCATATTAACCGTTAAAACGTACCTAACACTAACGTGGCTAATATTTTTATAAGAGATTTACCATTTCAATTTCATTACACGAGTAAGTATCCCCAAAAAGCTTTAGAATAATTACGACTGAGAATAGTGGAAACAAAGCAAGACACCATTGTCGATTTTGACAAATCATTTCAAGTATTAAAACTGACCTTAATTCTTACTAGCTTTTGTTTTAAAAACATTAACGAATTTTTAATCTTTTACTGCCTAAGTTGTAGTAATTATTGCGAAACATTTATATATATATTTAATATTACAAAAAGCTTTGTTTAACTTAAATTAAGTAAATACAAGGATTCGAATCTATTTCTAGCAATCTGTACTATTATTATAAATCTGAGTGTGTTTGTTCTTCTTTCACGTCGAAACAGAGCGACGGATTGGCGTGGTTTTTTTTTGTGTGGACTTTTGACCGTTAAAACGTACCTAGGGACATGAACCCAGGCGAAAGAAGAGTGAGTCGCTAGTAGATTATAAAATAAGACACGCTTCTATCAGCGGCTACGCTCACATTGTGCTGCTATTTTCATTAATTTCTATTATTAAAGGTATTATTTGAGTGATATTTAAGGCTGGACATTTATGATTGCAAGAATAAAATATTACCTGTTAATTTTGGACAAAGCAGCTTTATATTGGTGAAAGAATATTATTATTATTAAAATACTTTCAATTGTTTTAGAGTTTATAGATTAGATCAAATTAATAATGTTTCGTCTTTACATTGAAATGAAATAATAAAAAAAAAAACAAATTTAATGTTATATATAAAGTTGCATCCAAATTGGCTTAGCCACTTTGAGTTTGGTTACATACCATTCATATGGTGTTACGGTCAGGCGTATAATAGCAATGATTGCGAAATAATGGACAGACATTTTAATTATGAGTATGTATATTTATTCGTATATAGAAAAACGCATAAAATTCATTAGGATAATTAAAACTCCTAATGCTTTACTCTCGACTGTAATTTGTTACTCTTAGATAATGATTCTGTGTTAACGCTCATGTTTATTAAAACACTTTTTTATAACATCGTAATAAACTTTTATTTTATAATCTATATTAATATTATAAATGTGAAAGTTTGTGAGTATGGATGTCTCTTTCACGCCAGAACGGCTGAACGGATCTGGATGAAATTTGGCACACAGATAGATTATAGTCTTGAATAACACATAGGAATTTTCAAAAAAAATTTTTGCATTTTGTAGCCCTCGACCCATTTGTAGCTCGTAAAAAATTGTTATAGTTTTAGAGTAAGATTAGTAATTTTATTATACTACCTATTATCTACTTTGTAATTTTATCTATACTATAATAAAACAGTAGAGGTCCAATGTCTGTACATAGCAAAAAAGTGCTAAAAACCGAGTCAGGGGGTGTAAGAAGACAAATAGAACAAATCCAGATTTTTTTCAATTCTTTTGTTTCTCTGTCTGTTTGTCTGTTTGTACGGGCTAATCTCCGAATTTATTGGACTGATTTAAATGAAATTTTGCATGGTGGTACCTTATATCCCTGGGCAACATCTTAGATACTTTTTGTCCCGGAAAATTAAAAAGTTCCCGTGGGATAGTTAAAAAACCATATTATCTTATACAGCTTAGTACACAAAAACTTACGCACCTAATTTAGTAAAATTTAACATTCCCTTATATTGCCGGTCAAACAATAGGTTACTTTTCATCCCGGAAAAATGAACGGTTCCCGTGGGAACTAATAGATCTCTATTAGTGTTTTTCTAGAGGTGAACCCGAGCGAAGCGAGGGTGAGCCGCTAGTGACAAATAAATAACTATAATTAATATGCTAAAAATTAATTCAGTTCATTTAGTAGATTGATTTTCAATGTACCCGTCGTCGGCAGACACGAGATCCGTGATTTTTTCTAGAAACAAGCAAATTTATTATTATAAATCTTTAAGCTTTCACGTGTACTCGTGATGACGGTGCTTATAGAAATTCCAAAATATTGGCAATTCATAAAAAAAAATTAAATCGTTTTACATTATAAAAACATTACTACATATTTGTAAAAAAATCTATACTTTGCTACTTATAAAGATAAACAAACAAACAAATTTTCATATACATAATCTTACTTTAGGTGATACTATAATTGTTAAAACAAGCTCTTCGGAAGACAAATCAAATATAACAAGCAAAAGTACGGTTTACAAAAACAATAACCTCTAAGTTAGTGTGGACTGAAAGTGGACAGTGGTGAGGTGCTAAATCGGTTATGAATTGTTATGCTACTAACGTTATGTCATAGCTTTTCAAATGATTTGTGGTCATATTAAGTCTCTCTGTTTCTTGACATTTAAGCTTAAATATTATGTATAAATATTCGATCATAATATATAGAGAGGGATACATAATATATATCTTTAATAATATCATAAAAAGGAAAGATTTTTTTGTTTGTTTGTTTGTACCGAATAAGCTCCGAAACTACTGAACTGATTTAAATGAACTTTGGTAAGAAGATAGTTTGAGATCCTGGAAAAGATATAGAATATTTTTTACCCCGGAAATCATCCCTTAAGGGGATGAAAATAGAGATGAAAGTTTGTATGGGGAAGCAACCTAGGAACGACCTGAGCAAAGCGACGCGAGGGTTTGTCGCTTGTTATGTATATAAATATAATTCGTCTATCTATATTAAAAAACTAAGTATTTGCAAAAAATAATAATCTGATGTTATTCAACATTAAAGCTCACCAATAGCTACTAAACACATAATTGTAAAAAATGTTCGTGTGAATTTTCATATAAAAACATAAAATTGTAATGTTCAATTCCTTCTTCTTAAAATAAGACGCTAAATTTGATGGAAATGGATTTTATTTAAAACTAATTTTTGATCGCTCTACTTCGTAAAGAGCGGACGGGGATCAAGGGTAGCCTATGTCCGGTCCCAGGATGCAGTCTATATCTTTGAATATTTTTTTCAAAATCTGTTCAGCGGTTTAAGCGTGAAAAGGTGACAAAGTTATTTTCACATTTATAATATTACTAGCAACTCACTCTCTAGGAACCTACATACGTTTTAATGGTTATAATGGAATAAACAGGCTAACGCGTAAAAACGTAATAGACAGACAGAGTTACTTTTGCATTTATAATATTAGTGAGTATGGACATACTTATAGAATATTGAAAATAATATATGTTGAGGCAACCTAATTTTTTAATATTTCAGAAAAAAGTTGTAAAAATCGGTTCAAAATTGACGTAGCTGTCGCGTACCTATCTTAAGTAAAAAAAACATACCTTAATAACTATATCGATTAATAGAAAAAAATAATTAGGTATATTTCTGTTTTTATTATCTTTGCTTATTCACCGGTATTTAATACATATATTAATAATACCTACATATTTATTACGTTTTAGTATAGATTTCTCAGAGATGAAATATTTTCTCGAAGCAAAAAGTATCCTATATGTTGAACCGGATAACCAGCTATTATCATACCAAATTTCATCAAAATCTGTCCAATGATTTTCTCGTGGTGCGGTTACAGACAGAAAGGCAAAAATTCTAAAAACTATAGATTCGGTCTATGTATCGATAATAATGTCTATTTCAATAATATTTTCCAAAAAATATTTAATGTACACATTCGACTTAGTTAGAATTTTATTATATGTATAGATATTCTTTATACCAGGCTCAGCGGTCGAGCATTTTGTTAACCGCCTTAAATATTTGCTATTTCGGAGGCGGTCGCGGAAATAACATAAATAATTTAACTACTGAAAACAATTGCCTTCGTGAATACACGTATGTAACGGGAATTTGCTTAACTAGCTTGTATACATTGTAAATGCGGTTATGTGATCTTACATAATATGTTTTTCAATGACACGTTTGGCTCAGTTTGTAGTAACCGTGCTTGCTGTGCCAGCGGTCGCGGGTTCGAGTCCCGCTGGAAGCATTCATTTATATGTGATGAGCACGAATGTTTGTACTCCAGTCATGGGTGCTCATATTTATAATATGTATGTATTTAAAATTATATATATGTAGTGTATCAACTATCTGGTATCTATAACACAGGCCTCGTAGCTTACCATGGAACTAGATGGTGGTGTATGTTAATGTCCTAACATATTTATTTATATTAGTAAGACAAAAATAACATTTATCTTATACGAGTATAAAGAGCTATATTTTAATGTAGTGATTGACGCCTAAAATTGTATTACTATATGTAATATAAACGTTAAAGTTTGTGTAGATGGATGGATGAGTGGATGCTTGGATGAATAGATAGATGTTTGTTAGTCTTTCACGCAAAAACTACTAAAAGGATTTTGATGAGACTTTACAGTAATATAGCTCATACATCAGAAACACATCCATACTAATATTATAAATGTGAAAGTGTGTTTGTTTGTTTGTTCGTCTTTCTTTCACGTCGAAACGGATTGATGGATTGGCGTGATTTCTTGTTTGAAAATAGTTGAAGGGTGACATAGGCTACTTTTTACCGCGGGAGTTTATCTCATTCCCATGGAAAAACACTTTATATTACAACTCAAAAAAATATTAATAAACTTGGTATTAATGCTCTTCAATAAAATTAAATAATTACGTATTTTAGCATTTTTCGAAATTAATCCTATATGGGGGTAAAATAGCAGATGAAAGTTTGTAAAGAAACTACCTTTTTAGAGTTTTTTTTTGTAGTTACAGCGCGAGCGAAGCCGCGGGTTCTGCTAGTAGGATATAATTTTTAAAGATACGATAAGAATATGAATACACAATTGAACTACGCGTGCGGAGCCGCAGGAAAATGTCAGTATATTAGATCGATTGGGACCATACTATTAAGAGAACATATCTACCTAGTCTAGGATGTACCATGAAAATAAAATGTTTTAAATTAATTAACACGCACAACTTCCTTTATAATGCTTGTCTAAAAGACTCTTAGTTATTAGTAGCGCTCATTAAGAATTATTCTCGCTCTATTGTTACATTAACTATTTTTTTGTAGTGATATGAAAATATTTTTTTTGTACTTTATAAAGTAATTGTTGTCGCTTGCGGTTCTTCTTGGGTGATACGTTAATAAATAATTTTAATATAAAATAATCACAAAATTGTCATTTCAATTTGACTATTAAACATAGATGAGTTTCACTTTCATCGGCTTAGTAATTCCAACCATACATACAGCATAAATCTATGAGTATAAAGTGGTCTTATATCAAGAGTTAGTACCTAGGCGACCGGCGTATTCCGGAAAAGATATTAAAAAATGCCTTTTTTTTGTAGAAAAAGAAACATCTAAATGTATATATATTTAATTTTATTGAAGAGCAATAATACCAAGTTTCAAGTAATTCTGATTAAAGACATTTTTTTGGATTGAATTATAAGTGTTTTCCCGTGGGAATTAGGTTAACTCCCGCGGTAAAAAGTACCTTATGTCACTCTCCAGCCCTCCAAATATCTTCACACAAAAAATCACGCCAATCCGTCACTCCGTTTCGACGTGAAAGAAGGGCAAACAAACAAACACACTTTCACATTTATAATATTAGTCTGGATTATAATTGATTAGTACCAATTTTAAAATATGACTAATTCTAAATATTATGATATGACCAAAAAAATATAAAATTATAATCAAAACCAGTCAAAACAAGTTATACCTATTATTTCCTTTAAGTTGCATGACTTTATTCTTCTTTTATAACTTAAATACTAAAGTATTAAGTACCTACTAACACAGTCGACTTGATAAATTCCGGTTTTTGAAATCGGTATTAAATTTAAAGTATAGATATATCGGTCTTTTCCACGACGTCATAAGCAGTCTATGCAGCTTTTTCAGAGCTTCTATTTATTAAGTTACTTATTAGACAAGCCAATGCAACATATGTACGAAGTGACATTCATATAGAACATAAAATATTGGAAAAGTATAACATAGTCCAACGTCCTTACAATTATCTCAACGTAATACTAATAAGCCATTTTTCTTCCATTACACCCACATTGTTACCGGTGGTAGAACTCTATCAAGCCTGAGGAGTCCAAGTGGATGGGTACCACCCCCTTATCTATTTCTCCCGCCAAGCAACAATGATTACATTGTTGTGTTCCGGTTTGAAGGATAAGGTAGCCAGCGCAATTACAGGCAAGAGGCATATCATCTTAGTCCTCACAGTGACAACGCACCTGCGGTTCTGCATTTTTGTAACATAAAACCTAAGTGCATGAACCGTAGTTGTTATGGGCGACAGGTACCGATTTCCATCAGGTGGGCTGTCTGCTCGTTTGTCACTGAATACCATAAAAAATAATTAAAAGATAAAAGAATAGTGCAAAGGAAAAAATAATTAAAAAAAAACAAAATTTCGCGCATATCGCGATAAACTTACGCCTCAAATTTCAAAAAAGTAAGTAAATATGATAGAATAAAAAGCTTAGATTTCTCTCTGGCCTAAAAAGTCTCAATCTGTGATGTAAAATTATTTAAAAAAAATAAGTATTTTGAATTTCAGTTTATATTAATGTTTACTACATATTTGTAAAGCAAAATCTCCCACAGTCAACCATTTTACAAAATCAATTAGTTACCGAGCTACAGGTTTGAGGAATTCTTTAATTAAAAATAACATAATTGAGATGTTTACCTTCGCTTTCACTTAAATAATTCATCATTCATATTTGCATACATACATATATGTCACTTTCTTTACCTTTTGTATTCAAATTATAATTATTTATCATATGGCACAGTGGCAGTGGTTCTTACAACTGTGGGTTTTATTTCCACGTTGTATTTATATGAACAGAGAAGGTCGTTTTTTTTTAATAACTTAAAAAAATGAGAAAATTCTCATATGATATCGATTAGTGAACGTTATGCGACATGCTCGATTATGTAAAATCGATATTGAACCGATTTTGATTTTTATTTTTAATTTACAAATAGTTTATTGTGTAACACAATATCAGAGCTGCAAGCAATAAATATTAGTAAGTAAATAAAGTCCGCAAAACTTCATTTTAATACCAAGAAAATGCACATGCGCATATTACAAGAAATAAACAATTTCGTAAGCACTATTACGATCATTCGATCGATTCTAAACCACTTATTTTTTAATTACAAGTGATTTAACACGGTCTTCTAAACTACACAAAAATTAGTGGGCATAATAAAATTACAAGTAAAACTTTTTAACTCTCCGTTTAATGACGACACGAACTTTGATTGGATATGTTATGCAAAGTAATTTAACTTTTAAAGTTTTTTTTTAAAGTGACATATTTTAGATATTGACATATGCATACGTACGAACCTTTATGCCTAAAGCAGGAAAAGTTAAGGACTTATTGATATTATCTATTGGTTATTTGTTAAATTCACATAATGAATGGTAACTCTTTTCACAATATGGTTATGCGATTTTTACTTAAATAGTTCAATTATAACCTGAAAAAGCTTTTTTTCCACATGCGTAGGTAGGTCATTTAAAATATGGGATTGTCCTTGAGGTATAACCAATTCATTGGAAAAAAATTGATCCACAATAATTATAATTGATGATGTCAAGAAACATACTCACAAAAAATATAGAAGAATTGAGTTCCATTTCCTTTAGATATTTAAATAGTTTTTCTTACTTGATAGCACAGATTCGATACTAATATCAAAAAGCTTTGTCCCAAGCTTTTCTAACAATTATTATTTCTAACATACATAATTATATTGTTTATGTAATGGTATGTAGAGGAATACCGGAACTAATTCTAAAAATGGTTGCCCAAAGTATGTAAAAAAATTATGCCATTCTTTAGTTCCGAACTAGAAAAAACAACTTGCAGTAAACAAAATGTTCATGGCAGAAACTCATCAAGTATACCATAGATATATTACTTCATATTACCAAGACTTTTCGTTTGTATTCAGCCCTTTCAGAGGTGCGAGATCCGGGATTTGAACTGGCTTTACTCGGTTTCCCAAGCGAGCGCGTTACTACTGGGCTACCACTGCCTTTTCATTTTAAGAGTACAAAATTCTCTGTAAACTTCGAGACAGTTTAGCCATTTTGTCTTTAAACGATAACAATAAGACAGACGCACAATTCTAATTTTAGGAAGGATCTACATGTCAGTATAAATTACAAGGAACTAAGATAAGCTCTTTGAATCGATAAGTATCTACGATTTACATCTTCTGTAAAAGCAATATCGATTCGAGACATTCGAACAATGGCGCTATAAAATTAGCCTTGTATTGAATTTCACATTTAGTGCATTATATAGAAACTGCATAATACAATATTATTTAATTTACTACTATTATTTTATTTTTACTGCCTCCTTGGTCTAGTGGGAGGTCCTGAGTTTGAGTCCCGGGTCGGGCTAAGTACAGTTATTGGGTTTTTCTATCAAGAAATTCTTAGTAACAACCCAGGATTGAAAAGATGTTGCGGTGTTGAACCTCTGTGCTTTGGAGGCATGTAAAGCCCTCGGTCCTGTACCTAATCTCTCACCACAAATGTCGAATTATCGTCCTATGGGAGTTAGCCTTCTCCAACCCAAAAAAAAAGTACAGAACCGCTATACCGACTCTAAAATCATATTCATATATAGTCGGTATAGTGTATATATATATCGGTATATATACTTTTCTTGATATTTATATGTATGTATGTATGACAATGTGCATGTTATGTTACGTAATCGTTTGAACTTCAATAAGAATGCAGCCGAATTCAGTACCTCCCCTTTTTGAGGTCGGTCTAACTCCAAATGTCAACGGACACGCGATGCAAATGTTCTCTGTAATAAAATTTGCAAGTCATATCTGGTAGTAACTTTCATTACGATGATATAAAGAAGCGCGCAGATGCGAGCGATTTAGTTTTTTCATAGTATGTTTATAAAATTTTATTGTCAAAAATAAAGAAAAGCAGATAAAAACAGACTAAACAAACTAGAGAATTTTTCATTTTTTCTCTTTACATATCATTTTAGATACGTTATATATAGCCCACATATTAATTTTAACCGACTTCCAAAAAGGTGAAGGTTCTATGCTCGTCTTTTTTATGTACGTTTACCGATTTCTCTGAGGCGGCTTGACCGATATTGATAGTTTACATTTTTTTACATTAAGTACTACATAAATACGTATATTTTACATTTTCGAGAAAATCGTAAAAAACCATAAAATTGGAAATACATATGTTAACAAATGTAATAAGACTTTTTAATAACGTTACTAGTAAAAGCGAGTTTTCTAGTTTGTTTGTCTTCTAAAAATTAGCATCAAACAACTAAAATTGTTTAGGCCTTAAAGCTAGCAAAATTTTCGAAGTCGATGCCAGCCGACAATGCTTTAAGATATGAATATCTAATAGATACATATGACAAGTTATGAAGTTTAATAAATTATAGTTAAAATATTAAATTAATATAATATTGTAATGTATTTGTACATACCAAAATAGATTTGCTTTGCATCGGGTGGCGCCGATTTTAAAATTATCTGATTTTTTAGTGTCTGGAAATCGGCTTTTTTTAAGTTTTTCTTTTTTGTGACGGAAAATCAGTTTTTTTTAAGTTTTTAACAAATAAAATTTATTCTTTTCATACTCCATTAGTAGGTACTTTCCAGGCTTTAACAAAAACTTTTGCCTTTTTTTCATTTTTTAGGGACGAAATATATTTAATTCGTATCTAAAATAAAAAAGAAACAAACAGGAATTCCTATGCTCAATAATTTTTGACAAAAAATAATCCGATTGTGACGATGTGAAATTATTATCACTTTTCCATTGACGGAATTGTAACATCGATAATAATTTACATCTGAATTTACTTCTTACGGAAAAATAATTAGTTTTAATACATCTACCGTTCAATATGACTTCCAAGAGATGAAGTTAAAAATTTGACAAAAGGTCACGGTTTAAAAAAAACACGAAATCAAGTTTCCAAGGAGGGTTGATGTCAGTCAGGCGGTCGTAAAACTTTTGCCAAATCTTATCAGCAGTACGGCAGATGTACTGCGCCGACCCCAAGTGATCGGGAAATGGGCAGGGAGATGATGATCACGAAACTGAGTTCAAAATTCAAAAACCGATCTGGACATTACAGATTCTACACTATTACACGATTTGAGCTATGTATTCCACTAACGACCCTTTTACGATTCTTTCACGTTCTCACTTTGCACGAGTAACTGTTTCGACGAGTTTTTTTTTTATATTTAAACTTTTTTTAATGTAGCAATATCTTGATCGGATCTGAATGATATAAGTAAATATATATAACATAAAAGAAAAAAATATACCTAATAATATATTAAAAAAAAATAACAAAAATCCTCTGTTATTAAGTTGCAAGAAATAAAAGCTTATTTATTTATTATTTATTAATATCTTGATCGATGTAAAAAGAGCTGTTATTACTCGATTTAAAAAATAAATAATGCTTTTTATATTATTTATTATTGTAATATTTCTAATATAACCAATGTTGAACCAAAATGATTAAATATTTGTTTTTATAGCAGGATGAAAAGTAGCGTAGGTCACTTATTTAGAATCAAATCTGAAAGATATTATTTCCTGGAAACCCAAATTCACAAACATAACCTATACAAACATAACCTGTACAATAAGCTTAAATAATTCGTTCATGGCTTAAATATACATATCTAAGCATAATATATGTAACTCTCTTTTATAATATGCAAATGTATGAAAGATTCCAGCATCTTTAAGGCGATTATGATAACCATCCGCGGATAAATATAATTTATATTCTCTCTAAACTCGTTCAATTTTAATTTGCTATACCTACCGAATATCTATATACCTAGATGTCCTCCTAAGCGATTTCGACCGCAGCGGCCAATCTCACTGACACTTTCTCTCACTGACACTAGCCAACTGCGCATTAGATATAAACAAACAAACATAAATATGTTGGGATATTAACACACAGTACCATCTAGTTCCATGGTAAGCTACGAAGCTTGTGTTATCGATACCAGATAGTTGATACACTACACATATTTAACTTTAAATACACACATATTATAAATATAAACACCCATGTCTGGAGTACAAACATTCGGGCTCATCACATAAATGAATGCCCCCAGCGGGACTCGAATCCGCGACCGCTGGCACAGCAAATAGAGTCACTACAAAATGAGCCAAACGTGTCGTCAAATATAATAATAGTGCACAATTGTCGATACAACGTGCACTGCCTATTCGTTTCACTCTGAAATTCCGATGGGACGATAGTTCAACAGGACCGGTAAGATATCAGGTTCAGGACCGACGGCTTTACACTCTCCGAAACATGGGGGTGTAATACCACCAAATTTCCAACTCTGCGCTACTACTGAGAATTTTTATGTCAGAAAAAATCAATAATTAAACTTCTCCCAACCCGGAAATGGAATTCTGGACCTCCGAATATGTAGCCGTATGATAGCCACTACACGATCGAGGAAATTGTATGTACGAGTATGTATAACCACAGATCATATAATACTATACTAGGCATAAATAACAATACGGCCTAGTGTTATTTTAAAACAAAAAAATAGAAAAATCGGTCCAAGTTTTTCATTCAACATTTCAGTTCTATTTAAATACTAGCATTGTCCGCGGCTCCGCCCGCGTTCAGATGACCGTAAACCAAATTCTTAGGTTTTACATATTAGTATACTCTTACAATGCAGTTTTTGTATTTTTTCTCAGCAACGACACATTTTCCCGCGGTAAAAAATATCCTATATGTTGACCCGGTTAACCAGCTATCATCATACCAAATTTCATCAAAATCCCTCCAGTGCTTTTTCTGTGTTGCGGTAACAGACAGACAGACAGACGGCAGAGGCCGTCTGTCTGTCTGTCTGTTACCGATCGATATATCGATAATAATGTTTATTTCAATAAGATTTTTCAAAAAATATTTAATGTACAGATTCGGCTTAGTTACAATTTTATTATATGTATAGATAAGGTTTAATTGATTTTTTATTTATATCCTTAATCGTCCATCAAAAATAAATATGTGAAATGGGCATTACGTGCAAAGCACTCGGAACTCGAACTAGGATACGCGTACAACACCACAAATTATGTCATAAGTTACGTTTATAGTATTAAAGTAGCATCAGAACTAAAATGTATGAGAATTGCAATCTCAGTCGGTGACAGGTCAATTTACATCTTAAAGATTGATGTCATGCATTACATATGCACCGTATATACATATGTATGTATATATTATGTATGTATTTACGGCGCTGTGAAATTCTTATCACCTTCAGGTAAATTTCTAAGAAATTAATTAAATTTCTACGAAATCTATTGTTAACTGTAACGCCGGCGTGTCCGCGGTCGTGGAGGGAATAATCTATCTTTTATTTTAGTGGCTTAGAGTATAATCTATGAGATACTCCTTACTTGACATATGTAGAAATTTGACATTAGCTTCAAACAAATTATGTCAAATGTCTACACATTATTACTTATTTAATCTGTATCAAAACCTTCATTTGACACAGATTAAATAAGTAATAAATGAATTTATAAAAACCAGTCAAATAAGCGCTTCAGGATCCGTCGATGACGTCCCGACACGCTAGCCTAACGACGTAAGACCACAACAACCAAGAGGTTGCTCAAACGGTCCACTCTGCTTTTGCAAAGAAGTACCATTTTTTTTTTAACGCAAAGAAGTACCAGAAGCAACCCGCGGGATACACCTCCCGAGGCCATTCGGGATGGACCACATCTCACGTGTATCTTTCAACTAAATGCCTTAGCACCACATATTAGTCGTAGATTATACAATATATAAATAAAATACATAAATAAATATATTGGGACATTAAAACACAACACCACCTAGTTCCATGGTAAGCTACGTGGCTTGTGTTATGGATACCAGATAGATGATACACTACACATAATAACTTTAAATACATATCTACATATTATAAATATAAACACCCATGTCTGGAGTACAAACAATCGTGCTCATCACACAAATGAATGCCCCCAGCGGGACAACAAGTATGGTCACTACAAACTGAGCCAAACGTGTCGTCAAAACTAGTGATGTGAAATACTGCTAATCCTATACCAAATAAGATACTTTTCTCTTCTTGTAACACGCTGTTATTGCCTTCACTTAAAACTACATAATCAATTGTTTGGAATCGGATTTTATAATACTTCTAACTGCCATATGTATTTACAACTTATAAGTGTAAATCCGGATAACAATACAATTACAATTAAAATGTATGTCAAAGATCTAAAGAAACTAAATTCTTAAAAAAATGTAGGTAATTATCTAAATATTACATACTAAAAATATATTAAAACAAAATCACGAATTTAATATGTGTTTAATCCGAATACTAATCGAATATTATGAAAATAGAATCAGTTTATCGATTATTGCACACCCCTCTATTTATAATTTATCAAAGCGTCGCGTAATAGCAATAATTTAATGGTTAATATTATTATTAGTATATAAAAATAAAAAAAACGAATCGTATGGCTTATAATCTGGTATTGGTATATAATAGTACCATAAAAATTTTAATTGAATATTACTTAAGTAATACTCATTTAAAAACGTTAAAAATCTTATTTTATTGCAAAATGAGACGTAACCCACCAAATCTATGTTACAGAGGCCGCCCTTCACAGAGTTATCTTGTTTATAGTTTTATAACCCATTAAATAAAGGTGTCTAAACAACGAACAAAGACTTCGCACTATACTAAAAGTGCCATAAAGATAGAGAGATAAGTTTTAAGAAGTAAAAGTAAGTAAGTGTAAGTGCGTTATTTCCATTTCATTATCTTAAAATAAAATTAGAATCGGAGTTGGGTAGGAGAGGTAAAGAGGGTTAACCCTAAAAAAAAACTTCACAACATACTATAATAGTAAATCATTTAGTACCTTTTTTAACGTTGGCAAATGCATTTAGGCATACCACCTGCATACATACATGTGGTTATGTGGGACTCACCGGCTAGAAAAGCCAGTACTACCCACTAAAACCCGACAAAACCTCCCCCGTCTTAATGAGGTGTCGCAGGATCGCTTACGCGCTCAACCAAGACGCCCCGACGGCAGATCTGTCGATGCTGACCACAACAACCATGGAGTTGCTCCTGACAGTGCACTCTGTGATCAGAGAAGTACCAGGAGCAACCCACATGTTACACCGCCCACCGAAGTAGGCCACCTCCCTGTGCGTTTCTTGGCGTCGCGCCCGGCTGTATTGCCGGACACTACTGAGCCCTTCCACCACGACAAGGTGAACGGGCGTTGGGGGAAATCATGTAAATTTAATTCAAATATACAAAATATCTAGAAAAAATTAACAACCTTTCCTTTTTTTATTACATTGACTCATGAACAAGCGTGTAATAAAAACTTCGAACGTTACATCACTATTATAGTAAAGTTATATAGGATGATACAAGCTACACTTAAAACATCATCAAAACAGTTACGTCCAGTAATTATAGTAGGTGCATATAAATTAAACCAAAATTGCCCCGAAAGTAGATACTCGCAATCTAAAACATGTAAATGATCATTTCTGTAGATTTAATTATTCACAAAGCGATTATATTTGCATATTTATAATTTATTAGAGACTCGCAGGATGTGATGTGACCTAGTATTCATATACACACACAAGTAAAAGCAATTGTTACTAGGTTAAAAAAAATGAATGTTTGTATGTTTGTCCTCTCTGTGTTCCTAACCCATTAATGCGATTGTGATAGGATGCAAAGTTCCTGGCGCAAAAAAAAAGGTTTTGAAGTGAAAACTTCTATAGGCAGGTTTGGATGGGGATTGAGTTCATGTAACGCGTCATCGACATGGTCACGTGACGTGTTAACGCTAACACTCAGAGTGCCGATAAATGTCAAAGCCAGATAAATGTACCTAAACAGTTTTAATTTAAGATGAAACAATTAATTTGAATATCCAAAAGTAACAACTGTTTATTTATAGTTTTAAGTTTTTCACTTCTGTAGGCAGTCCTCATGGTTGCGCAGACATTCGTCAAATACTAGAGTGGTCAAATTATAGGTACCATATATGATGTGTATATATGTTTTTATCTAGACTTTACAATGTAATATATATCTACACATATAATTAAATTCTGTGTCGAATCTGTACATTAAATATTGATTTGGAAAATCTTATTGAAATAGTCATTAGATACAGAGGCCGACTCTATAGATTTTAGAATTTTTGTCTGTCTGTCTGTGACCGCATCACAAGAAAACCACTGGACAGATTTTGATGAAATTTGATATGATGATAGCTGGTTATCCGGTTCAACATATAAGATACTTTTTACTGCGGGAAAATATCTCATCTCTAAGAAATTTATTCTACACGTTAAAAAGTAACTAGGGACGAACCCGAGAGGAGCGAGGGTGAGTCGTTAGTATTTTGTAAGCAAAAACTACCTACATAATTTATTTCAATTTCACACTTTCCTTCACGTGGTATATGCAAAGAACATGAGTGATCACTTATTCAACAATCTGTTTCTCTTATGATGTTAAAAATATTTATTTTTAAATATTTTTATGCCAAGTTTCGAGATACATCGTTATTGACGAGTAAAACTATCCACTAACCCACTAACGACCGGCGCTTGTATTCGCTAATTGATACGTAAAGTAATTTATGCTGACAATCCCGAATGAATGAAATTTAAATATGAATATGGATTTACAATTTTCATGATTCAGTGGAATATGCTGGAAGGATCAGGTTCGATTCCGGCATAGGCAAATGTTCACTCACTTACCGTGATGAAAACAAGACGATGTGTTTATCCAAATTGTAAGTTATCTCTATTACAAATTGGACCCAATTACGTTTAGCCGATACGAGCATGAAAGAGTAACAAACACACACAAGAACACATAAACTTTTGCATCGGACTTATCGATAAAAAAAGAACTAGATACAATCAGAGACAAAAAAATATCATCACCGAATGAACCCTCATTTGAACATTTGAGCGCGCTTTTAATTCATTTATTTTTTTGAGAAAACATCTTTAGTCATTGCTTTCAATTTACATTGTTGTATATTTATTTCAACTAGAACAATTACCTGAACACAATTGGTGACAGTTTTAAGAGAACTTTTGCATGGGATTGTGTAGTACTTTTTTGATTGATGATCGGACTACAATTATAATTTCGAAAGTCTGTATAAATGTGTAAGTATGTTTGTTACTTTGATTTGGGTGAAACTTAATACATAGATAGACAGAGTTATTATTAGATACCTAGGGGACGCACTGTAAGGCATTCGCACATACAAAATTTCGCAAATTATAACAATATTGTGTCTACGGTTCCACTAATCCTTTCACCCAAGGCTGTTTGTAAGATATTGCTCATAGCAATAAGACCGCCTTTGGATGCCTGTTTGTTATTTTTCTTTTCATCTTCTGTACTCTTCTTTTGTGTGTGCAATAAAGTATTTATCTATCTATCGAGTGTGATATAATTCTGTAATTAATTTTTCTTTAATTTGATTTATTTTATAATTGATATAGAACTCTACATGATATATGGGAGAGATGTTTGATCGGCATATCCTGTTGTGGCTGACTTAAATTATCTATCCATACTATAATAAAATTCTAAATGAGTCGAATCTGTACATTAAATATATTTTGTAAAATCTAATTGAAATAGTAATTTTTATCGATACAGAGGCCAACTCTATAGTTTTTAGATTTTTTGTCTGTCTGTCTGTTCGTCTGGGAATGCATCACAAGAAAACTACTGGACAGATTTCGATGAAATTTGGTATGATGTTATCTGATTATTAGGTTCAACATATAAGATACTTTTTACTGAAAACATCTCATCTCTAAGAAATCTATAGTAAACATGAACACGTAACTAGGGAATATAGATTATCCATGTACCAATATAATCAGTATTTACGTAATAAATTATAAATAATTTAATAATAGTATTAAAACCTTACCTCCTTACTAATGTTATTAATACGAAAGTGTGTTATTTTGTTCAGCATTTACTCAACAATCAGATAAATGTTATTTTTGCTTAGACAGTATTCAACTAATAGGTAGAAGAAGTACCTCTCCTCGGTGGTGTAGTGGCTAGCATGTACGGCAGCACGCCTGGAGGTCCTGGGTTCGAGTCCCGGGTCGGGCCAAGCTTAGTTAATGAGTCTTTCTGCATAGTAAGCCTCAGTAACAGCCCGAGTTGGGAAGTTGGCGGTGTTTCACCCCCGTGCCTCGGAGAGCATGTAAAGCTGTCGGTCCTGCGCCTTAACTCTCACTGGTCGTGTCGAGCAGTCGTCCCACCGGAGTATGAGAGTGACCGGAATACAGAGTGCACTTGTGTCTGCGCGTACACTTGTGCACTATAATATCTCCTGCACAGTTGGCTAGTCTCAATGAGATTGGCCGCCGTAGCCGGAATCGGTCAGGAGAACATTATTATTAGAAGAAGTATAGTTATTAAGTATTTATTAGATACCGTATTTGAAATAGTAAGTTCTGACCGCAGAGTTCCCTTACTTTCTTTGCTGTCAAAAATGAATTAAAAGGCGTAAAAATTCCAAAATTGAACACAAATCTTACAAATAAATTGTTATTAGATATTGACAATAATTAAAACTTTGTTATTTTTGAAATAATCTACTTCTAACATAGAATCAACAAGTGCTTGTTTCATTTTAATTACGAAACATTTACCGTTATGATTATTATTGCAAAAATACGGAGCCATTTAGTTTTTTTTTTACAGAAAATGATTTTAAAAAATTTGCACATAGGTACCTATCATTATGTTGGGTTAATTGTATTCAACTGAATTTTGAAAGATATTATATATGTTTCTGCGAAGAGCTACAACGATTTGCATTTTACTGGTTTTTAAAACATTTCTTATCTAATTAACAAAATTAAACTAAAAAGTGTCATGATTTATAAACAGATATAATTTTATTCACTTTTTTACTGACATTTTTACTTTTTAACTTGTAAAATCAAGAAGCCACGTCTTTTGGCATAAAGGAAAAAAAAAGAAAAAAGTCGATCTTTAAATAGTAACTTTGTTGTTGCTAGAAAATAGCACGTGCATTAATAATATTAAAAATTAAAAAAATAAAATAAAAGGCTGAACAGATTTTGACAAAGACATAGATGGCATCCCCATCTCGCTAACCATCCAAGCAAAACCACAGACAATAAATAGTAATTTATTTTATTTATTTTATTAATATATATAATACACAGCATTTGTATATTAATTAACAACAATAATAATATAACTTATATGTATGTCAATTACTAGTGTACTTACATAGCATTTCCACATTCAATGATTAAAAGCACAATAAAATCATAACTGTAATTTAATAAACAAATAGAAACAAAATGTGAAACAAAATCTCCTACAACACAGGAAGTTAAAACCTTTTATTAAACAATCGAAGAGCCCTGAAATGAAGCATCAATTTTTCAACAAAATATGCAAATAACAGCGCTCGAAGTCACGACCGCTTCTGCACTGACATAATTGTAAGCATTGAGATAACTAGACTGAAAACTAATAACAGTTTTAGAGACGTGCTTATGTAAGAAAATACTTACAAGTTTTAGTGCAGATACACCCTGCAATTACTTATAGAGTTACAATTTTAAATTTATAATAATTAGTGATACTTATTAAAAAAATAGTTTAATTTTAAAATTAACATGTGATCTAAGTTTGAGTGCCCTAGGTGCCTAACAGTGTTACTCCAGATCATAGTATATCTGAGTACCTACTAAATATCATTCAAATCTATACTAATATTATAAAGAGGTAAGTTTGTGACTTTGTGAGGTTGTAGGGGGTACTTTTTAGATCTACTGAACCGATTCAGATGAAATTTGGCAAAAAGATAGTTCCAGACCCCGGGGAGACATAGCATACTCTTTATCCTGTAAATCATACCTTAAGGGGGTGAAAATAGGGATAAACGTTTGTATTGGGAAGCAAATAAAAAAATCAATCCTAAATAAAAAAAATCGTTTCAGCGTAAAGGCTTTGCGTTTGTAACAAACATATAATACCTACGCACACATACAATCGCATTTTTAATATTAGTCCGATTTCAGAATATTTTAGTTAAAACAATTATTTGAAGTAGGTACATAAGTAATATGAAAGCTCGTAAGTTCGGAATATCCGAATGCCGATGACGGTGTACGTAATACATTACGAATTGAAAACTTTCTACGGCCGTGATATTCGTGTGTTCTTGTTTAGAAATAACTGCAGGTCAGTGTTCATTATTTGATCTTTGAAACATGTTTAACCGTGACTCTCCTCGAATTTGAATCTATTTTGTTAAACATTTTATTATCATTATATTATGTTTATTTTAAATCACAGTTAACCATTAGTATCATTATCGAACTGCCTCTATCTAACTGCCGGCGATTTTGCTCTCCCTTATATTTATTTATTTTCTCTAGAATCATTAAAAAAAATATAAGAAATAGTTTTAAAATGGTTTTTATTTATTAAAAGTATATTCTGTAGAACACATATTTAAAAAAATATTAACTACCAACTTACGCTTACGCTGGTCGCTGCCATGTTACTTGCGGATTTTTCCCGGATTTATTTTGGTTTTAGCTGTAAATACCTACATTCGAAACGTCGGGAACTAGAAATCAAAATAAATCCACGAAGAAAACCGAAAAAATATTTTACCGTAAATATATTTCGGACAATCTTATTGAAATACTGAATACACATTATTATCGATACAGAGGCCGAATCTATAGTTAATCTGTAACCGCATCACGAGAAAATCACTTGACAAATTTTGATGAAATTTGATACGATGGTAGCTGGTTATCGGATCAACACATAGGATACTTTATAATGCGGGAAAATATCTCATATCTGATAAATCTATATTAAACGTTAAACCGTATCTAGGGAGTAGGGACAAACCCGGGCGGAGCGAGGGTGAGTCGCTAGTGTAGTTATATAAATGTAGGTAATTGGCAGTATGCCCCTCACAAGACATTTTCTTTGTAATGCCACAGATCACATAATACTATACCTAATACCCCAGTAATGCTTCTAATTACACTAACGCCTTGACAAAAATAAAAGCAGAAATTTCAAAAATGCAGTAAAAAATTCTGGCAACATTTTTATACAAAACAATACCTATTTTGAGATGTTTAATAAAAAAGTAATCGGTTATAAAGATTTTAAATTTTATAGTACAACGTCGAAATCTTGAAGTAGACGAGACCTTCAAGCTTCAATGTAAGAATATCTAAGTATATCATTGCAATAGATATTATAATTTATTAAACACTTAAACTTTAAAGGCTACATTATTATTAGAATGTTATGATTTTGACATACATACTTATGACTATTATCATTTTAAACAAAATAAATCATATGTATTGTATGCAAATGAAAGAGCGAGTTTATATAGATATTATTTTTATTTATAATTGCGATACCTGTGTATATAAAATAATATTAATTGTTAACAGATATATCTTACGCTGCTATAGATAATATTTTTAAGATTATGATGAAACTTTTGTGAGTTATGCACATTTCTCAGACTAAAGCCATACGGTCTTAACAGTAACAGGACTCCGGAAGAGACCTCTCATTGCATGTTTAATTCTAGCATTCAAAACGTCAGGAAGCAAAAATTATGGGAAAGAGAAAGTATTATAAGAATCACTTTCCTTCGCATCTTCAGATTTGATATAAATGTAACTTCAGATTCAAACGAAGCCAGGGTGATTCGCTAGTTATATTACAAATAATAATAATAATAAAAACATATTTATATTAAAAAAGATATGTTTCCACCCGGGATCGAACCGGGGGCCTTCTGCGTGTTAGGCAGATGTGATAACCGCTACACCACGGAAACGATATGTGAAATGTTGAAATTATAATATATTATGACACATTTTAAAGTTTTTTTATTTGAGCAAAACCTTAATTCTTTAAAAAAAATAAGAGTAGCCCAAACCAAATTACTCCTTATAACATTAGCCATGCCAGTGATTCGCCAGAAAAAACAGACATAAAAAAAATTATAATTATTTTTTTCTTTAGTAGGTACCATATACAATTTCACTTGCATTTATTAAGCTGTTCTTTTGATTTACAAACAGACACTTCAATTTTATTTATCTGCATAGATTGATTCATTTGTATAAGAACTGTAATTTTAATATTAAAATAAAACAAATTCTTTGTTACTGTTTGGTTTTAAAATACCAATATTTCAAGCTTATTATAATTGTTGTATGAAAGTAAAACTATTTATATTTTGTGAAATAAAACAGATAAATGTAATTAAATAAAATTTTATTATAAATTTCCATACAAAAGTAAGTAATTGCAAGCTTTTCTTGATCTTGATTCACTGTTACCTCGTAAAGACTAGTCCAACATGCCAAGAGTAGCTGACTCGGGAACTTTTAATATGTACAGAAATAATAAAAAAGTCAATGTTTCATTTGAACATACTATATTATACCATAAAGTTTTTTTCTATCTCTTTTTTAATATTTTGGAATGATAATATGAGCAATAAATTCATTATTAATTAAATTTAATATAAATATTTCAGATTGTTTCTTAATTTTCAATTTTAATTTTCTAATGGAAAGTAGTATTCTACTTGCCACAACATAATATACCCAATTTTTCTTAATATATGAAAGATCCAGATGCAAAAGCCATTTTAATTGTATTGTTTATGAAGCATGTTCGACCCTTGATAATGCTACAAAGCTATGTTTAGTATTCATATCATAATATCCTATAGGTCCAGCATCGCAATCTGCACAACTTAAATATTTATAATTATCCACTGTGTGTGTAAAACCTATGTTTTCAAATGTATACATGTTTTCTACATGATAGAATTCATTAACTTTCTCGTTTTGGACTTCAACTTCTTTTCGATTATCTTGCAGCATTAAAGGTAAGTCCTTCTGAAAATTGTTAAATTAATAAATTTACATTTTTATTGAAGAAGTAAATAAAAAATATTCAGGTTCAAATTTGCCTTTTGATTTCTTTATAACCTCGATTAAATTTAGTATCATATGTATGAAAGTATATTTAGTAATATTATGTACCTACTAATATTTTAATACAATATACTTTACCTCTTGTTCAATGTAAATACCAAATTTTTTGTCTAAAATCTTCGAGCCACAGAATTTACATTTTACAATTAACTTGTTAGTTCCATTTTCGACAAACTTGTTTGATGTATTTTCACTATTTTTGTCAATAACATCTGACTCCGACATATCGTTACTGTCCAAAAAATACAAAATGAATGATAAAGGAAGGATTTTAGCGATAATATTATGATAATTATCAGTCGATTTCTAACGCCGGCTGCAAAAAAATATAAATTGCAAAATGCAATTTGCAAATAGTAAATTCATGCAATTTTCTAAACAGCAGTATTGCATCATTAAAAAATATAAATAATAATTGTCAATAATTTAGATTTACTGTAAAAGGTACATTTAAGTAGGATAACTTTGAATTTTAGGGCGACCTGTATATAATTCTCTTCATTTTCTCAAAATATTTACCGTAAATAAAAATGCGTTAAAATCATAATACTAATATTAAATAATTTAATAATATTAAAAATTGCCGACTGAAATAGCGATTAACGAACATCGTCTAAAAGTGTCAAACTCACTGAGTTTGACACTTTCTAAGTCAATTTTGACTTGCGAGTTGCGACTTGCGACAAGATAAAAAACAGGAACGGCTTCTATTATTAAAACGTATAGAATTAATAATATATGATTATGAATTGAATATATTTTAACAAGAAATACTTTATATTAAAGCATGGGGCTCCTATCAGACCCTGAATACGGGTCTTTGAAATGGGCTCGGATTCTTAGGAAGGTTCACTCTCCTCTGTGTTTTGTTTGCTATATTGCTGCTATAGCTTGGTTTTTCATGTTAGCCAATAAAGAATTCAATAATGAGACATATTTCTCTGAAAATGCTTTACTACCGGGATTAGTTACAAATGAGTTTAATGGTGAACATTCGGCAAATCAATTCTTCAATGAATTTTTGCAAGAACTTGAGGTAAAATGTGTTTACAAACAATATTATAAGCTATAATTTTATTTTTATTCATATAATAGATGTAACAAATGTAAAACCTTAATTAAATACATTTAAAATAAATCCTCAGCACATTTTCAGTAATGTTTATAAACAACCTTCAATCATCTAAGAAAGAGTTTTTAAACCATTTATTTTGCTTTAATTTATAAACTCTTTTTAGGAGAAATATGATGAGTCAGATGAAATACCGATACCCTGGCTAGTTGGAAAGATGTCACAACTGCATTTAGAAGTATACACACATAACTTCACATTAAATTATCCCCTTGGGCAGGGGCAGGTAATGTCAATACCTTCTAAAATTTTATAAACAATAAACTAGCATTCATTTTAATAAGATTTTATATTGTAGTCTTTATAATATAAAATCAAAATCAATATTATATGTCTTTACAATTTAAAATCGGTGGCTTAAGTTAGAAACAGATTGAAATATAAAACTTTAGCAGCACATCCTCAGTGTGGTGATTATTAAAAATTCGAAGTAGGTTAGCCTCTATTTTAGGAATAAGTACTATTTAAATTTAGAAATACATATAGAAAGAAATAAAGAAAATACATTGTCATTAGTATCAAAAAATGTAAGAGGAATAAGAAATAATCTAATGAAATATATTAAGCATGAAAAATATAAATTCTCTTTAACTGTTTCAAAATGAGAAATGAAATGATCATTTCTCATTTTGAAACAGTTAAAGAGCATGAAATCTTTGTAATGTTTTTCATAGAAACTCCTTACAACTAAAGAGTGTAGGGGGTGAATTCTAAGAATTATCAGTGGTTAAACATATCATATAGTAATATGCTGTAAAAATAGCTATTACAATTCTACTTTAGATATGATATCAGATCTATTCCTTTTTTCTGAAGAAGAAGAACAGATATATTAATAAAACTTTGTCATATTCCAGGTGTTTAAGGGCACAAATGTCTATGGTATTCTCAGAGCACCTCGCACTTCTTCCCTGGAGGCAATAGTCGTAACTGCTCCATATAGATCTTTATCTAACCATCAGAAGGGAACAGCTGCAGGGATAGCACTAATGCTTGCATTTGCACAGTTTGCAAGACGTAAGTAAATAATAATTTATTTAGAGTTTGACTAGGTACCTGTCAATTAAGTTTTTGAAGTAATTCGGACTTCCAGAATTTAATTCTGGATTTTACCATAATGTATTCAGCCCTTAGAGGCTTAGTAGAGCCTGGAAGAGTGACATATCTACTGTCTGCATAGTCATATTTAGTTTATACCTTTCTATGGCAAACCCTAAAGGAGGAGGGGTTATGTGTTTGACCTGTATGTATGTCCCACCATATGTTCCCTCGTAATTACTAAATGGCTTAACTGATTTTAATGATTCATAGATTGTTTGAGTCACACTGATTAAGCTATATTATATATATTGCATGCATGCATTTATAAAATTTGTGTATGATTTTATATTACCTACATAATACATTATTTACCTGTGCCATATATATATATATATATTTGAAACTATCAACGGTTAAAAAAAATTTTTGTATTTTTTTACAGCACAAAAATATTGGGCCAAGGATATAATATTTTTAATAACTGAACATGAACAGCTAGGAATGCAAGCGTGGTTAGAAGCTTACCACGGTCTTCATCGATCGTCACCTACCTTCTACACATCTCTCGGAAACTTCTGGCACCCCAGTAGCTCATTCGCAGATATTGGAACATTCTCTAAGGGTTTCCAATGGCTGAACGATCACAATAAATGCTTAGATCCTGGTACATTGAAAGGAAGGTCCGGGTCTATACAGGCAGCTATCAATTTGGAATTCCATACACCAAAGTTTAGTAAGTTATTTTTTATTTAATTTTTACATTTAACTTGTCTCTCGCCTCTACTAATAATTCCTATTGTATTACAGAATATATTGAAGTAAAAATAGAAGGTCTAAATGGACAATTGCCGAATTTGGATTTAGTTAATTTAGTGCATAAATTGTGCGTCAAGTCTGGTATACATCATTCATATAAAAACAGGTATGTTCTAGAAATATTATGTAACTCTTAAATTAAGATCAAAGAAATCCCCAACACAATAAACTATTCATTGGCCATGAGACTAAACACGATGTTTTTGCAGAATTTTATTAGTTTTTGTTATTTATAATACAACTAGCGACTTACCCCCCCTTCACTCGGGTTCGTCCCTTGGTACGTTTTAATGGTTAGTATGGAATACATAGACTATATAGTATATGATATATAGCCTATAGCTTTCCTCAATAAACGGGCTCAATAAATTAATGCAAAATGAATTTTTCAAATCGAATTAGGAGTACCTGAGATTAGCGCGTTCAAACAAACAAACAAACAAACAAACTGCTTCTTTATAATATTATTATAGTATAGATTGGACATAGGTATGATGGGTTGTTGTGGGTTGTTTTATAACTCCAGCCCTCCAACTATCTCTACACACAATCAGTTCAATCCGTCGCTGTTTTGACGTGAAAGAAGGACAAACAAACAAACACACTTTCACATTTATTATATTAGCATGAATTTCACAGCTATTCCTGGGTTCGAACCCGTAACAAAATGGATGAATGGGTCAACAGCATATATACTATGCTTGGAATGGTATCCACGCAACTTGCTGGGGTGAGATATTTTTTTTATAATTTTTAACCTGCTTTAATAAAATACATGTTATGTTTGAAGTATTTGACGACACGTTCGGCTCAGTTTGTAGTGACCCTACTTGCTGTGCCAACGGTCACGGGTTCGAATCCCGCAGGGGGCATACATTTGTGTGATGAGCATGAATGTTTGTACTCCAGTCATGGGTATATTTATAATATGTATCTATTTAAAATTATATATGTGTAGTGTATCAACGATCTGGTATCCATAACACAAGCCTCATAGCTTACCATGGAACTAGATGGTGCTTTGTGTTAATCTCCCAACATATAATTAATAGTGTGTGTATGTGACATTTCTAGAGAACTCACTCTACACTGGCGCCTCTCGCAGCGAACTCAATTCAATTTCTAAATTTCCTTAATAAAATCACACTAAAATACAATATTCAATGAAAATTTTACAGCGATTACAAACTATTTTATTTATTATTTCCAGGTGCCAAACGGCAATCATGGTTTGTTCCACCGTTTCGGAATCGAATCTGTTACCCTCGAAGGTCGTGACGCAGATGATCCCGCGGGAATCCCCCCTCGGGTTCATTCTCTATCTCCTGCCAACTTCTACCGCCTTGGTATCACATTGGAAAGTATTCTACGTTCTTTGAACAATCTTCTAGAACGATTCCATCAGAGTTACTTCTTTTATATGCTAGCGGCTACTAATAGGTTTATTTCTATAGGTAAGTTTATTGATAATTTTTAGGGTTCCGGATGCCAACGGAACCCTATTACTATGCCTCCATTGTCCGTCCGTTTGTCAGAGGGTTGTATCTCATGAACCGTAATAGTTATAGAGTTGAAATTTTCACAGAGTATGTATTTCTATTGCCGCTATAACAACAAATAATAAAAATAATTAAAAATACAAGAAACATTTTTTTTACCTTCGTAATCGATCATCGAAGTTAATATACTACATACATAGAGTAAAAGTCATATTAATAAAAAGTACATGTGCGATGTTACGGAACCATTCTTGTGCGAATTCAACTCGCACTTAACCGATTTTTTTTGACTACTGACTTAGTTTGTATTTGTTCGATCTAATCTTAGAAAATACTGAACGGATTTTATTACGCATAGTTTTCGAGATATCGATACTTGAAGTGTTTAATTCTGAATACACTTATAAGTTAATTTTTACCTAGTGGGATAGTAAAATTAGCTTTTTTACAAAACGCAAAATTGTGAAATTAAAAGAAATCGTTTTTCCGACTCAATTCATCATCATCATCATCATAGATAAAAATCATGATAGACGCAGCTTATTTTAACTGTGTTCATAAACAATGTTTTTCCTAGATAAAACCAGGAAAACCGTTTTTGACGAATTTCGGTTCCATGATTGAAATTAACCGGTTGAAATGAGTTATTTTGTGTATACATTTGGCGAAGCTAATGGTGACTTGCTTTGTACAAGGATACGTGTACGTTTCTTACATATGAATGAATTAACCAGTTTATTTCGGTATCGAAACCTAAGTCTAATATTATATTTCGGTTTACTAAATGTTAACCATTATTATGTCGGTTTTATTAACCGGTTAATGAACAAACAACGACACGTTTGGCACAGTTTGTATAGCCCTACTTTCTGTGCCGGCGGTCGCGGGTTCGAGTCCCGCTGGGGCCATTCATTTGTGTGATGACGAAGATTTGTACTCCCAGTCATGGGCGTTTATATTTATAATATGTATGTATTTAAAGTTATATATGTGTAGTGTGTCAACTATCTGGTACCCATAACACAAGCCTCGTAGTTTACTATGGACCTAGATATGATGATAGAGATAGATGTTGGGACATTAACACACAGCAGTGTGTTAATTCCCAACATATTTATTACATTACCAAATTAAAAACTTCTTTTTAAACCAGTTCTGAGACCTACTCGCAATAAATCACATTTTTAAATTGAAAAATATATGTTTATTTAATTTTAGGTCAGTATATGCCATCGTTGTGTCTTCTATGCGGTGCAATGTTAGTCCGAGCTCTCTCCCTCTGGGTCACATTACAAAAAGATATCGACGAACAAACAGATAAAGATAAAGAAGATGAAAAAGATAAAACAAAAGATAACAATGAAAAAAAAGAAAGTGATAAAGATGATGTGAAAGATATTAAAGAAAAGAAAAATATGAAGGAAAAGAAAGATACGTTTAAAAAAGATACAGAACTCAATTTAAGTGTAGTGAATATTGGTGCGAATTATTTGATAGTACATTTGTTGGGGTACGGTGTAATGAATTCGCCATTGATTTTTAGTCATATTGGTAAGTTTATTTTTAAATTTAAACCTTACATTTTTAATAATAAGTCTCAATTCAACTTTGAGATTTAATCGACTTCAAAAACAAGGAGGTACTTAATTTAATTTTTGTGTGTTAGTGTGTGTGTGTTTCTGTGTATGTTCTTCTGATTTTCTTGATTTTTTTTGCCTTTTAATTTAGGATTTCCATTTAAATCTATACAAATAAATAAAATTGATGTAATTTCTAACGTAAACTTAACAGCCTTATATTAAATGCGTATGAAAGTATATTGGGTAAAAAAAATATAAGAAAAATAACGATTTTTAAATTTTTTGTCTGTCTGTTTATTCCGGGTAATCTCCAAAACTGCTGGACCGAGTTTGACGGGACTTTCACTGGCGGATAGAGATTTCATAAGGAGTACTTTTGTTTTAGAAAAAGTATTAGGGTTCCCTGCTAAAAAATATTTAATTTTCTAGTTTCAAATGAAAAAATAAACTAAAATTCTAATTAAAAGTTCTACCCGTACAAGTAGAAATATATTTAAACAAATTTTGAAGTAAAAATACCTTTTTAAAAAAAAAATCCATTCCAGGTGCAACCTACTTCGACGCACCCTCAGAACAATCAGTATTCTACGGCCTCATAATTATATGTGTTTTGCTAACTTTGATAACGCCATATATCCTAAACTTTCGTTCCATACCTTTGACTTTTGAAGAACTATCTATAGTGAATATACTATTATTGATAGAACTTTCCACGGCATGTTTGGCCATTGGTATGCATAATTTCCCATTGGGCTTGTGTTTGGGGGTCGCTTACACCCCCTTGGCGTTATTAGTGGGGGTTGTTGGCAAGGATCTTAATAAGAAAAGGTAATTTTTCTTTTTTTTTCTTTTATGCGAATATTTGATATTTTTAATTGAACCTATTCATTGTGATTTTTCTCAAATCCTTGTATATTCATAGTTAATATTTCATAGAATGCTAGGATCAGTTTTGGTTAATTTATTTATACATATAATAACATTCTAACTGAGTCGAATCTGTACATTAAATATTATTTGGAAAATCTTATTGAAAAAGTCATCATTATCGATACAGATACAGATATATTTATAATTTATGACTGTAATATGCCTAATATGACTTATTTAATTATTGATTTGTTTTAATTTAATTGCGACATTTGCGCCAATTTTTTTAAATAAAATTTACTTTTTTTTTTAAGTCTAAGATCAAAATTAATATGATATAATTTCTCTTCCAGGAAAATATCTCTTTTCATTAAAAGAGTCGCATGTCTCTTACTGCACCCACTGCTACTAGTTGTATTGGGTCTGACAGTCTATTCGCGGGTTCTATTCCCGGAGGAGGCATTTTTGTCTATGGCCAGTAGAGGGAGAGATGCGGCGATGCAAGCTATTATGTTCTCTATTGTTGACTCTATGGTATGTTTGGTTTTTTAGATTTACGAGAATATTTGTCATTGTTTAAAACTTAATCAAAATAGAATGTATTTGACATCGATCAAAAAAGTACTAGATACACAATCAGCGTTAAAAAATGTCCTCACTGAATGAGCGCTTCTTTGAACATTTGAGCGCGTTTTGATTTTTTAGTTTTGGTGAAAACAACTTTAAGCCTTTAAGCATTTAAGGTTCAATTTACATTGTTGTATATTTATTTCAACTAGAATAATTATCTAAACACAATTGGTGACAGTTTTAAGAGAACTTTTGCATAGGATTGTGTATCTAGTAGGTACTTTTTTAAATACTGGTGCAGACCTCAACAAAAATGTAGACCCCTAATTTGTTTCGTATCTTCTTTAGATTTCGTTTTTGTTGGTCAGTTTTGTGTATAAGAATATATTTTTTTTATAATACTTTCTAAGATTTACGTGAATATTTTTCATTTTAAATAAAACTATCTTTTCGGATTTTTTCGCGGATTTATTTTGATTTTTAAAGAGACAGGTCTCTCCCGTGACTATGATTGCTGTAAAGCATTCGAAACGTCGGGAACATCAAAATAAATTCGAAAAGATAGTTTTATTTAAAACCAGCGGCTCACCCTCGCTTCGCTCGGGTTCGTCGCTAGATACGTTTTAAATAGATATATAAATTAAAATTTTTTTTCGTTAAATTTTCATTTTTTCTGTTTATTAAAACCTTCCGTGGACCTAAAGGAACATACGAAAAATTTATGAGTTATGCGCTTACCAACATTCATTTTTATTTATATAGATAACAGTAGTAAATTAGAAAATTGGTTATTTTATGAATTGATTTACAATTTCTTTGCAGATTTACGGGAACTGGCTTTTTAATGTGGCAGCGACAATAATTCTACCAACTTGGATTTTGTTTTGGCAAATATTGTGTAACAGAGTTGCCATTTAAATAAAAAATAAATAATTTAATTTTTATTACATAGTTTGTGTTGTTTTATCATTCCAAAGACTTTAAATAAAAAAGAAAGTGGATTTAATTTTGTTTCAATATCCTACTAATATTATATTTAATGTGAAAATTTGTGAGGATGGATGAATGTTTGTTACTCTTTCACGCCAGAACGGCTGAACAGATTTGGATGAAATTTGGCACAGAGATAGATTATAGTCTGGAATAGCACATAGGTTACTTTTTATACTGGAAAAAAGTACGAGTCGTGGGATAGATTTGTTTTTGTCTAGGGACGCACTTGAAGCGAAGCGAGAGTGACTCGCTAGTGTACTATAATTTGTAGCAAATATGTCGACAAAGTTTTTTTAACATTATTTATTAACAATAATAAAATTCGTTTTAAATTCAAGCCAGAAGTGGTTAGGTTAGCATTTTTTTAATAAAGGAATGATTATGTATATTTTAAAATTAAACACCTACCAAAATATATACTTTTTTAGTTAAAAACAAAAATTACTCAAGAGTGAATATTTAAAACTCACGAACAGAAGCGAGAGGTTTTTTATTAAAGCTGATCTGGATAAGTCAAAAATCTATATTTTGTCTATGCATGTCAACAATTATTTTTAAAGCTGCAAAACGCTATCACCTGTATATCTACAGGTGGTTTTGTGGAGACTCACCGGCTAGAATAACCAGTACTGTACTACTGCCCACTAAAACTCAACGGGTTGTTTCCACGGTCCACGTTAACAGTCGCTGATCGCTTAGTTGGGCCTCCCTGTTTGCTATGAAAGGAGAAAATAGTTATAGGAAAATTGTCGAATTTTGTGAAATCTATTGCATTGATTTTTACATAAATAAGTATGAATAATATTTAGTCAGGTCATTATTCATCATACTTTTTGTTCCAAAGATTAGTAAAGTACTAAGTATGTATATCAATTTTGATACCAAAAGCATTTAATAAAAAGCAAAGTAAAGCATCAAATAATTATTTAAAGTAGGTACTTATTATTCTAGAGATAGAAAATGTTTCTCCCGGGACCGGATAATATATTTTTATGAAAATTCTTATATAGAAACTAAGGTAATGGTTGCCTAGTGGCAACGTGCTTGCTTGAGAAATCGAGTGAAGTGGATTTAAATCCCGGATCTCGCCCCTCTGATATTTTCATGTGCGAATCAGTTCCAACATTATTACCACTTGTATTACGGTGAAGGAAAACATCGTGAGGAAACCTGCATGTCTGAGAGAACCTAGCAAGATTTTGAAAGGCGTGAATTCTGCCAACCCGCACTTGGCCAGCGTGGTGGACTATGGCCTTATCCCCCTTGTACTGAACGGAGGCCCGTGCCCAGCAGTGGGACGTTAAAAAGGGCTGAATACATACACACAATTATATTACTAAATTCTAGTTACATCGCATTTCTGTCTGTCCTAAAATGTTTGTTAAACGTAAATGGCAATAAGTTAATTAATTCTAAAGTAAATAAAATATTACAAAAACGTACAAAGCCATAGGCAGCAACTAGTACAATATACATTAGTCTTGCACAAAGAACATATAAATAGAAATTGTCGCCCACAGCTATATCGAAGTTAAGACCAAAGTAAATACCTACATGCTTCCATTGTCAAAACCAAATCTTTTCAAATAAAACGCTCATTTTATCTGTATTGATAGAGGGAGATATTTACAAATTATATAATTGTTCACTTAACTCAAGTTTATTCAGGTTCAGTCATATATCTATTATAATAATCGTTTAATTTTTATTTTTCAAAGTTATAGCATAGGTACGTCTGAACGTGTTTGCAGATACAAAAGCGCAAGAGTTAAATGCTTTATTAAATAAAATTGTTTTTGTTAATATTACTTTTTTAGTTTTTTTTCTTACTACCCCCAAAGCAAAAAAATATTAAAGCACTTTTACATTCACTCGGGAACTAAAAATAAAAATAAATTCGGGAAAATATCCGAAAAGATAGTTTTATTTGAAACATTTTTACATTATAATTATTACTAGCGATTTGACTCGCTCGGGTGCGTCCCTAGATGCGAATAATTCTGTAGTACTTAGGTACATAAAACAAAACAAATAACTAATAAAAAAATCCTCCGATAAAATTCAGTAAAACAAAAGTATGTTATGTGATTACAAAAAAAGAAAAACCTATTTACAACAACCAATTTTATAACGTACCTGTACCTAAAGAAAACTCGATTACAAAAAATCTACCTTTAACTTTAATGATTATAAATAATTCTTACTGATTATAGATAAGTATAGAAAAAAAATTATTCGAATTTTTGACTACCTATAAATACCTAATTAGTCTACTGTACCTACTGTCTAGTGTACTAAACCGACTCCAAGTGATTGGGAAATGGGCAGGGAGAAGAATAAGTCAACACTAAAAAAACAAATACACCTAATTATTCGAAAAATAATGCATACAACAATTATAGGTACGCAGACTCGTCTTTGAGTGCGTAAGCGATCCTGCGACGCCCCGTTAAGACGGGGGAGGTTCGGGTAGTACGGGCTTTGCCGGTGAGTCCCACATAACCATCTGTATGCATTGCAGATGGTATGAGTAAATGAATAAAAAAAAAGTTGACAATATACTATATTAGTAACTAGATTTTCATACAAACACGGTCAGAGAGCGAAAAAACGCCCACAATATATTTTTAGGTTTTTTTATAGTACCTTTACGAAAATGTATAAGAGTACTTTACTACCCAGGGTGGAAGATCTATGATAATGCTTCCATGCTAGATAGTGTATGTATATATAATTACGTCTGCTTTTTAGTATTTAAATAATATATTACGTTTATTAGATATTGTCGTGTTACATAACAATAAATATTGTGCTGAAAGGTTTCCCTTTTCACTAACACTCTTAATCTACCAAATATTCTTATCTTATAGGTATTATAAATGTGTTAAAGTTTACGCACGCACGCTGAAAAGAGCTGCGAGTAAAATAATATTCATTAAAAAATAATTATGTATTTGCTTTGAAGCAATTTTTATAACTATACTTGTATAATTGAAAAAATATAGTGAATCAAAATGAAATTTTATGGAATATTTCAAGAAGACAGCAAAATAAATCAAATATTATGTGCTGTATTGAGTAAGTTTTTTTTAAGTAACTATTATTGACTTTATATATAAACTAGCGACTCACCCTCGCTCCGGTCAGGTTCGGCCCTATACTTACATTTTAACGGTTAGTATCCTTTTTTTCTGAGATGAGATATTTTCCAGCAGTAAAAAGTATCCTATATATTGACCAGGGTAACCTACTATCATCATACCAAATTTCATCAAAATCCCTCCAGTGGTTTATCCGTAATGCGGTAACAAACAGACAGACAAACAAAAATTCTTAAAACTATAGATTCGGCCTCTGTATCGATAATAATGTCTATTTCAATAAGATTTTCCAAAAAAATATTTAATGTACAGATTCGGCTTAGTTACAATTTTATTATATGTATGTCAAATTGAAAACCTCCACCTTTCTGAGGAAGTCGGTTGAAAATACATTTTAATAGCCAACCCGGCCAAAACATATTGCCAGTGCTGGATTTAACCTTAGCGCCGCACCTGGGTATAGTAAAACATGCCGCCTTATTATAGAAATTTTGCATAAAATAAGTAAAGTTTCGATAACGTTTTAATTTTTTAAATTATAATTTTTTTGAAAAATTCAAAATAATATTAATTTATAAATGATTTCAATTTTTCGAAAAAAAGCATTTTCGATAACGCAAAGAATTTTTTTTAACCACCCTCCGAATTTTGCCATCCCTATAAAGCCGCCCTGTGCACTAGCCCCGAGTGGCCCCTAGTGTAATTCCAGCGCTGCATATTGCACCTTTTATAATTGTTGATTCCCCATACAAACTTTCATCCCCATTTTCAACCCTTTAAGGTATGATTTCGGGATAAAAAATCCTATGTCCTTCCCAGGGTCTCAAACTATCTTCTTACCAAATTTCATCTAAATCGGTTATATAGATCCAGAGATTACCCCCTACAACTTCACAAACTCACCAACTCACTAACTCACAATTCACAAACTTTACCTATTTATAATATTAGTATAGATACCTATAAAAAATTGAAGATTTACACAAATAATGTTGTTGTTACGTTCTGTTACAGTAAATCTACCTGTACTGGCGTATGGTGCCAGTATAGGATGGATGTCTCCCATGTCGCTTCTCCTGCAGTCCAAAGATTCACCACGCGGAGTTCCTCTAACAGATATTGAGGTACTGACCACTTGAATTTGAACCTATCACTGTGTGCCGTAAACATTACATACAACATACAGAGGTCACAGGTTCCATCCTAGACAAGATTTATATATGTATTTATCATAAAATTCTTTTATTAGATGACAGTTTTATATTAGTCTAAATTAACCTCAATTTCTGCATCTACATAAAACACCTGATTGAATTTTAAATTTGACCACCTATTTGAATTTTATACTATCACTTATGTCGTATACATATATACAGCATGCAGATGTCATAGGTTCGATCCTAGGTAAAATGTATGTTTGTATTTTTCATACAATTCTTTTAATAAATTTCGGTAAATTTCGATAAGACTTAAAATCTTGATACCAGCATCTGTATTACATAGCCAATAGATCAACAAGGTAGTTATAATTTTGAGAAACCTAAACTATAAACATATAACTTAGGTATTAAATGCCGTTTAACCAAAACTCAGTGTCTCAAACTACTAAACTAAACTGGCGGTACAAAGAGAAAGAAATTTAGAACGACTTACTGTGTTCTCTTAGTTTTTATTTATTTTATGTTTAATTCGCAATTTTTCAAAGTAAATTGTGGAAACTTATTTTTGAAAAAAGTCAACAATTTGTCACAAAAACCACGAGTAGGTACTTAAAGTTTTCTATTTACGTGTCACTCAAGTCAGGAACGATTGGACAGATTTCGATGATACGATTTTGTACAGATATCCAAAATAAGATACTTACATATTTGAAATCCCTTTTCTAGTTTGTACAGAACGACCCGTATGCTTTGAAGTTTGATGATCATATTAAGTGTTAGGTACATACATATATACTACTAGCATTGCCCGCGATTCCGCCCGTGTTCAGATGACCAAAAACCAAATTTTTTAGATTTTACATGTTAGTACACTCTTACATTGTAGTTTTAGTATTTTATCTCAGAAATGAGACTTTCTTGCGGTAAAAAGTATCCTATATGTCAACCCGGATAACTCCATACCAATTTCTTAAAAATACCTTCAGTGGGTTTTCTGTGATGCCGTAACAGGCAGACAGACAGATAGATAGACAAAAATTCTAAAAATTATAGATTCGGCATCTGTATCTATAATAATGTTTATTTCAATAACATTTTCCAAAAAATATTAAATGTACAGATTCGGCTTAGTTACAATTTTATTATATATCTATATGGAAAACTATGTTTATTTGAATGCTATATAATCTTATACGTATATATCTATTTTTAGGTTTCCTGGATGGCAGCTATGCCATATTTAATATGTGTTCCTGCAAATTCATTAAATGCGTACGTTGTGGACAAGTTTGGGAGGAAAACGGGTCTTTACTTCGTATCTCTGGCTGGCGCTGTAAGTATAAAAATAAATTATAAAAATATAACTGTAAATGTATAAAAATAATATAAACGCTAATGACTTCATATAAGCTAAATGCTGAATTAACAGAATAAATTCGAAAGTAAAATTTTGTGGGTTTTACAAGTATGTTTTATCACATGACATAATATAAGCTGCTTTTTACCTTGGCTATCATAGTTGTTCCCATAAGAAAATTGTTCCAAAAAGACCATATGATATGGGTCATCATTAAATTAATGAAAATTATAATAAAATTATTTATTTGTGCCAGTCAAATAATTTCAGTCTATACCATAATGTCTATATTAGATAGGGCGAAAATTATAAAGTTGGAATTTAATCTTAACTCTCACCGGTCGTGTCGAAGTATCGTCCTATCGGACTTTGAGAGTAAAAAGGAATAGATAGTGCTTGTGCACTATAATATCTCCTGTACATCTGGCTAGTCTCAGTGAGATTGGCCGCCATGGCCGAAATCGGTTATTATTATTATTAATAAATAATTCTATCCATTATTCTTAGGCAAGTTGGATTTTTTTACTCATTTCCTACGATCTGTGGGCTCTGATCCTAGCTCGATCACTTGTCGGCGTCATCATGTCAGGGTCTTACGTCATTTGTCCAATATACACTAAGGAGATCAGTGATGATAGCATTAGAGGTTCCTTAGGATGTTTTGTAAGTATATTAATTGCTTATCTGTGGGTTTGCCCGCCTTGTTTTTTTTAAAACATTGATATTTCTAAAATCGAAAAACATTTTTTCGTCAGATATTTTTTGTCATAATGAAAAAGTTCCCAATTTTTTTTTTGTATTCATTATAAAAACTTAAGTATAATATAACAAAAATATATAAAAGAATTATTAAAATATCTTAACAAATGAAAAGATTATGAAACCTTAAAGTTGTGCTTGTAAGAATAAAAAATAATTTTGTGACGTCACACGACCTGAACGTCCGAAGTTTAAATTAAAAATAACACTACATTAAATAAAAAAAACAAGCAGCTGTACGTAAAATAATTAGCAACAGCGCGAGTACTCGCGTGTGACACAAAAACAATTGATGATATTTAGTGGTGCGACGATCTCAGTATATAATAAAAATCCTTATAATACTGTTAAATAACTATATTTCTTTTCAATAATTTATTTATATTAATAATGTATTTAGCTTTTAACTTCTTATTATCCTTTCTTTTATTAAACTGATTGTTTTCTTTTGTTTCCACGCATGTTGTGATTACCTCTAAAAAGAAATACAATTATACTGTGTTTATTGTATTATATTAATTATATTTGTATTACTGTCATTTCTGTTCGTAGTCTTAATAAATCTATACATATAATAAAATTGTAACTAAGTCGAATCTGTACATTATTTTTAGGAAAATCTAATTGAAATGGACATAATTATCGATACAGAGTCCGAATCTATAGTTTTTAGAATTTTTGTCTCTCTGTCTGTCTGTTACCGCATCACGTACCGCAAACTCTGAACAGATTTTGATGAAATTTGGTATGATGGTAGCTGGTTATCCGGGTCAACATATAGGATACTTTTGACCGCGGGAAAATATCTCATTTCTGAGAAAAAAAATCAAAAACTGCATTTTAAGACTAATATGTAAAACCTAAAAATTTGGTTTTTGGTCATCTGAACGCGGGCGGAGCCGCGGGCAATGCTAGTAAATAAATTAATCTCAGTAAGGTAAAATGACGTCACACTCGAGTGAGAGACCGCAAACTTAGACAATTATTTTCTAAGTTATTTGTTGATACATTTCAAAAAAAGTTCACTGTTCTATATTATAATTCCATTGCGTTAAATATGATATTAAAAAAAATCATGAAACTTCTCCATTTAAGTAAGACGGAATATGAATTTTCGAATCTTTGTGGTTTTGCACAAACGAACAGTTACATGTTAATTTTGTATTAAAAAATTGTTAATTCTTTCTGATGGATAAGTACTAAGCTGTATATTTTCCAGGTTATTTTATTCCACACTGTGGGTAACGTTGCACTCTATATTTTGGGAGATTTGCTTAGCTATAACGTGATCCTTTGGATTTGTCTGGCTATACCGGTTCTGCATATGGTTTTATTTTTCTTCATGCCAGAATCCCCTTCATACCTAGTAAAGCAAGGAAAGACTGAGGTAATTTTTCACATAACATTAGAATAACTTATTATTGATTTTATTGCTAGACTTACTTAGGTTGATTTGAACTTTCATCCCCATTTTAAACCTATTAAGGGAGGATGTTTGGGATAAAAAGTAAAGGACATCTTTTCAGGGTCTCAAACTATCTTCTTACCAAATTTCATCTAAATCGGTTCAGTAGATTCAGAGATTACCCCCTACAACGTTACAAACTCCTAAGCTCACAAACTCACAAACTTTACCTCTTTATAATATTAAGTATAGATAAGTTTTTTAAGCTCATGGATATTTACTTTATTATGTGGTATTTTTTGTAGTTCATTTAATTCAATAGTTTCAACAAAACTATTATGGCCTTAGTACGTAAGCGCACCTTTACGATAGTCGATTAAAAATTTATAAAAATTCAGTCACGCCTTTTTTTTCAAATTATCATACAGTTCACCATCGATCAAAAAAGTACAAGATACACATTACACAATCCCATGCAAAAGTTCCCTTAAAACTGTCACCAATATAAATGTACATTAATGTACAACAATGTAAATTGAACCTTAAATGCAATGCTTAAAATTGCTTTTACAAAAAAATAAAGATTAAAAGCGCGCTCAAATGTTCAAATGAGCGCTCATTCGGTGAGGACATTTTTTGTCGCTGATTGTGTATCTAGTACTTTTTTGATCGATGGAGTTTACCTTTTATTTTATATACGCTTACGTTTTAAAATATTATTCATGTCATCTTAAGGAAGCGACTAAAGCTATCGCTTGGTTGAGATGCAAGCCTGAGAAGGACAGCCTAATCCAAGAAGAACTGAACATAATCACCAATGAACAGGAGAAAGATAAAGGCGGAAATGAATTTTTACTAACGTCCATTTGTAAGTTAAACTATGAGCACGATTTAGTATTAGTTCAAGTGGCACTATGTATATGTACGTCAAAGTATCATACTTTGTCGTCATATTCGGTCTGACCAATGGCGTGCGTTTAAACTACTTTAAATTTCTTACCTAAACCACTCGCAAAAATTACCATTAAAAATATTATATTTCAGGGTCTGACAAAACTTTAAGGAAAGCGTTCGAAATCTCGATGGTAACTACATTAGCTAGAGAAGTCTGTGGTGCAATACCAGTAATGAACTTTGCTGGAGAGATCTTCACTTTGGCCTCAACTGATGGTATCATACTCAGTCCTAACCAGCAAGCTATGTTGCTGGGTGCTGTTCAAGTCCTGGGCTCAATCCTGGCTTCTAGTGTTGTGGATAAATCTGGAAGAAAGGTATTTAAATCAGACATAGAAATTGGTAAATATAAACAAAGTTTCAGGAATTCTATTATAGATAAAATATTTTTTACAGCCTCTCCTTTTTGTATCGTCTTTTATATCGGGACTAAGTATGTGCGTCCTGGCCTCATGGTTCTTGATGCGAGATTATGAAGTTATAACGCCATCATGGATTCCACTGTTGACCCTATGCATTTGCATATTCTGTGATTCCTCCGGTTTGCAACCCATATCCATGGTTTTGATGGGTGAAATATTCAGTTTTAAGGTAAGACTAAAGAGTGATCGAATATCGTCTTATCGTTCTTATAAATAAACGAAAATATTATAGTTTAAGCGTAGACTCTAATACTAAACTCATTTACAAAGATATTCTATCAAATAAGTTAATATTCTCAATTTAGAGATTAGTCAGATCAGATGCAACACAGTAGTGTAAACTCTCCTTAACTTAAACCATTGTGGTGAAAAAGTTGCCATCAGAAAATCCCCCGTAAAGGAAACCTTAGTTTTTTGGGCACGCTTATAAATAATTGCCAATAAAAAAAATTGAGGAGGAAACCTCAACTAGCAAATTACTTTTAAAATTTGCTGGTTGAGGTTTCCTCCTCAATTTTTTTTATAATAATTATATTTTTTATCGATTCTGCCAGAATATACAATTAGCATTCTTGCCACAAGTTAGCTAGTGAAGTAGATACATTTGTTTCTATATGTGGTATTTATTTATTCATAATAATTAATTTAATGTATTATCTTATAGTATCGCGGAACTGTTATGGCAACGACGATGTCCTGTTCTTCATTGGCCGATTTCTTCCAACTGTTATTCTTCAAACCACTTGCCAATTCCATCGGCATACATGTTGCGTTCTACTTCTTTGGTTTGGTTTGCCTCTCGATGGCTGCATATGTTATTTTAGTTATACCAGAGACGAAAGCTAGATCTCTTGAAGACATCTACAAAGACTTAGCCAAAAAACAAAAGTCGAAGAAAGATGAGTCCACAGGGGTGTAACACATGAATGATTAACAGCTTTCCATGTCATGAAATAAGCAAAACAAAATAAAATCTGGAATTAAATTCTGGAGTTACAGCGCTTACCTTTATATTGGTTGAAACAATTGAAAGTAACTGAGATATTAAATTTACTTGTATACCTACTTAATTGCAATTCGAAGAATCTCTAGCATAGGGAATTTTAGATGAGACCGAAAGAAATAGATTGATGAAAATGATACTAAGTGTAACTTGGTCAGATTAATACTTTGAAAAATAGGATCTGTTACAAAACAAATTTTTAAGAAGTGTGATAAATAGTTCATTTTTGAAATGTTTTCAATAAAAAAACTGGGTTGGGTGAAATATTTTCAATTATATGTAACTGGAGGTTTTTCTGACATCGTTTTATACTTATATGTAATTTTGTAATTATACCCTTGTCTAGAATATTTTCATTATGTTAAAAGTCCATCAGAGCGAATTTTGGTTACTATGGCCAGTTGAACTGAAATTAGACCTAAAAAAAGAGGCAGACGTGTGAGGTTGTTTACACTCACACAACGTCCACTCTATAATTTCAGTCTCAAAAACTCTATGCTGCTACTATAAGTCTATTGCCAGTAAAACTTAGTACCTATTTTGGCCTCAACCGGGACATGAACACCTCCACCTCGCACCAATGGACTTTAGGATATGCAGTCCTACATACCACTAGCGTACTGAGGTGATTTATTATGTCGCTTAGTATACGTTATTATAGTAATAGAAATATTGCACTGCCAAGTTACAAGCCTTCTTTAATGTTTCGTAAATTGTTATTTAAAAAAAATGTACTTTATACTAAGAATACATTGAATATAAAAGAAACATGTCTTATTATTCAACTTATTTTGTGTATATACTTGTGAGTTGTATTATAACGTTTTTTCCTGTGGGAATGAGATAATCTTCCGTTTCCCGCGCTAATAACTCTATGCCTGTCACTCTCCAGCCCTTCAACTATCTCCGCACCAAAAATGACGTTAATCCGGCAATCTGTTTCGACAAGGAAGAAGGAAAAATAAACAAACACACTTTCATATTTATAAAATTAGTATGGATTAAAAATATTACTTTTAATAAATACATTAACGTTAAAATTATATTATACTAGCGACTCACCCGCGCTTCGTTCGGGATCGTCCCTAGCTTGCTTCAAAATACAAACTTTCATCCCCATTTTCACCACCTTAAGGAGTGATTTCTGGGATAAAAAGTATCCTATGTCCTTTCCAGGGCTTCTAACTCTCTTACGAAATTTCATCTAAATCGGCTTAGTAGATCCAGAGATTACCCCCTGCAACGTCACAAACCCACTAACTTCTTTATAATATTAGTATATGTAGATACGTGTATCCGAAAAGCCATAACAGCTGTGGTTATCAATGTCAAAAACAGGTGTATCCGCTGTCACTGTCACAAGTGTTTTATGGGTTATGTTTGCTTAAGGTAAAAATTAGATTGTATTAAGCATTTTTGCAATTAATTCGTATTAAACGTTATCCGAATTTATAATAGAGGCTAACTTTTGAGTTTTAATTTGACATTTAAAATATTTACTACGTGAGCTGTATTTACAATGACGTTCTATTTTGAGACCAAAATATTTTAAATGGATTGTGGCCAAAGGTTAAATTTCTGATGAGTTTGGATATGAAGTAACAGTGCATTTGGTGTAGGCTAGCCCTCCTCCGTCGCGACGTTTGATATGGATGAACTTCGGCAAAGAGCGGGAGAAAAATTCGAAGCTTTACATGTAAGTGTTCGTTATTTACTTTGATCCCGTATAATTCCCTCGTAAAGTTTGTTTGTTTTCATAATTTATTTTTACGTAATGTTTATATTTCGTTATTTGTATATTTGTTTTGAAGCCATTATTATGCTATTATTAGTTTGACCCTGAAACTTATATAATACTACATTCATTAAGCCAAGAACATTTTGAATTATTGTGACATTAGGTAGTAATGTATTTAGAACACTAATTTTGGTATAGGAATACACATTTAAAATTAGATTTGAAAACAAAAAAATTATATATGATTTTTTTTAAATTAGAAGTTTTTAAAATGCTTGTAAAATTTTGCTTTCAATATTAAACTAAAATACGTTTTTTTATTATTATTATGTAACAACATAACTATACATTTGTATTCTTACTATTAATTTAATTCTTTCTAAATTGATTCTTATTAAATTAAAAAAAAAAACTTTCTAGTTTACAGTTTGATATAATATTTTAGACATTAAATTAGTTATACTTAGTATATAGTAAAAAATTACTACATATTGAGTTACTTGAACTATTTAAAAAAAAATCAGAACAAGGTAATATCTATAGCATTTAAGTAATTATTGTAAAAATAATAATAAAGTCTTCCTGAGCTTCTGGGGAAATACCAAGAAGTTTAACACTATTCATTTCCTTCTTGAAAATTACTACTGAGAAAACCCTCATAACTGTTTTACACAATCATTTACCATATTCACTGCATAAAACAACATTTTTAAGGCTAAATGTTGATTTATATAAATTAGTTTTGGTTATATGGCAATCAAGGGCAAAGGGTAGCCTTTGTCACCATGAAGCAATGTATGTACTTCCCAAATTTTATAAAAATCTGATCAGCTGTCTAAATGTAACAAACAAACTGTCAGAGTTAGGCACTTTTACATTTATCATATTATCATGGATCTGAAATTATATAGAATTTATTTCATTAAACTACAACCAAAGTACACCTGAGAAAGGGGAAAAAATGTATATAAACAATTAAGTAATTATTTATATACTTACAGGAAGCTGCTGTAGTTGCCGCTAATAGTAGTAGAAATAGAGTATACAATGTTTATGATCAAACTGCAGAAGCCATTAGTAAGGTGAGGTATAAAGAAGATTGTTAGTTTCATTTTATGTATGTTAGTTGGTATTATTAAATACCCTTATGGGTTGTTCATATTTACTGTTAACAAATATTTATCTCCTGGCACGATTTGAGACCATTAGCAAGAAAATTGTATTGAATTGATTTATACCCCCATTTAGGCTACAATGTTATAAAAAATCTACATACATGTCTGCAATTTTTTCTTATGTCTAATTAATATTATTGGACACAAGGAAAATTTGAATTGTATTTAACATTATTTCTCACAAACATGGGTCGAGTGGAAGAGATTTCTTTTTGAGATAGTATACAATTGTCTGTACTTTTGTATTTCCTGTTTCTTTGAATTGTTTCAAATAAAAAGTTATACAATTCAAAGAAACAGGAAATATAAAAATACAGATATGAAATATATATATTATATAAAAAAAGAAAACAAAAATACATACAAATTAATAAAATACAATCTATACTAATATTATAAAAAGGTAAAGTTTGTGTATTTGTTTGTTTTAACGCACTAATCTCAGGAACTACTAATCTGATTTGAAAAATTCTTTTTGTATTAGATAGCCCATTAATTAAGGAAGGCTATATATAATCAATAATCATTCTATTACCCAAGAGAGCAGAACAATAATCATAAATGTCAACAAATCGGGCAGGCTCGTTATTATAATTAATATAATTATAATTTATGGAATAAAAACAAACCACTTGGCAATAGTTTAAGCTTGCTCTATAGCAGATTAAATATTCAAAACAATTTATTCTAGATTCGAGAAACATTTGCAGACTTGTGGCATCATGACCTAGTGGCGGAGGGAAGGGCTAAGGCGTCAGCATGGGCCCGGGAAGCAGCCCGAAGGATACAGGAAGGCGCTCCGCCCCTCTCCCCAATGATACTTTACGAAGAACTTGTCGCTTTACTCAAAGACCATAGTAAAAAAATATTTTTTCTTTAGGTTATAAATATGAAACCAAAAATGTTAAGTCATTTTAATTAACTGCAGAATATTCTCTGAATAAAAATAAATTAGATACAATATTATCATGTATACATGTTGAAATTTGGTATATAAGTTATATGATAACCTACCAATGGACACAGTATTATTTATCAATATTTATCAATAAATGAATTCTTATTTTGGAGGGAATAACTAACTTTATAACTTCCAGGTAAATTTCTAAGAAATTAATTAAATTTCTAAGAAATCTGTTGTTAACTGTAACGCCGGCGTGTCTGTGACCGTGGAGGGATTAAATCGTTATGATGTATAACGATTTAATCCCTAGATGGTTCGAAAAAAATTCTAAATAGTAATTCGAAATATTGCGAAAAAATTGAATTTCTAAAAAATTCGAAATGAAAAATTATAAGAGAAACATAAATGATTTTCAAATACCTATTCAATGATACCCCACTTATCAAGTTCGTCAACTTTCATTTTTTCTTTTTCACAATATGGCGTCTGGTTGTCGCCATATTGAATTTTGATTACTGACATGTCGTCATGTCATGTTTGATTACGTCATGAAGATAAGGAAAAATCCATTGATCGACCCACGCATTTTGTCTCTAGAGTGCCACAAAGAAACATACATACATACATACATAGGCTGACAAATACATTACCCTCCTTTGTGTCGCACAAACGTGTAAAATATTATATTTATATAAATATATAAATTTCTAGCGAAATCGTCTAAATCAATAAATTCGCACAACTTATGACTATTTTTTTTATTATTTTTCTGCTATGTACACGATATATTGAGATTTTGTATGTATATATTGTTAGAAATAATTGTATGAAAAGAGGACAGGCAGAAATAATTTGTGTGCTTTTACAAAAATACATTAAATACTTTTTAGTGTGGCGTCGCAGTATGATAATATTCTTCTGTGGGGCCGCGGTCGGAGGAAGTGCAGGGCTTTTAATAGGGCTTCGAGCCGGGACCAGAGTCCCAAATGGGCCACACGCTAGGGCTCTTCACACACAGGCTGATCAAACAGTCTTACTTGTAGAAGATGCTGTATCTCCAGGTGAGTTTTAAAGAGAACTTTTGGCATTAGAAACTATATTTCAGTGTCTATTTTCTCATATCATATTAAGTTATATAAAGATCTTAGATAAAAAAATCCCCAATATCTTTTTATTTTAATTTTAAATTTTAGGTTCATTTGACTTTAAATCTTTGTTAATTATATATCTATATTTATAATAAAATTACAATGTCGAGATTGTATCTTTTTATAAACTTGATGAAATGACCCGCTACGTGACCGTCTCCCACGTCAGTGTGTTGACTGAATAAGTTAAAGTAGTTGTAACTTAAATAAATTTGTGTTTATAACGGCATAATATCACCTGTCTTTTTTTTAAGTTCTTCTCGTCGTCTAGCGCCATCTATTGATAATAAGTATTAAGTTTAAACTGAATTTAAATAAAGTTAATAATCCACGGTAATACATTACTGGGATAAAAACTATGTGTTAAACCAAGACATAATTTCATGCAAAGTTTCATCTAAACATCAAAACTCTCACATAATACTAATAGGGCTGGAAGAATCTTTGAGTGTAGTGGAATAGAAGTTGATACGAAGATAAGCATTAGCAGTTGTTTGTAGTAACATTAATTTCGTTCGTAGTAGCATTATTTCGTTTGTACAAACGAAATTAACGCTACTACAAACAACTATAAAGTATTAAAAAAATTTTTTTTTACAGTTTCGGGGGATAACATTTTTTTTGTTGTCTGTATTTTTTTGGCACAACGAAGTTACCTTCATTACTATCCACTTACCGAAATGTTTCAAAGAAACTAAAAAAAAGAACGATTTTTCCAAAGTTGGGTGACTAAGTTCGCACAGCCTACTAATAGGATTACAATTTTTCTTAGGGGCGGGTACGGGGGAAGTACTGGTACGTGTGCAGGCTTTCAGTGTTTCCAGTACTGATCGATGTGTTCTAAGAGGTCGTGGATCAGCTCTTAGATCACTCTTGACCAATTCCCAAGTCACAGTTGGCAGGGGGTTTGCTGGTATGTAAACCTTATATATTACATTTTTAATTTTTCGATAAATAAGTCTGATTAATGTTTAACTACTGCTGTAACTAAAAATAAATACGCGAAAAAAAAACGAAAAATAATAATATTTGACATGTTAAATATTCTGGTAAATGTAAGAAAGTATGAATTCATCTTCTAATTATGATATTACCACGGTAATATCCCATGCAAGTTACCCGATGCATCGTCATAAATTAGACTGGCACTTTTTGATTTATAAATTGTAGCCATGGAAAAAACACATACTTATACCCGTTCCTCTGTTTTAAAAGTTCTTGAGTAGCGCCATTTTGCTTTTCAGATTATTTCGCGGATTTATATTGTTTTTTTTCCGAAAAGATAGTACCTATTTAAAATGTCAAATATTCGCGTAAGTATAAAAAAGTATTCGATGGTATTTTTTTTAAATTCTCACATAGGCGTAGTACTGGACGTGGGTCAAGGGGTGACGGATTTGGAAATGGGTGACGAAGTATGGGGATGTGTCAGTGAATGGTGCGGTGGAGCTGCTAACGAGTTACTTGCTATCAGAAGGTAAATATAATTTTTGTATTTATTTAACACTTTAGATTGTAAAATGCGTAGGGAAGTAATTTAATGAAAAAAACATTATCAGCTAATTGTCGTACTTGCGACATCATAGAAGATGTACAACATATTTTAGTGGAGTGTACCCGAAGCGAAGCCTAGCGAAATAATTTGATTAAAAATTTTAATTTTAATGTTAAAGATGTTGGTAGATTTCATGGCATACTTGCTACTCCTGTAACAGAACAAGCTAAATTAGTTTTTAATGAAATGATAAAAATATTTAAGGAAGCAACAGTTATGTAGATGAATATATGTTTTTGTGATACGATAGGTCTGGCATAATCTCAAGATATCCAAAGACCTTTAAATATTAAAGAAAAAAAATAACACTATATCTATACTAATATATAAAGCTGAAGAGTTTTTTGTTTGTTTGAATACGCTAATCTCATTTACTGGTCCGATTTGTAAAATTCTTTTTACATTTTGTAGTATATATTATATTATTAGGTTTAAGCTTCCTTACATATCACTTAGAGATACGACAGGGGAGTAAATTTACAAAATTAAACGCGTTGGAGCCGTGAGATAACGCTTTTCTAAAAAAAAAGGATCACAGTTCACACAAAAAAAATCTGGATAACTTTAAACTTATTTACAAAAATATTCAACAGACGGGTCTCGGATATACAGTTTTTTATGCGCAAAAATTTTAAATGTCGGCCATTTTTTTTATGTTACACAATATTTAACAATGGTTCCAAACGATTTCATAGCTTTTTTTTTATTAAAAAAATAAACATTTCAATCAATAGATGTTCTGTTCCTTACGTTAATTTCAGAAACAAATTTAATTTTTAGTACAAGAGTTAGTAAACGTCCGCGCCATTTGGCTGCAGATACTGCAGCGGCCTTGCCTTGGACGGGATCACTCGCACTGAACGCCTTGCAAAGGATACAGTTCACTCCCACAAATTGTAAAGGAAAACGGTAAGTGTTTCGTCACTCGGCACACTTGGCGAATGAGAGCTAGAAGGATACAAGTGTAATATTTCGACTGTCACGACACTTTTGGGTTCCGTATCCGAAAGGTGCCAACAGGACCCTATTACTAAGCCTCCGCTGTCCGTCTATCCGTCTGTAAGAAGGTTGTATCTTATGAACCGTAATAAGTATAAATTTGAAATTTTCACAAAGTATGTATTACTATTGCTGCTATATTGTATGATGGTACGGAACCCAGCGCGTGCGAGTCCGACTCGCACTTGATCCACAAATACAAGGCGATCATAAGTGTTAAGTAGTGTTTGTAGTAAGTAGCTCGTATGCACTCTTATGATGGGGCCCTACATATAGGTATAATTGACACTCTTTGAAGTTTATGGTCTCTAAGCACTAGTGACAACTATTTTTAATGTTCGAAAATGCATTTACGCATACCACATGCATACATACAGGTCACCGGCAAAGTTAGTACTACCCACTAAAACCCAACAGAACCTCCCCCGTCTTAATGGGGCGTGGCAGGATCACTTACGCATTCAACTACGACGCCCCGACGGTAGACCTGCCGAAGCAGACCACAACATCCTTGGGGTTGCTCCAAGGTCAAGTGCCAGGAGCAACCCGCACGGCACACCGCCCACCAAAGTGGGCCACCTCCCTGTGTCTCTTGGCTTCTCACCCGGCTGGAGTGCCGGATGCTAATGAGCCCCCCAGCACGACAAGGTGAACACATAGACTATGACTTGGAGTAACACATATGATACTGTTACTGGTATCTAGGGACGTACCCGAGCAAAGAGAGAATAAGCCGCTATTTTTAACCGATTTCCAAAAGAAGAGGTTCTCAATTCGTCGGAATCTTAGTTCTTCTTTTATGTATGTTCACCGAGTAGGGTTGTTTTTTGTTTCGAAGCGTATACTTCTCAGGTGGACCGTTTAAATTTTATCGAAATCGGTCGAGCGGTTTTTAAAAAAATCAACAAATAAATTATTTTTTTAAATAAATTGCTTAATCGAATATGTTAATAAAAACTTTTTTCTTACAAATTACCTGCATATTACGTCTACACTAAAAATGGAAAAATTAAAAATTAAAAAAAGCGACTTCCAGGCACTAAAATATACAAAATAACTAAGCGGCGGGTTTTCATTTAGAATATCATCAGCTACACTGTATATTATAATATATGTATGTATATAGCTTCGGCTGGTACCGACTTCGAAAATATCTGATTAGGTATCTATTCTAAATGAAAAACCCCGTTTAGTTATTTTTTACATTCTATTGCTTGGAAGTCGGTTTTTATTATTATTTTTAAGTTTTTATAGTAATAAAATTTCATTAATATTTTCAGTGTTTGCGTTGTGGGCGCAAACAGTGGGGAGGGATGTGCCTTAGTGCAACTGCTGAGCTCGTGGGGGGCAAGAGTCACAGTATCAGCGCCTAGAAATTCTCACAGAACTTTGAAAGACTTAGGTACGTTATATATTAATCTATTTTACTTATTGACTCGCTCACTAATTCACCTTTTTTAGACTGTTTAATTATTCAAAATATTCATTACGTAGACATTATATTAATACTGCCTCGGCCTAGTACAGTTGGCAGTGACAAATCGTTACTTTAGTAACTTAAATTGTAATTAGCTTATTTTGTGCTTAGTTTAAACAATGTTAATAAAGTAATATCATTGGGGTATTTCTAGATATACGCCATCGATATCATGTGGGTGTATTTGATCTTTGAGAAATATATACATACTGTGTAATTTTATCATATATAGTCGAAATGCCACGCCCCTTTTGGTCATCGCTCATTGGTGGCTTTTCCTGTTATCAAATGAAACTATTTTCTTTCTGGTTTGTTATGAGTACATAAAACATTACAAATATACTAATCAAATATATTTTTTTATGGAATTAATTTATATTAATAACAGAATATAACATATTCGCGGATTGATTTTGAATTTTGGTTCCCGTTTCGTGCGAAATCCGCGAAAAAATCCGAAAAGATAGTTTTATTTAAAATGTCAAATATTCGCGTAAATATAAGAAAACAGATGTTATAAACCAATCAATGATTTCATTATTTAGGTGCCCAAGACTTTATAGACAGTGAGGGTATTAACGCTCACGTCTTCCCCTCATGGCTGCCATTGGAGCAGCATGCGAGTCGCACTGGCTTGTGGGACTCCGCCATTTGCTGTCAGGGTGCTCCGCCCCCGCCACCGCCACCATTACTCAAGTTAGTTAAATCCTATTTGTATTATTTTAAAGTTTTTTGAAATATGCAAACTTAATAAAATAGTTAAATAAATGTATGCTTCTATTTTAGGTTGTTTATTTGAGAGTTTATGGAGATTACTCAATAATTTATTAAATAAAAATTGAAAATTACACTACTATTATACAGACATTTATAAACAATGCAATTTTACAGCAACACCTTTTAAAAAGTTTGTTTGAATGTCCGCGTCCTACTAACAAACTGATATTTAAATATTATTCACGTGTACAGTCTGTATTATACATATGTATTGGAAGATACATTATAGCACTCTTTATATTTACAAAGTTACTTTATTAATATATTTTTCTTTATTTTATTTATATTAATTTGTTTTATTTATCCTTTATACTGTATTTCAGAGCAACCGCGTCTCGAAAAGCTTTAGTAGATGTTCGACCAAAGCCTTTAATAACAGACCGTCTTCCGACGCCATTTTGGATTATATTTTGTTCTTCCTTCTATATGTTTAGAACTCTCAGGGTAAGTTATTTGTAAACTAACTATAATTATATTTAGATTCGATTTTTCAATAAAAAATGAAAATTGTTGAATAAAATACAATATACCTTAAAAATTATAATGTCCAAACATGGTAAGGCGGCTAATCTCACTGAGACTAGCCTGCGCAAGAGATATTATAGTGCATAATAGGTAATATGCGTGTGATTTAAATAATGGTGAAATATTTTTTTATTAGAACCTTTATTGTTTTTGAATTAAGCCTTATATTACTAAAATACTTAATATTAAAAAGTGCAAGTATAGATGGGAAATTCAAAGTAGTTGATGAAACGCACGCCATTGGTCAGACCGAATGTGACGTCAGAGTATTATCACAACAGAGCGATTAGCTATTTTGTCCCTATAAATTGAGTCAAAATAGTTCTGCAAAGTAAATTACAAAGTAATTCTGATCATAAACATTTTTTTTGGGTTGTATTATAACGTGATTTACCGTGCGAATGAGATAATCTCCCGCGGTAAAAATTAGCATTTGTTATTTTCACACCCTCCAACTATCTCCACATAAAAAAATCCGACACTCCGTTTCGACGTGAAAGAAGGACAAACAAACAAACACACTTTCACATTTATAATATTAGTATGGAAGTCAAATATTCGCGTAAATCTAAGAAAGTATCAAAAATTATTGTTGTATCTAAACTTTAATTTTGATTAAAGTTTTTTTATCTTCAACAGTGGATATTAGGGTGCGGTTCGAACACAGATTGGTTGGAAGATAGAAACAAATTGCGAGACGGTCTCGAAAGTTTGCGATTGCTCGTCGATTCTGGACAGCTCGCGCCTATTTTAGACAAAGTAAGTGTAAAACTAGTATAATAATAACATATAATAGTAAGGTAGTGGTATCCCAGTGGTAACGCGCTTGCTTGCTTGCGTGCGTGAAAATTTAATAAAATCATATTAATAGATTGATTTCAAGACTTTTTTTTTATATATTTTCAAATGAAGGTAGTACATATTTTTTTTTTCTAAAATTTGTTTTTTTGCAGGTTTTCTTTCCTCAAGACTTTGAGTCTGCATTAGCGCATGCGTGCAGCGACAACGCCTTTGGAACGACCGTCATAAGATTCCCATAGATAAATTAAATGTTGCCATGTTTAATTTTTAACTAAAACATATACCAAAAAACATGTCTTCTCCATTCTACGTGACATTGGCGAAGTAATCTGTGCTCACTTGGCACGCTTTGAAGCCATTTACAAGAGAATTGAATTGAATACCAATTTCAAAATTCCTTGAAAAATATTTATTCCACAATATTAGTCAATTTTTTTTATTCGTGAAAAAATATATACAAGTCTTTTTATAATTGACCGAAGATATTTTCAGAGATTTCTAAGCCATTTTTAAAGAATATTTTTGTCAAGATGGATTCCAGAGTACATTTGATGCCTAACTTTTTTCTTTAGAAAAACTATATACTAAGTTCGTTTAGATCATTTTTTTCAATTGCTTCGGTATCTCTTGATTATAATGTGTAACAAACGCACAAAAAACGTACATCTGAATTGAGTACCTCCTTTGTTTCAGTCGGTCAAATGCCATTTTATTTTCTATAGTATGGACTCGGTGAAAATAAAATGGATGCGATTTCCTTATTATTCAATTCTGTTTCTAATTAAAAAGATGTATTTTTCTTGAAAGTTTTTAATAATTAAAAATAAAATTATGTAATTAAATATACAAGTTGTAAATACCAAATTGTGTTCTAACATAACATTTATATACATAAGAATCAAAAACCCTTTCTTTTGATAAAATTAGCTTTGCTTTGCTTTGTATATCAGTGGCAAAGTGTGACATTTTAGCAGCCGTTCCAAAAAAAAAAACACAAAAAAGATATTTTTATATATGTAACAATAAAAAAAAAAGAAATAAGGCATATAATATCCACATGAACATTTTTACATTTAAAAAATTGAATTTATGTCAAATACTATAGCAAAATACATTTTAAGGTAAGACCATAGGGATCGTCTTGTATGGACTCTTCGCCACTGCTATATATTCATTATAGGATTTGAAAATATTAATTTCTTATACAATATTTATTTTTATAGCAATCATTTTATTTTTTAAATTGTTATTTAATTAGATTTTCATTTTTTTTCGCATATTAGGGTTTTTGGTAGTGATCTCTTAACGAGATAAGTCCCTTTGTACACAAAGTGGTAGGTGGAAGTTTTTTTGTGGTAGGTACATTAATAAATAAAAAAATAAATTAGAAAATAACATATGAATATTATTTTTGGATAAATGTTTAGTTCCATTTTATATAATTCCAATTATTACAATAATTTTTTATTGAAAATGTAACTACATATATTTGTTTGCTAACAGTAAATAGCTCGCTACTTTAAAAAAAGTTCCTAAAAATAGAATGGAAAAAAAAGAATTAAAAGACTTAAAACTCTTCATTCATATATATCTCATATTTTAGATGAAAATGTAACTCATTGTTAGTTCTGCTTAAAAATGAAAAAAAAGACACTTGAAACTCAATCAAATAAAACAATAATTTATATTTTTTAGTGAAAAAGACAAAGACTGGTATGATTTAGTACAGATTGTAACTTTGTTCATACAGAAATAATTAAATAATAGGTGCTATTCACATCAGTTAATTTTTTTCTGTATACTTCCTTTATATAATGTATGGACCATAGGCGTAGAGCAGCCATACTCAACCTTTTTTTTATAGGAGCCACAAACACGTTTCAGTCATGGTGTCGAGGGCCGCAAGCAAAAATTATTTAGGTCTTGATGAAAACGTAATTTCAACATAATACTTTCTTAGATTTACGCGAATATTTGACATTTTAAATAAAACTATCTTTTCGGATTTTGTCGCGGATTTATTTGGATTTTTGTTTCCCGACGTTTCGAATGCTTTACAGCATCCATGGTCACGGGAGAGACTGAGGTGTTACATGTCTTGAATGTATAGTTGTTACAGACAGCCTACCCACAATTAACAAAATGAAAATTGCACCAATTACATTACAATATTTTTTAACTTTAAACATTTTTATAATTTTAATTATAATTGAATATGGAAAATTATTTATTTAATTTTGCTATTATTTTTATAATTATTACAATTTTAAAATATTAATTAGTAATCTATATTTAGTGTTGCCATTATTATATTTATAACCATAAAGAAAAATATAAAATGAAGTATTAATTATTAAAGCCATATAATTGTTCTATGTGTAATTTAAAAAGTTAAAATTAATTAAGGATAATAATTTTAATTTATTTTGCTATTATTTAAAAACAACTTACTAAGCAACACTATTAATATATACTTTTACAAATGAAAAATGAAAAATATTAGTCTGATAAGCTGTCATTTTGATCTACACAGTATGAACTTACTACATCTGCCTGTCTGTTATGTTTATATTTATTATTTGATTTTATTATATTAATAACAGGATCCCATGACGATGGTAGTACCCAGCCATCTTCCCTATTGAAATTAGGATGTTTTTTAATTTCTATGGCTTCTCGAATCATTCTAGGGCGATATCGGTTTTCTTTCGCCAGGATTTGAGGTCTATCGAAGCGAATATAATGGCTTGGGCGGTCCTGACTATGTTTGCAGACAGCAGATGTTGTATTGCGACGGTGCTTCACATCAGCTATGTGTTCTTTGACCCGGGTTCTAATGGATCTCTTTGTTTGTCCGATGTAAGAGAGCCCACAATCACAATCAAGCTTGTAAACTCCTGCATCTTGTAGAGGGATGTGGCACTTGACAGGTGGTAGAAACTGACTAATTTTCTTTGGCGGCTTGAAGTAAGTTTTAATTGAAGCTCGCTTTAGAATGTAGCCAATCTTGTCAGTGACGCCTCTCATGTAAGGTAGGACTGCAGGGACGCGCTCGACTGTGGCTGGTTTCACTCGGTCCCTGTGACGTAGGCGCGGCACTTGCAGCTTGTTGTCTCGCAGAACTTGCTTGACATGTTGCAGCTCTCCGGCCAGGTGTTGCTCGTCACAGATCCCGCGTGCCCTCTGAAACAAAGATTTTCCCACGGTAGCTAACTGTGAAGGGTGGTGGTGAGATTCACCATTCAAGTACCTATCAGTATGGGTCTTCTTTCGATACACAGTATGACTTAAGGTGTTATCTGGGTTACGTATAACTAATACATCTAAGAAAGCTAAAGAATTATTAGACTCCAATTCCATTGTAAATTGTATTTTAGGGTTTATGGAGTTAAGATGTTCTAAGAATACAGATATTTTATCAGATGGTAATATTGTGAAAGTGTCATCTACATACCGCTTGTAGAAACGAGGGGTCACAGGTGATGTTTTTAGGGCGGTCTCCTCGAAGGCCTCCATGAAGATGTCAGCTACAACGGGAGAGACCGGCGAACCCATGGCCACTCCATCCACTTGCTTGTAGAATTCATCATTCCACAATAGATAGCCAGATGTAAGGCAGTGTTTCAAAAGTTCAGTGTATTCTTCTTGCATACTATTATCCCGTAGCTTTCTTGATACTATTTTGACACAGTCCTCTACTGGTAGGCTGGTGAATAGAGACTGTACATCAAAACTGACCATAGTTTCATTGTCCATGAGTTGTAGGTGTTTTATCTCATTGACAAAATGGTACGAGTCCCTTGTGAACGCTGATGTTTGTCCTCTGAGTGTTGAGAGTACTTTCGCTACTAGTTGGGCCAATTTATAAGTCGGTGTGTCGATTTGACTCACAATTGGACGTAGCGGAGCGTTAGGTTTGTGTATCTTTGGAAGTCCATACAGTTTAGGCGGCTTTGCACAAGATGGAACAAGATTTTTGACATCAAGATTCAATGCATCGGAGTGTTTCTTAATCAGCTTTTTAGTATTATTTAACACAGTGGTGGTTGGGTCTGTTTTGACCTTTTTATATGTACTTTCATCCGACAAAAGTTGTTTAATTTTCTCATTGTAATCTGATGTATCCATCACGACGGTGGCATTTCCCTTGTCTGCGCGTAGTATGATAATGTCTGACCTGCTGCGTAAGTTCTTCAACGCTAAATACTGTTGTTTGTTGAGATTAGGTTTGGGCCTTGAACTACGACGTAACAAAGATGAAACATCTTGACGTATGGCCTCCATATCCTCAGATTTCATAGTATTTTTGGCCAGGGCATCTTCAACCGCACAAATAATGTTCTCATAAGGGATGCGTGTCGGCGCAACAGCAAAATTTAAGCCTTTACTTAGTACTTGAATAGTAGATTCGTCCAATGTTTGTTTTGACAGATTGACAACTGCTTGACGTACGCACGAATTTGAAACTGTGGTAGACGGGCGCGTTCCGTTATTGTTTTTGGTTTTCTTTTTGATGTTATATTTCTCGACTAATTTTTGGTATTTTAATATATGTTTGTTTTTGCATTGGTTAAATTTAGATGTTTCGCGCTTATTTAAAGTTTCAATGCAATCATTGAAATCACTTGGTGTCAATACTGTCTTTATATTAAGGGACGTTTGTTCTACGTACCGGTCGTTACTGCGTAGATCACGGCGGGTTTGACGAATCACCGTCCGTAACAACTTAAAACTTGCCTTGTTAACGATCTTGGCGCTTCCCCGTATGTTCTTTTTAGATGATATTTTCACACACGTAGGAATGAGACGATGATCCCGACATCTCTTCAAGAATGTTAAAGATGTTAATAATCTTGCGCGCTTTGTCTTCAGATCTTCTAACCGGCGTATTTGGTTTGCGATTTCCAGTCCGTACTGGTTCACATAATACTTTCTTAGATTTACGCGAATATTTGACATTTTAAATAAAACTATCTTTTCGGATTTTGTCGCGGATTTATTTGGATTTTTGTTTCCCGACGTTTCTGGCGAAAGAAAACCGATATCGCCCTAGAATGATTCGAGAAGCCATAGAAATTAAAAAACATCCTAATTTCAATAGGGAAGATGGCTGGGTACTACCATCGTCATGGGATCCTGTTATTAATATAATAAAATCAAATAATAAATATAAACATAACAGACAGGCAGATGTAGTAAGTTCATACTGTGTAGATCAAAATGACAGCTTATCAGACTAATATTTTTCATTTTTCATTTGTAAAAGTATATATTAATAGTGTTGCTTAGTAAGTTGTTTTTAAATAATAGCAAAATAAATTAAAATTATTATCCTTAATTAATTTTAACTTTTTAAATTACACATAGAACAATTATATGGCTTTAATAATTAATACTTCATTTTATATTTTTCTTTATGGTTATAAATATAATAATGGCAACACTAAATATAGATTACTAATTAATATTTTAAAATTGTAATAATTATAAAAATAATAGCAAAATTAAATAAATAATTTTCCATATTCAATTATAATTAAAATTATAAAAATGTTTAAAGTTAAAAAATATTGTAATGTAATTGGTGCAATTTTCATTTTGTTAATTGTGGGTAGGCTGTCTGTAACAACTATACATTCAAGACATGTAACACCTCAGTCTCTCCCGTGACCATGGATGCTGTAAAGCATTCGAAACGTCGGGAAACAAAAATCCAAATAAATCCGCGACAAAATCCGAAAAGATAGTTTTATTTAAAACGTAATTTCAAGTTAACGATGTAGTTACTTTTTTAACAAAGATATGTTATAATGCGATTTCTGATGCTACTGCATGCGGCCCGCGGGCCGCAGGTTGAGTATAGCTGGCGTAGAGTATGGACTGACAGCTCTAGAAAGAGAGAAAATGACTGTGCGGCCTATACTCTTCTTTTATTCCAATTTGAATTTATAAATGGAGTGTAAAATGGTTATAAATACATTTATACAGAGACCAAACATTCGTTTTGTCCCTGTCGCTTTGCCGCCATTTTTAGCTGACGGCTGGCAAAGAAACACTCAGTAGTCAGTTCACTCTATATGTCTATGCTATTTTAGAGAACAAAATGAAAAAAATCTCATCAATAAAATATCTCTTTTCATTTTTATATGTAGTATATGTTTTTAAAAACCAATTAATGAACTCGATTATATTGATATATATATATATATATATATATATATATATATATATATATATATTAATATTTGTATATATTTTGATTTTCCTGAACTTAAAGCCATCCAAGTAATATATTCGAAAATAGTTGTACATTTAGTTATAATGTAGTTAGAAATGTTATTTTCAAATAAATTATTATTACATGTAAATATTTTATTTCCCCTAATAGCCTTTGAATAAGAAATAAAATTAAAAGATTCTTATATAGGTTATTTAAATAAGTATAAAAGAAAGGCAATGGTAACATTGGTCGACGTAGCTAGCACACCCAATAAAATAAAAAATAAAAAAAAATGGTAACATGCTCACTTAGGAAACTGAGTGAAGCAAGTTCAAATCTCTGGTTTCGCACCATTGATTATTTCATGTATGAATCATTTAATATATGTTTCATGTATGAATCATTTTATATAATCAGTGAAGGAATACATCGTGAGGAAACCTACATGTCTGAGAGAACCTAGCAAGTTTCGAAAAGACATGCTCAGCCCGCCAATCCGCATTTGACCAGCGTGGTGGACTATGGTCTATGTTCAAAAAGGATTGAATACAGTCAAAAACACCAAGATTTTTGTAAAAAAAAAATATTTATTAAAAATTGGTATTTTGTTAACAATGATACATAATAGACAATATTATATATTTCAATATTAATTATTTATTTAAAATAATTTTCATCTTTGGTTTCAAACATTAAAATTCACATCAACAAATTTATGCTGCTAGTCATAATTTTTAAAAATGTAGTTTATAAATATCTATATATATATTGCTTATATTATAAATAACTTAAAATAAGCAAAAGGCCTTTATGCAACATTAAAAATTGCATCATAATATTACTAGTATTATAAAAACTAAACTATATTTATAAAAATAAATGGTTAATTATAAATATTGCAACTTGTATTGTTTCATAGCATATTTTTATGTATAACTTATTATAACTAGTATATATTATAATAAGTATACATAATATATAATAACTACTATATTAAGTATACTTATTATAGATCTATTAGCACCATTCCTTCTAGCATTGGATAACATATTTATTATTCATCTTACATAGTAAATATTATAAAAATATAAAAAAGAATTATGTTTGTGATATCATTATCCTAATTCAAACTAATAATATATCAAATTTTGTTATAATTAATTGTAAATTTGTATACAAAATATTTGTACCATAACCATTAAGAGCACTGTTACGAACTAAAAACAACTTTGGTACTTACTTCTTAGTTCTTTAGACATAGGTTCTATATCAGAGAACCTACAATTATTTTTATCCACCCACTGTACAAAATCTTTGGATAGAGCTACAGAGCACTCGAGCATCATTAAGCAGTCATTTTCAGCTCTATGTGCTTCCCTAGGGCTTCGATCTAACAGTCTTTTATAGATATTCTTCAATTTATATGACTCCTTTGGTTTATTGTTAAACCACATTCGTCCTTGTAGCATTCTAGATGGAGTGTTTGGATTTAGTTTGTTAGGAGTTTTATTTTCAATAATTTGATATTTTTTTGGTGTTTTCTCATTTAGACTTTGAATATCATCTTCATCATCATCAACTAAATCAATTGTTTCTATAATTTCATTGTTCCATTTTATTTTTGTATTTTCCATTATTTCATAAAAGGCATAAAGGCTGTCTGAACATAGAAGATCTACAGAAAATTTAGCACCTATCTTTTCTAGGTGAGATTTTAATATAGGAAAATCATAATATAGCCCATTATGAGCTATCAAGCAGACAGGCCCTGGAAGTATATTTACAAAGGTGTTTAAAATGGTGTATATACTTATATTAAAGTTCGATTCATTTTCTAAGAGATCATTGCATAGGCCAGTTTCCTTAGAACAACCTGGTAAAATCAGTTTCTGAGGATTTAAACAAAGAGTGATTTTATTTTGTACACGAGGCATTAATCCATTGCGAGTAGCAACTAGATGTTTCCTTTCGACAGCAATTAGACTTAATTCAGTTATTTTCGTCTTCTGTATCTCATGTTCTGTTATACCGGTGGTTTCCATGTCTAAAAACACAAATGATCTTATTTCATTCATTATCACTGTTTTATCAAGTTCACTATAATCACAAACTGAGAGGTGAGTAATGAAGTACGAACTACGAAGTACTTTCTAGAAGATATTTACTCTTAACTGAATAATTTTAAAGCAAAATCCTTAACGTTATCATTTTATTATTATTTGTCTTGTCCGTTAGGCATTATTATTACCATTATCTACAGCTGTCAGCTAATAGCTGATATATATAATAGATGTATATAATAGATATCTATAATATATAATAGATATATATGTATATAATAGATATCTATATATATAATAGATATCTATAATAGATGTAGGTACTTAATTATTATTATTATTTGTTTCATAATTTATATTTGAGTAATGACTAATGAGTAATGACCAGTGACCACAGACTATTAAAGCAATTAAAATTTAAATATAATAATGACATTGACAGATTTATATATACTACAAGTCATTGTCTATGACATTAACTTATTCGTCCCACAGACTCAATATGTACCTACTGTAGAACAAAGCGTAGAAAGTATTTTTTTTATCGATGTGTGTTTTAGCGTACCTAAAACACACATCGATCAAAAAAATACCTTTTGTTCGATGAAAACACATGAGCTAAAATATTGTAATCACCACACGATAATTATAAATATTTTTATATCTCATGTAAGAAGATATCCAAATAAAATTCTATTAGTAAATGATTGTTTAAGAACGTTTTGCAAACTGACTTCGAAAATATCTGATTAGGTATTTGTAGTAAATGAAAATTACCAATCACTAATTTTTTACTTTTTAGTGTTTTTTTTTAAATTCGGTTTTTATTTATAAAAAATAAATATTTATGATTTTTTATCCAACTCGTATAATAAAAATATTTATTTTATGTAAATTATTTCTCTGCATTATTTATAAATATACGTATAATAAAATTGTAACCGATCACTGTCTGTACATGGAATATATTTGAGAAAAGCTATGATTAATGCAATAGGACCTAAAACAATGACTTGCAATGCAGCAATTCGCATTACATGAGAAATAATCTCTTCATTTATTATGTTTATGAACCGTTTACTATTCAATTTTCCAGTACAGAACTTGATATTCATTTTTCCTAAGTAACCAATTCCACACCATATCATTACACTACCACCTCCGGCTTGTCGTCAAATCAATACACATTTTTATTTTCTTAAATCGTGAAAATAGTAATTAAAACCATCAGGCTTATCTAAATTAAACTTTTATTCATCAGTGAAAATAACTTTTTTCCAATTCTTCTATCATTGAACATGATCTTTTGCAAATTTAAATCTGTCTAATTTATGTTTATCAGATATCAGACGTTTTCTTTGTAATTTCTTACGTTTTAGGTATCGAGACCCATGTATAATACCTTTAACATTTCTTAAATTAGTGCTAACAGCATCCTCCACTGCAACTTGTCTTGGTGTAAGAGCAAAATTAGGAGCGACTCTCAGAATTGACCTTCTTTCAGGTGGTGTTGTTGCTCTTGGTCGAGCAGACCTCTTTATTTTGCCATAATTTTCAGGATCTTTTAGGAAATTACGCACAACACGATGACTTCTATTGATAAATTTTGCAATTCTAACTTTCAACCAATTTTTAGAATACAATTTAGTGAAGTGAAGTTATGGGCTATACTTTTGTCACACTATCAAACTAACAATCACGCCGTAATATAAGAAAACCACTAAGAATGTAATTAAACACATATTATAATACTACAAATAAATAAAACATATTAGTGCAATAATAATATATCAAGATAAATTAGTCTAACATTGGATTTTACAAAATTAGGGGGGTGGGTTATACTTTTGTCGCGAAGTGTATGTACCTACCTATAAGTCTAACAGTTATGGCTACCTATGACGGACAACGGCTATATGTTTTTCGCCTGAGGTAAATTGTACTAAACATACCTACATAAGACTTACAACGACCTAGCGTTTTTGGACGAAACTCTGTTGTATCACATTCACTGGCAACCCTTTAGTTTCTGGCAAGAAGAAATGACTAAATATTGCTGAGAAGAAGCAAAACGCTGCAAATATATAAAAGACTGGACCGAGACCTGAAAACAAATTTATAAGTGTGTATGACGTATTTTGAGTATAATATGCTGTTTGGAAGAAATAGTAATATTAATTAATATATTAATAAATACTTATTATACTTTTAATGTCATTTATCTTTATGGCGCGGCATTTGGCCTGTTCTTGTGTTATGCACAAACACACCATTGCCAGCACACAAAAACAAATTACCTATTTATATTAACTATTTATATATAAACTATATAGCATACAGGCATTATCGTTTTGAAACAATTTAATTATAAATGCAACTCTTTATTTTTTTATAACGAGTAAATATTTAAAATTTTATGGTAGCTAATATAATAAACCAAAGTTGACTAACTCATAGTTGTCACCACGAAAATGGGCATTTTTAATACCTATAGCTTTTTAATATAGTGTTGTGATACTGCATTTACACCTTAACGTGATAAAATTTAATATTAATTACTTACCTAGTGCACTAACGAGTGGGTTGAAAATGTATAAAATGACGAAACCACAGAAGAATAGCCATTCTGTTGAAACCATAGATGCTAAGCTTTTTATCTGAAAAATAATAAAAAATTCAAAAAATCTATAGACTATAATTATAGTAATAACTAGTTTTTGCTCATACTCGTATGGAAATCGTTTTTTCATGATACATGGGTCATTGTTAGGTGATCAGTAAATAATAAATATCGTATATAATATATAGGCTTTGAAACATAAGCTTTGAAATAACATACCTCTGGCATAAATACTTCGGCGACTATAACATACGGTACGGTACCCGCCCCGAAGGTGTAAGCGACACAATATAAGTTTATAAGCACTGCAGTCAGCCAGGTCGGTCCCCAGTTTAGTTGTATTTGCAGTCCGAGCACCAGGCAAGATAAACCAGTAGCAATAGATCCGTAGATCATGAGGGGCTGGAAATATTGTATGATTTATGTATTGTATAATCAAATATTCAATAGAATACCTAGCCATTTTATACAATGCGTAATATATTTGAAATATCAATTATTATTAGAATTTTTTTACTGGTTTTAGACAAGCTTTTAATTCAACCAGGTAAGTTACAAACTATACATGAAAAAGAAAATATTAATATACTAACTCGTCTTCCAAACCAGTCGATGAAATACGCCCCAAAAAAGCCAGAAATCACTGATACGATTGCGAATATGACACTTGACAAAGTTGTTGAAATTGTCGGAACGGCTTCTTTAAACAAAGGCACCGCAAAGACTTGCACCACAATTAATCCTTGAAATATACTTGCAGTGTAGAGAACTATACATACAACTAATGCGCGTTGAGTTGAACGAGACTTTTCTGTAAATGACGAAACTTTTTACAATTAAACAACTCAAAAAATTATCAATTTATGTATTTTGTTTCAAATTAAATTATATTTTCATCTTAAAATTTACCCTGCTGGATCAATAATAATAAATAACAAAAATATATATCATTGAAAGAATCCAAAAAAAATAAGCCAAATTGTTAATCTCTCCCATTAAAAAGGCGGTCAGAGTTTAACTTTAAAACTTTTTAGTTTAAAGCTTTGAGTAAGTACGAAGTTTGTTTTAAAATTTTGTTGCGAAACCCAAACTGTGATATTATGCTTAGGCGTATGTGAGTTACATATTTACGATCAATTCAATTCACTTAATTAAACTGCTCAATTTTAGGCAAGGAGTTTAGTTCCATTTTTGTGGGAAAAGATTTCCCTATCCCATGGGATACAATATAGATACGTAAAATATTAGGTACATGTAAACATACGTACTCAAATATTTCCATTGGGAAATCTTCTGTTTCGGATTTTCATCTGAGTGTAAGCCTTTTTCCTCTTGAGGTATCTCTGAAAAAGTTAGGTAACTAGTACAATAACATTCTAATAGAAACAAGACTGACTTAGTTCAATCCATATCGTTTATAAAACCTATCAAAAATGAGAAACACTAAAACAAACCTGTTCCACGGGAACCGTACATTTTTCCGGAATAAAAAGTCTAAGCCTATGTGCTATTCCAGACTATTATTTACCTATATGTCAAATTTCATCCAGATCCGCAAAGCCGTTCTGGCGTGATTGAGTAACAAAAATATCCATCCAAACAGTACGTTAGAGTAGTAAGATAAACATAATCTATACACAAACCTAATATTAAGTCGTAGGTAACATTAGTTCTACTCTCAAAATACATATATAGTTTCACATTTTACACAATACATTTTACAAAATACATCTATAGATTAGGCCACCACAGCCCAGTTTGGACTCGGATGAAGCTGTGGGTACCTACTGCTTGTTTATTAATCTTTTCTCTTGCGATTTCAATTGTAGACATACATTCTTTAGGTACATTAATTGTTAAATTTAATAAATATTACCATTACAATTTGGTTCTTCGTTAAGTAAATTTTTGATATTTTCCATTTCTCTTCTCAGTTCTTTAGAATCTATTTTAAGACCTCTGTAAAATGCTATTGATTGTGCAGCTTTCTATAAAAGAGGAACAAAAGAAGAAAAGAAAAAAGCATTGTATTATTATAATATGCTATAAGTTTTATACTTATAGTAACTATGTTTTTTCCCAAGTTATAGTATATATAAGTAACTTGAGTTGCTTATGCTTTATACTCAGTAAATGAATTTATTGAAGATGAGAATAGTGAAAACCGCACCCAAATCGATTGCGCCGTTTTTGAGATTAGCGTACACAAATGCACAGTCAAACAGTTAAAAAATAAATATTTTCTCTAATATCTTCCATGTACAGACAGTGATCACAAACTTTATTATATGTGTAGAGTAGATAGTGTACCTACACGACCGAGTTTTTCTGTGCCTTTTTCGGAAAACATAAATATTGTGTTTTTTTTTCAGAAATTTTGCTTTTTTAAGTTTATCTATATATTGAGGTAGATACCTACCTAAGTATATAGATAAACTAAACCTTATCCAAATACATAATTTGATCCCTATCGTTGGTGCTGTTTCCGAGATACACGAAATAAGTTTATCTATATACAAGAATTGCTCATAAGATAATTATACCAATAAAATTTTAATGCCATATTAACTTTAAGTCTAAAGGAATTGAAGACTGTTACAGTGTTACTGTTAGGCTAGTTGATAGTAGCATGCATTGATAATATATATACGACTTAAGGAAAAGCTTATTATTCTCATAGGTGTTTTAAATATGATTATATTCACCTTTAGCTGACCAGATTTGACCAAAAACATAGGAGAATCCTTCATAAAGCACAGCAGCGTCAAGCCAATGATAGTCAAAGTTAATGAAACGTAGTTCATCATCTTATACTCTAAGAGTCCTCCGAGGAGATAAGATACTAGCATCCCAATACCATAAAAAATCATTGAGCCAGACGTCATGGACCCTCGTATAGATTCTTGGCAGAACTCGCTAACGTATACAGGAACTATCAGCATCATACAACCCGTCAGTCCAGACAGAAACATGGCAAATAACACCGCCTCTACTTTATTGCACATTACTATAATTACCCAGCATGCCTGAAAAAAATAAAAATTTACTCACGACTCACCCTTGCTTGGCTCGGGTTCGTCCCTAGTTACGTTTTAACGTTTAGTATAGATTTCTCAGAGATGAGATACTTTCCCGTAGTAAAAAGTATCCTATATGTTCACCCGAATAATCAGCTATCATCATATCAAATTTCATCAAAATCTGTTTTATGGTTTTCTCGTGATACGTTCCCAGACAGACAAACAAACAAAAATTATACATTCGGTCTCTGTAACATAAATATATAAATTTATCATAAGCACACGACGACTTTTTATATGTTTTTCAACGCATGGTGAAAGATTTTCTCCCTCGTTTGTATCTATAGGTAAGAACGCAAGCAGTCTGAAATTTTAAAAGTTATTAGCACAGAATATGAGCATGCGACGTACCAACGTAATTCGCCTCATCGTCGTTTATTTACGAGGTGTGCATATGCCTTAAGTCATTTAAATGAGTTGAGTAATCTAAAGATTGCTCTTATCACGGTAAGTAATAACGAGTAAAAATAAATATTTACGTGCTTCTATATAATATATTATAATAAAACACTTACAACTTGTGCCATATAGAAAAGAATACATGAGCGTTTCCGTCCCAAAGTGTCCAACAGATAACCACAGAATGGAGTGATAATAATCGCACTTATAGAGGATATGCTGCCCAATAACGATATTTCATTTTCCGTCATCACCCTATCAAGTGTTGTGTTTGCAGAACTAAAGAGATTCAGGGTAGAAGATGGCCAAGTGTACATTACACCCATCGTCATACAGATGAAACTGACTGTAACAGATTTATTTGGTATAAATATAATGTAAAGATTCAATCGTTTTAGACGAATTGTTTTATTGCACATATATCATAGGGTTCTGCTTGAAGCTCATTTCTTACTAGATTCTCTTACTTGTTCTTCTTCTTCTTAGGTACCTGCTACCTGGCTGTAGTCTGGAGTAACATTACTCTAGATTATAGTTTATTTGTGTACTAAACGTCCAAATTCGTTCAGCTGTTTAGCGAAAAGTAACAGATACACTGTCAAATAAAACATTCACAATTATATTTGTTTTTGATTTGATTGTGAATTCCTAAATGATGGCCATTCATCATTAAGCGATGTTTAACTGCAACTACATATTTGTGCTAGAGTTTCTAATGGTAGATGCACAGACGATTAATTGAAAAGGGCTGAACGGATTTGATAGAAAAATGTTATAAATTAAGGCGAAGTACGGCAAGAATTTTATTAGTTGAGAAGATTTATTTTAGATGCATGGACTCATGAAGTCAGGGCTGAATTTATGGAGAAATGTTGCTCCCAATTTTTAAGAAGAAATTACTGAACCCATTTTTTAGTTTCATAAATTTTGTCAAACAAAAAAAACGGAAGCAAAAACACCATCCTTAATTTTTTTGCAATAAACCAGAGATTTCCACTCCTTAACTGCCCAGGGGACCGTGCACTTATAAATCCGGCCCTGGATACCGTACATGTATAAAAAATCACAGCCGCGAGACAAAATATCTAGATTCCAGTAAATAAATACTTACCGACGCCGGTGGATAAAACTTGATATAGAATTGTCATGATTATTTAATATTGTGCGCAAAAACAATTAGTTGCTTCGCACGTGTTGCGCGTAAAGTGTAATCTTTACATTTGAAACAACGTTAAGAAAATACGAGCAATATCACGGTCATAAAGGGATTATGAACACAGCGAATTAGATGAAAGTAAAAAAATATATCATATAAGCTGTAAATTAATTTGACTTTTATTCGAAGCTTACATTAGATAGTACTCACGTACTTCCGCCTGTGTTTCTTACTTCTTCTTTCTTGCCTTTCCTTCCAACTTCTCTTTTTCTCTTTGGTGTTTAAGTACTCGCCAGTACCAGTGCAAGTATCATGAAATTAGAATGTGTACTCCTTAATTTTATAAAAGCATTCATTTATAATTATTTATTGTGATTTATCGCGATATGAGGTCTCATCTATACATATAATAAAACTGTAGAGGTTGAATGTCTGTACATAGAAAAAAAATGCTAAAAACCGAGTCAGAGGGATGTAAGAAGAGAAATAAAACAAATCCAATTTTTTTGTTTCTCGGTCTATTTGTCTGTTTGTACGGGCTAATCTCCGAGACCGTTGGACTGATTTAAATGAAATTTTGAATGGTGAACCTTATATCCCCAGTCAACATCTTAGATACTTGTTATCCCGGAAAATTAAAGAGTTCCCGTGGAATAGTAAAAAAAATATTGTAACTTATACAGCTTAGTATACAACAACTTATGCACTTATTTAGTTAAAGGCATGATACCTTATATTGCCAGTCAAACGACAGGTTACCTTTTATCCCGGAAAATTGAACGGTTCCCGTGGGATAGATCTGTTTGTGCTTCTCTAGAGTGTAGAGTTAAATATATAAAGAAATCATATTTTATTACGCTAACTACATTTAGTTACTTGTGTTCCAATCTTTGACATACATAATGTAGCCAGTTTAAACGATAAAGGTAATATTTTCGTTATAATAACAAGCAATATAAGGAATAGTAATCTATACATACAATAAAAGTGTAACTGATCATTGTCTGTATATGAAAGATTATTATTGGAGGTCTTTATTAACGCAATATAACCCAAAACAATGATTTTTAGTATTTTTATCTGTTTGTCTTTTCGCTTGTGCGCGCTAATCTCAGCAACGCCTTAACCGATTTGGGTACCATTTTCCATCCTCTCTACGTGTTATGTTTACTTGGAAATGGATACCGGCTGATACTTTACGATAAACTAATTTAAATCTAGAGGCCTCTAGGTATTGGACCTATGTCCCCACGCAAGACTTATAGGACTGGGCCCTTTCAAGCCCATGGCTTCGGGAAAGGTACAAGGAAAAATTAAAATACTAATAGTAATCGAATTAGAAATTTTATGTATAATATAATGCTTAACATATTAACATATTTTGACTTTGCATGAACATGAAGTACCTGAACTTTAAGTCTTAAATGATTTTTAGAATAAACTTTTTGAGTTATATTGTTTTAGGACACTCCTTATAATTACAGTTTTTTTTTGTTTTCTATGCCTTTTACAATGTCTTGTGTAACAACTTTACTGTATTTGATGAGATATTGCTGTTTATTATAATTAAATGATTGCGTTATAAAGCTTGAGAACCACTAAATTAAGTAAATAAGCGGATGATTATACTTACCATATAAAATTAACACTTCAGTAGGTTATTCGAAATTTCTTATAATAATTGCTCGCCATCCGACTTCGCCGTAATATACACATTGCACATCCTATCATGTATTATAATAAAATTCTAACTAAGCCGAATCTGTACAGTAAATATTTTTTGGAAAATCTTAAAATAAATAGACATTATTATCGATACAGAGTCCGAATCTATAGTTTTTAGAATTTTTGTCTGTCTGTCTGTCTTTCTGTCTGTCTGTTACCGCATCACAGCAAAACTACTGGAGGGATTTTGATGAAATTTAGTATGGTCATAGTTGGTTATCCGGGTCAACATATAGGATACTTTTTACCGCAGGAAAATATCTCACTTCTAAGAAAAAATACAAAAACTGGTTAGAATAAAACTACGATGATACTATATATATTTACGCAAGGTAACATACTAAATAAGGCAAAAACTATTAAAAATAGCTTATCTCGAAAAAAAATAACAATAGCTCTATTTTATTTGGTTTTTGGTCATCTGAACGCGGGCGAGGCCGCGGGCATTGCTAGTTCCTTTATAATATCCTTAAACATCAAAGTTTCCCTCCTTACCTTCGTTCTCGTTTTAACTTTCTACAAATCCCTACACGTTCCAGAAGATCTTGCATTGCATCTATATCTACGTGACTCGGTTTTTAGTATTTTTTTCTGTCTATACATTCGACGTCTACAGTTTTATTATATGTATAGATTTTATTTATTATTTCTACACCCTATATTGCGATATTAACGAATTGGCGAAATAAAAATTTACTTAATATTGTCATGGTGACTAAGCTTGTAATGGTAATAACCATGTCTATTAATTAGAAAATCGTCTTAACAATTTATGTATAAGAAACGACGACGACACGTTTGGCTCAGTTTGTAGTGATCCTACTTGCTGTGCGGCGGTCGAAGGTGCGAGTCCCGCTGGGAGCATTCATTTTGTATGATGAGGACGAATGTTTGTACCTACTCCAGTCTTGGGTGTTTATATTTATAATATGTATGTATTTAAAGTTATATATGTGTAGTGTACCAACTATGTGGTATCCATAACACAGGCCTCGTAGCTTACCATGGAACTAGATGGTATGTATGTATGTATGTATTCAGCCCTTGTTAACGTCCCACTGCTGGGCACGGACCTCCCTTCGATATGAGGGGGATCAGGCCATAGTCCACCACGCTGGCCAAGTGCGGGTTGGCGGACTTCACATGTCTTTCGAAAACTTGCTCTCAGACATGCAGGTTTCCTCACGATGTTTTTCCTTCACCGTAAGGCAAGCGGTAATCATGTTAGAAATAATTCGCACATGAAAATATCAGAGGTGCGAGACCCGGGACTTGAACCCGCTTCACTCGGTTTCCCAAGCAAGCGCGTTACCACTGGGCTACCACTGCCTGTAACTGAACTAGATGGTGCTGTGTATTAATGTCCCAACATATTTAATTATTTATTCGACAAAGACGAATGTATATGAAATATCCAAATAGTACAGAAAATCATAATTCATGCATTCACAGGATGTAAAACTAGATCTGTTCTTTACAATAAAGGGATTTTTTTAAATTAAATATTTTAATAACTTCAATTTTAATAAGCTGAAACTATCCAAACCACATAAACTAAAGAAATACTTTTTAATGAAGAAGATGAATTGCAATTTCACAATGTATGGTCCCAAAAGTACCAAAAATTTGAAGGAACTTAGATACAAGCTTCAAAGGACAAGGGCGTACACGTAGAAACTAACAAGTCTTTCAATACGCAAAATGATGATGAAAATTAATTTTTCTTTTTTGTATACATAAATAAATCAGAAAATTTACATATTTAATGTATTATTTCTAATTTTGATGTACATTTTAGTTATATGCGAAAATGATGTTCTTAGTAAATAAATAAATAAAATAAATCGGGGGTTGAATTCACAATTGTTCATTGTTTAGATTTCAAATTAAAACATATATTCTATTGTCTTAAAAAACATTTAAATTGTTTAATTCTATTATTCCCTAAAAGTATCGATGAAGAGTTTGTAATTATTTTTTTTTATTCTAATAATTGTCTGTTACTTAAAAATAATAAATAATCGACAGTTAAAAAAATTCAAAAATACTTTTGTATATAAATTTATTTATTTATTTATTTATTAGGTTTATTTACAATCACTTACAATAATACACACAATATAAAAAAAAAATACAACTAAAAATTAGGAACTAAATGTAGTGATTACTTACAAATAAACACAGCATGCACAAAAATAAAGTTTCTTAAAATATTATACAAAATAGATATATTTTAGAAGTAAATAGTTTTTTTTTTTATTAATCAATGAGCAGATACACAGTTACATTAATTTAGCAATTATAACATTATTTAAGACTATCAATGCATTTATTTAAGAATTTGTTGCTAATGGTTTTGCGGAAATTGGCTTTGTGAGTGAGAAGCCATGTTGTTAAAAATTTCATAAATGTAGACCCGCTTGATTATTCCGTAAAGTGTATCCGAACGTTTATATTGTCTATGGACACTGTAACTATTAAACGTTGGCACTACTAACTGTCATATGTTAGTTATATTTACAATTGTCCAATCAGGTGTTCTATTTAAATGCAGTACGGTTATTAAACCTACCCTACCCCAGCCTGCAAATTTATGATATTCGCAATGAAAAAAATACTAATCGATAGATTTTTAATAGCTCAATTCAACTACGTAGCCCTTCCAAATTGCTCACCATTAATTATAAAATTAAAAATCAATAAAGTCCTTGAAAAAAAATTCATTTATCCGTATATTCAAATTTCTATATCTTTTGATATATACAATATTTTAAATTGCTCAAAGTTCTAAAATACTGCTCAATTTGCATTTGTAATTGCTCATTATGTATATATATCATATACATGCTCATTATGTTTGCTGGATATTTTTACTACTACTACTTATTTTGTTTTGGAGCAAAGAAGAATATATAGAAAATACTTTGTAAACAGACATAAAGTTACAAAATAAAGTTACCTTTTAGTCATGATTTGATTTTTGTATAAATTGAACATAATGAATAAGTCAATAAATAATAAAAATACCTGATAATAGATGATGTTGTGCTTGGAGTATTACAGTTTCATTTCACTATGATGAGGTTATGAAACACTTGATTTTTTTGCCTTGCGACTCGCGTTACTGTTTGCGCGCGTGCGCAGCACTCACCTATCTATACGTTAAATTTATTCAAACTATTTATATTTATTTAATAATTAAGGAAAGTGGAGCTGGTGAGAACTCTACTTGAGCAATTACAAATGCAACTTGAGCAGTATTTTAGAACTTTGAGCAATTTAAAATATTGTATATATCAAAAGATATAGAAATTTGAATATACGGATATATGAATTTTTTTTCAAGGACTTTATTGATTTTTAATTTTATAATTAATGGCGAGCAATTTGGAAGGGCTACGTAGTTGAATTGAGCTATTAAAAATCTATCGATTAGTATTTTTTTCATTGCGAATATCATAAATTTGCAGGCTGGTGTAGGGTAGACGGTTATTAATATGAAATTAGTAGTTTATCTTATATTTTTAAATTATGGATGTTAGGAATTTGAAATTGTAACTGTTAAGTGTATGTAACTAACGAACGAAAAGCACTATTTTGAGTTTTAGTATTTATATCGGGTTTTAGATTGCAGTGTTAGGTTAACGACTTCGGTTTGGTTCATAAGTGATTTAAATTAATTATATTAACACGTAAAATAGTACTGTACATTCCACATCCGTATAAATCACTCGACACAATTTCTTAGATTCATCTTATAGTTAAAATATTAATTCCATAAGCGTTTTTATCAGTTTACTGCACCCACCAACTTTCCATTGTTTTTACACTGTTTATAACACTATGTAAACACTTTTAACATTTTTTATACTTCTAAATACACGGAGCCAATATTGACTCGTACGCGACCCGATGTAGTTGTATAATAAGTATGTATTGTTAAAAGCTAGAGCTGAAGATCGAGCTCAGTGGCGTGCCATAGGAGAGGCCTATGTCCAGCAGTGGACGAAAACCGGCTGAACATGATGATGATGATGATGATGTTAAAAACTGTTTTTCTTTTTAATAAATATTATTATTCATATTGTTTAAACAATATAAATAATTATGTCCCCGCTTCAAAAGGTTTCTGATTTTAAAGCAGGTATATAAAATAAAACAAAGAAATTAAAAAAAATATTAAAATCGAAGCTGTTTTTGAGGATATTTATTTAAAAAAATAATTAAAACGTACCCGGGGACGCACCCGAGCGAAGCGAGAGTAAGTCGCTATTTTATCATAAATTATATAGATTTTCTATAGTCAGTCTATAATATTTAAAATAGAATGAATATTTTATGTAGATTGAAAAACACAAAATTTTCTTTTAAAAATGTATTTCAAAATATAATAATAACAAATTCAGTTAAATAACATACACAAAAAAATACAACTGGGTCAATTATCGAGAGACCTTCTTTTCAAGTCGGTCAAATATATTTCAATTAATACGTAATATGTATTCAGTCCTTTTTTGAAGCCCCACTGATGGGTACCGGCTTCTCTTTAATTCCATTACAGGGGAGATCAGATCTGGCCATAGTCCACTATACTGGCCAAGTGCGTGTTGAAGGAGTTCACACGTCTTTCGGAAAGCTGGGAGTCGCTAATATTATAAAGAGGTAGTTTGTGAGTTTGTGACGTTGTAGGGGGTAATCTCTGGATCTACTGAACCGATTTAGATGAAATTTGGTAAGAAGATAGTTTGAGACCCTGAAAAGGACATAAGATACTTTCTATCCCGGAAATCATCCTTAAAGAGGTGAAAATGGGAATGAAAGTTTGTATGGAGAATCAAGCTAATAATATAATTTCAATGCAAATGAATTTCTTATTATATAATATTAGGTACGCTCATATTTAAAAATACATTATTAAATACCATAATATGATACACAAAGAAAGTAATTTTAAGTATTCTCTCTTTTGAGACATACATAATATGTACGTGATTTTATGTCTAAAACACAGGACTTATGAATAAGAATGTATAACGGAGTTCTTAAAAGAAGAATTAATCTTAGTTCAGAAGATTATAAAAGACTAGCATTGCTTGCGGCTCCGCCCACGTTCACATGACCAAAAACCAAATTCTTAGGTTTTACTAATATGTATATACTCATATACTCTTACCATGCACTTTTTGTATTTTTTCTCAGAAATGAGATATTTTCCCAGGGTAAAAAGTCCTATATGTTGACCCGGATAACCAGCTTTCACCATACCAAATTTCATCAAAATCCACGCAGTGGTTTTTCTGTGATGCGGTAACAGACAGACAGACAAAAATTCTAAAAACTATAGATTCGGCCTCTGTATCGACAATAATGTGTATTTCAATAAGATTTTCCAAAAAATATTTAATGTACAGATTCGGCTTAGTTACAAATTTATGATATGTATAGATAGAAGTTAAAAAGATTATATGTTAATGTTCGATTTCCTCTTACACATTTGAGGTAAATATAAAATCTTTAACCAGAAATTTTGGATGGTTGGTTCTTCCTTTAAGACATACCGACCAAAAAATACTACCACAATCAGCGACAAAAAATATCCTCACCGAATGAGCGCTTATTTGAACATTCGAGCGCGCTTTTAATTTAAAAAAAATGTGAAAACCACTTTAAGCATCGCATTTAAGGTTCAATTTACATTGTTGTATATTTATTTCAATTGGAATAATTATCTAAACACAATTGGTGACAGTTTAAAGAGAATTTTTGCATTGGATTGTGTATCTAGTACATTTTTGATCGATGCTTTTCTATATTGATTTATTTTTATTTTCTTTGTGTACAATAATAAACTCTTATTATTATTAATTTTAAAAGCTTGTACTCTCTTTTTCTCTAATCTCAACTCGATCCTTCTGGCCTAAATCTTTGTAGATATCTTCTAGGCTTCTAGCTCTTGTCTCTGGTATTACAATTATAACATATAAAGCCAATAAAAGACAAATTGATCCGAAGAAGTAAAACGCTACGTGTATACCAACAGATTTGGCTAATGGTTTGAAAAATAATAGCTGAAGGAAGTCAGACAGTGTAGCAGCACACATAGCCACCGCCAACACTGTCCCTCGATACTGAAAAACAAATGTTATATAAAATTATTAATATATTGCATAAACTTGTGACCTCGTTTTGCTCGGGTGCCTAGGTGTGTTTTAATTTTTTTGAGCGGAACCCTAATACTTTTTCTAAAATAAATATAGCCCATTGTTAATATAAGTTACTCCTTATAACAGCTCAGCTCTGCCAGTGAAGGTCCTGTCGAAATCAGTCCAGCCGTTTAGGAGATTAGACGGAACAAACAGAATAACAGGCCAAAATAATAAAAAAAAAATGTGTTTTTCTTATAAGTATCGTAATTTAATATGCATTTAGTAAAGGCTAAGTTAAAAGGCTTTAGTAAAGGCTAGGCACTTTACAAACGGACACTTCCATTTAATTTATATGTGTAGATTAGTACAAAAAATTGTAGGAATGATATTTTATAGCTAAGTAGAAGTTAACATTATTAACATAAATTAACAGTGGAAAAATAAAAAAGTATCAATAATGCAACATTTTAGTGAAATAGAACAATTTAGTAATATTTCTAGTAAAAACGACGCAATAATGCTTATTAAAATTTTCTAACAATTAAAACTACTTATTAATATTTATAGAAATTACCTTAAAAGAGAATATTTCGCCTACTAACACTATAGACATGGGCTGAAGACCTGAAGAATCGCAGAAAATGCAAAGGCATAATGTGAACAATGGTATCCACGATGGCGCAAAAATTTCATAAGAACGCAACAAAAACCACGAAGCCAATATGCACATACTCAGCCCAGAGATTAAGGATGATATAAAGAGGAGAGGCTGTAAAAATAAAGATAGTTTATTACTATTAATAAGTGTCTATGTCTATTTGACGACACGTTTGGCTCAGTTTGTAGTGACGTTACTTGCTGCGCCAGCGGTTGCAGGTTCGAATCCCGCTGGGGGCATTAATTTGTGCGATAAGGACGAATGGTTGTACTCCAGTCACGTGTGTTTATATTTATAATATGTATGTATTTAAAGTTACATATGTGTGTAGTGTATCAACTATCTGGTATCCATAACACAAGCCTCGTAGCTTACCATGGAACTAGATGGTACTGTGTATTAATGCCCCAACATATTTATTTATTTATTTTATTAATTCATTTATATTTATTTAACCAAGAAGTATAAGGACTTCATGTCCTGTCATGAGTAAAATTAATTTGCAAATGGCACGCTAGTTAAAGAGGTAGCCCACTTTTCTACTGCTTCGTTGGTGTAGACTTTACTTGCTAGCATACACGGCAGCAGAGCTGGCACCGATTTCGAAAATATCTGATTAAGTATCTATGCTAAATGAAAGCCTCCGTTTAGTTATTTTTTACATTTTAGTGCCTGGAAGTCGTTTTTTATTTTATTTTTAAAAGTTTTTATAAATTAATTGTTTATACTAACTAAATACTATAAAGAGGTAAAATTTGTGAGTTTGTGACGTCATAGGGGGTAATCTCTGGATCTACTGAACTGATTTAGATGAAATTTGGTGAGAAGATAGTTTGAGTCCCTGGGAAGGACATAGGATTCTTTTTATCCCGGAAATCATCACTTAAGAGCGTGAAAATGCGGATGAAAGTTTGTAGCGGGAAGCAAGCTAGGGACGAACCCGAGCGAAGCAAGGGTGAGCCTCTACTACTAACTTAAAAAAGCATGTTAATATATTCGATTTATATCATCCCGGTGCACCGCTAGGCGTGAATAGGAAGGAAGCTTCGCAGGGGTATTTAGAATAATCTACCAGAGTTTCATCACAATCGGATCAATGGCTCAGAAACGCGTAAAAGACAAACATACAAACATTCATTTTTTATATAGAATAGCACATTTTTTATAAAATTTGCATTGATTTTGCAAACCTACCTTCCTTCCACATTTTTCTACGACGCTTGAAACAATAATTGACCCTACAACCTGAACCCCACCCAGGAACATAGCTTTTTGATTAGGACTCAGCATTAGATTCCCATCAACGGATGCTAAAGTGAAGATTTCCCCAGCAAAGTTCAGAACTGGTATGGATCCACACACCTCTCTCGCCAATGTTGTGATAATTGCAATATGAAATGCCTTGAACAGGATTTTGTCAGTAACTGAAATTATAAAGTGATTATAACATTTCGAATGAATCTTTTAGTTATTTTGTTGATACGACGACGATTACGATTTTTCATAATAATTCAATTCAAATTTATACTATTTTACTCAGCAATATATAATTACAAATTTTACTGAACGTCAATGAGAACTGACTATTACCAGTTGAGAAAAAACCTCATACCTGAAAAGAACTGGCGAATGAAACTTAAATTAAAAAAATTAATAAACTTAAAAAATTTGACGACACGTTTGGCTCAGTATGAAGTGACGTTACTTGCTGTGCTAGCGGTCGCGGGTTTGAGTCCCGCTGGGGGCATTCATTTGTGTGATGAGCACGAATGTTTGTACTCCAGTCATGGGTGTTTATATTTATTTATAATATGTATGTATTTAAAGTTACATATGTGTGTAGTGTATCAACTATCTGGTATCCATAATACAAGCCTCGTAGCTTACCATGGAACTAGATGGTGCTATGTGTTAATGCCCCAACAAAAAAAAAACTCAGAAGACAGAAGACACTATAAATGTAACTGAGGGGTAAGAACATAATTTAAGTATACAAAAACATGTTATTACCTACTAATTGCATTGAATAAGTCTTTAAAATGAAATAGATAAATATATTTTTTGTTATTATAATGTGGCTGGTTCTAGTTAAATGATAGATGAATATTGACCTAGCGCTTTATTTATTAAGTCTTAGTTAGGCCCATAGGCTATAGATATTTTTGGACAATAAAGTATATTTTGTTTCAGAGTTTAGTCAAATTTATTTCTCGCAGTTATTAGATAGAGACCACAGAATTATTATGTTTTATGTACATACTCGTATGGATGTGTCCGACTGATTTTGGAAACAGTATTTTATTGATATATCCATTCTAATCTTGCGTTGCGCAATGAAACTGGTACAAGCTAATATGTAAAACCTAAAAATTTAGTTTTTGGTCGTTTGAACGCGGGTTAAGTCGCGGATAATGCTAGTTAAATTATAAATCTGTGAAAGTACATTAGAGTCTATGTACGCACTTACATATAGTTTTGAGGAAGAATTCATTGCCTTCATCGTCTAGCTTATGTTCATTCCTAATAACATTTAATTCATCTTGAACTTCGCTGTCGGACTCAGATTTGCATCGAAGCCAAGTTATCGCTTTAGTTGCCGCCTGAAAATTAATTAATAGCAGATGTACGAGTTTACCTTAACATATAAAAAGCACACTCTATGATATTACTATAATATCATCGAATGTGCTTATTATGGTTCTGCACCCAAGATTTAAGCAAAAAACTTATAATTTCTCTTTCTGTCTCTCACAAAAACTTTTACTGAATTTTTTTTGAAAGAGTATAAGTTGAGTAGTTTTTGAGATATGGTATATTTTCGATTCTACGTGTTCAGTTGTCATTGTTTCTCATAGTTGTGCCGTCAATAAAATGAGTACCGTAGAAAGATAAATAATTAATTTCAGGTTCAGGCAGGTTTCCTGATGATGTAGTGCCTGGCAATGTAGCTGGGTGCGAAGCCAAGAAACGCACAGGGCAATGGCTCACTTCGGTGGGCGGTGTACCATGCGGGTTGCTCCTAGTACTTCTCTGTCGGCAGAGTGGACTGTTGGAGCAACCCCATGGCTGTTGTGGTCTGCTTCGCCAGGCGTGCCGTTGGGGCGTCGTGGTTGAGTGCGTAAGCGATCCTGTGACGCCCCATCAAGACGGGAGTAATTCCGTTGGGTTTTAGTGGGTAGTACTGGTTTTGTCCGTGATTCCCACACCTCTTGCTTAAATGCATTTCCCAATGTTAAAAAAAAGGTTTCCTGAAGATGTTTTCCTTTACCGTAAGGCAAATGGTAATCATGTTAAGGCTGTGGTAGCCCAATGTAAAAATCTGCTTAGGAAATCGAGGAGGCCCGGTTCAAATCCCGGGTCTCGCACCTCTGATATTATCAAGTGCGAATTAGGTATGTGCTATAATAATTGTAATACCACCTTTAAAATGAAAATAGGTTCATAATTATTGACAAAAATATTGCGTAACATACAGACAGAAAGATTTAATTGCATATTCTATATATTAATAAGAGACAAACCAGTTCACTACCTTTTCCTCCATCATTTGTGAAACGATTTTCTTTTCTTTTTTTTGTTTGGTAGCTATTGACAAGCATTAGGTTTATCAATAAAAAAAATATTATCACCGAATTCAAATACTATGATATATAATATGATAATAATATATCACTGGGTGAACATTAGAATGTAATAATTTGGTCAAATTACCTCGATTTCTCCTGTTTTCACGAGATATGAGGGCGAATCTGGCATGAAAACGAATAACATCAAATGAATGATAGGTATAGTTAGACAAATCCAAAGAATTTCATTATAACTTAGAAGATCTCCTAAAACGTAGAGGAACAGGTTTCCTAACGTATGAAATAAAGTAACCTGAAAACATAAAGATATATTACAACCTACTAAATAAGGTCTTAATATGCATGACAAAAATACAAAAACACCACATAAACTTATAAATTAACAAGCGACTCTCAAGGTGATTATTTAAATGGACATAACTTTTTCATTTATCAACCGATTGAAATAAAACAAATACTAAATAATAAGTGAAGCGTATCACAATAAATAATGAAAACCTCACTTAAATCGGTTTGGCAGTTTCTGAGATAAGCGCGTACAAACACACAGACAAACAGATAACAATTCTAAAAATCTATGTTTTGGGTTATATTGCGTTAGTAAACACCCCCAATAATAGTTTTTCTTAAATACCTACCATGTACAGACAGCGATCAGTCACACTTTTATTATATGTATAGATTATCTGAAACTTGTAATTTCAAAATCATGACTCCATAATGAATCATATGGCTATCCCTAAGATTCGAATGTCCAATTTAATATTTTACCCGTATACTTAATGTCTATTTTAATCCGTCTAATTTTATACACAACGAAAATTGTCCTATTGAAATCTGTCGGGTAGATTGAGTAACTTATGATCAAACTAGACGAAAAGCCCGAAAAGTTTCTTACTGAAACTACATAGATACATATGTAGGTACTCGTACATTGACGTCAAGTGGTTTATACTCCTAAAGCAATGAATGTCATTTAAATATTTTAAAACGTGTTTAACGAAAAAAAAAATTATCTAAATACTATAAAACGTGTTAAACGTGTTATACAAAATTTGAACCAAATCGTTAGATCCCTTTCCAAGATACACGAAATAAATTTATATACCCACATCTATACATATAATAAAATTGTAACGAAGCCGAATCTGTACATTAGATAATTTTTCGAAAATCTTATTGAAATAAACATTATTATCGATACAGAGGCCGAATCTATATTTTTTAGAATTTTTGTCTGTCCGTTTGTTACCGCATCACACAAAAACCACTGGAGGGACCTTGATAAAATTTGGTATGGTGATAACTGGTTATCTGGGTCAACATATAGGATACTTTTTACCGCGGGAAAATGTATCATTTCTGAGAAAAAATACAAAAACTGCAACGTAAGAGCGTATACTAATATGTAAAATCTAAGAATTTGGTTTTTGGTCATCTGAACGCGGGCGGAGCCGCGGGCAATGCTAGTATTATATAAACAAGTATTGCTCATTTAATAATATAAGATATACTTACAAGACATCCCAAAGCACCTCGTATACTGGCGTCACTGATTTCTTTAGTGTATATTGGGCATATGACATAACATCCTGACATAGTTATACCTACAAATGCTCGAGCTAGCATTAGAACCCATATATTAAAGGAAACCAGCATGAGAGTCCAACTGGCCTGATGGAAATAATTAAAATGTGAAAAAGTTATATTTAGTTAGTAGTTTTGTTTAAAAAAATAACTAATAAAGTGAGGCGTAAAATTTAATTATTCATATGATATTATTATAAATAAATTATTATTCATCTCTTGGTTCTCATTTTCCAAATAGACCCAACAGATTTTGGAATAAGATTCTTTTGGCTCATCTTCCTTCCTAAAATGTAATATCGATATAATCGAATAATTGATTTTTATAATTCTTTTTTTAAGTCTGCAAGGGTGGTCCCAAGTAAGTTTAAAAAATACATACAGTGATTTTGAAGTTGATGTAACTTTTTGGAAAAACTAAAATCGTTTTCAAGTTTGATTAACAAAACGAGTCAAATGAGCCTAAACTTGAAGCTATAGTAGCCATTTTCTCGGGTTCGTCTCTAGCTTGATTCTCCATACAAACTTTTATCCACATTTTCACCTTGAGCGATATTTTCCGGAATAAAAAATATCCTGTGTCCTGCCCAAGGTCTAAAACTATCTTTTTACTAAATTTCATCTAAATTGGTCCAGTAATTTTTGAGTTTATTAGTTACAAACATACAAAAATACAAATCTACTCTTTATAATTATATTATTTTAAATATAAATATACTTACAGCGCCAGCTACAGATGTCAAAATCATACCCAACTTCCGCCCATATTTATCAACGAAGTACACGATGAAGGAATTAAATAGAACACAAATTAAGTACGGGATAGCTGCCATCCATGATACCTAAAAATTAAGAAGTTTTCCAAGTACACGTAAATTAAATAGGTATAGGTAAGAAGTAAGAACTCATAAAGAGCATATAGCAATAATCTATTTATATATAAATCGATGTGTGTATGTATGTTCCCTATGGATGCTAAAACTGCTGGAGCGATTTTGATGACATTTTAGGCAATCTTTGGACTAGTCCAGCGGTTGATCCTGTGAAATTTGATAGCGATCAGAAGTTTGAACACGGACAAAGTCGCGGATACTGCTAGTATCACATAAAATCTGTACATATATGCCACCATGACCCTTTAAGAAGGTAATCTAAATACTTAATCTGTAGAGGCTAAAGAGTACTTAAATTTATTTTTAGTATTAATTTACCAATTTACCTCATTATCTGTAAGAGGAACATCTCTAGGTGAATATTTGGACTGTAGAAGTAACGACATTGGAGACATCCATCCTATACTCATCCCGTATGACAAAGCAGGCAAGTTTACTGAAACAAAGATTTCGTGTAATATAAATATTTTTAATATTATGCCTAAATTGATATACCAGTTTTAAATGCAGATTTAGTATGTCCAAAATTCATTGGTGTTCATGGAGAAGGAGGGACTCTTCACGATGAACTCCTTTTTCAAGAAATGAAACCACAGGAAGTGGACGTGGATGAGCCTTGATGGTACAATTAAAAACGAGATAAACTTCATTATTTCAACGAAAAAACAAATATTCAGTGATGTCTCTGTGATC